>CM059330.1:5038019-5091962 GCA_030340685.1 Protosalanx chinensis
AGACAACCTGGAGTTTGAGGGGAGAATGACCTACCCTGAACAATAGTAACGTTGGTTTTAAAGTGCTCGTAGAGTCAGCACCGTATATATGAGGGATTCTGGTGAATTCTACAAGTTCTGTAAAAAAAAGAAAACATTATTCATTCAGCAGACGCTTTTATCGAGAACAACTTATGGCAAGTACAAGGACATTCCCCCTGAGGCAAGTAGGGAGAAGTACCTTGCCAAGGACATAACGTCACACAGCCACATCCGGGAATCAAACTCACAACCTTCTGATCACGAGTCGAACGCCTTAACCCGCTGAGCCACGAAACTCCCCGAGTACGCGGTACGGCGACACAATGGCCTCGGAAGACGCGAAGAGAAGCTCTCTAGGTATATTTTCAAACACGGCGATCGTATCAGAGACGTTGTTTAGACCGAGCCGCTCAGCGTTTTGACCTGATTACGCATAACAACGCGCGCTTCAATCAAGAGCGATTAGCGGCGTGATTGCGCGCAATCACTCGGGGCGCATTATGCAAGCAAAAACGCTCTCCGCTCGTTCCGTAACGTGTACACACCAAAAAAAATACATTTGCGATTCTCCGATTGCCATTGTCTCAAGTTGAGTGGAAAAACAATTAGCGACGGGGAGGGAGCATTCAAGCAAGTCGTGCGTTCGGGGTGGTGTGCAGGGGGTGGGGCACGCAATGACAAAAACCAGCCAATCAAACATGCAGATGAAGGCGTTTTCTCTCCTCGCCGTACGTGAGCCCGCACACCCGGGGCTGAGGGAAAAAACAACGCGGACGTACGCGTTTTTCCCCACGCGGGCCGTCTCTCCGCGCTCGCAGGGCTGCTTGGAATCTGCCGGATGAAACCTAGACCGCGGGGATGACGATGCGTTTCCTGGGTGAGAGCTCAGATGCGAGCGCTGCACACCTGGCCGCTAGGTTTAGCATCTGTTGCACTGAATTACATCTGGGTGAAAACACGGGGGGGGGGGGCAGGCATGAGGAAGAGAGGGAAGGAGGGAGGGAGGAAGGGAGAGGGAGGGAGAGAGGAGAGGAAGGGAGAGGGAGGGAGAGAGAGGAAGGGAAGGAGGGGTAGGGAGTGAGGGAGAGATAGAGAGAGGAAGAAAGGGGAGGGAGGGAGAGAAGGAGGTAGGGAGGGAGAGAGAGAGAAGGAGGGAGAGAGAGGAAGGGAAGGGGAGGTAGGGAGGGGGAGAGAGAGAGAGAGAGGAAGGAAAGAGGGGAGGGGGAGGGGAGAGAGAGTTTAACAGACAGTCACCCCCTCTACTGCCGAGACCAGGAAGAACAGGTGTGCGATCCACAGGCGTGTTTGTGGAAGGCGTTAAGATCCGTGGGCGTCGACGAAACGTTAAGAAGTGCGCGACATCTTGGCGCTCGCGGGGAGGTGCGATGGATATACAACTCACCACCTGGTCAAGCATTAAGGAAGCACAGGGCTTTCATCAGCAATGTTTCGAAAGGCTAGCTCTGAACCTAAGTTCTCAGCTGAGAGTTATACCCTTATTGATTTAATGCAGCCCAATAATAATTAATAACAATTCAGCGACCGGTGTAATACACAACTAATTGATACACAGAGAAATTACCCGGGGTTGCTGAAAAACCTTGCATTACCTTATTGCTTACAAATCATTACAGCACAGCTGACAAGCGATTACGCTATGATGATGAATCGCATTAATGGATATTTATGATGCTTATGGGAACGGGCCGGCCTCGTATTAAGGGCCTGTAATGAAGCTGGGTGGGTAGTCACCCCAGGTACGGGGGGAGGGGGGGAACGTGGGTGGTGCGGGGCGGCGGGGGGGGTTGGAGAGGGGAAAGAGGGTAGCAGCAAGGAGGGGAGGGTGAGAGAGAGCTGAGGGGAAAGAGCAGCGTCGGCTGAAGGGGGGAGAGAGGGCAAGGGGAGGGGTGGTGGGTGGGCAGGCTGGAAGCCTTAGTCCCCAGGGCCAGGTCGGGTTGGGCCGGCGGCCTGCGCAGCGAGGCCCCCTTGGAGGGCCTTCGTGCAAAACACCCTCCCTCAGCCTTTCCCTCTGCCAAGGTCACTGACAGCCCCGGACCTGCTAAGACTGCCTCCGCGTAGCCCTGAGGGGGGAGTGGTGGGGGGGGGGGGGCGAAGGGAGTGCGGGAAGGGGTGGTAGGGGGGCGGGGTGGCAGTTGCAGCCGTTAGGAAGGACAAGTAGGGTAGAGGGGAGAAGACGAAAGGAGAGGAGACGAGGGGTAGTGAGCGCGGACGGGGGGGGGTGGGGTGGGGGAGGGGGGTGGTTCATATCAGTCCTGTCTCGCACGATTGTGCATCGCCGTTCCCCCCCCCCTCACCCCCCCACACCACCACCAACCAGCACCCCTCCACAGGCAGCCCTCCCCTCCCCATTTCCACTCCCCCCTGTCCGTCCTTCCGCCGCCACCCTCCCCTCCGTTCGCGCGGATAACGAGGCAAAGTCAACCCGAAGCGAGGGCGGACTCGGCGCCCCAAAGTCACGGCGAAGTGCGTCTTAAAGTCAGCCCGACCGGCGAGGCGCCGCGGTACGGCGAGGAAAAGAGAGAGACTTGGCGGGGCTAAAATTAAAACCCGCCCGACCTCTCGGCCTCGCGCAGAGGACGCGATCGTACGCCCGCTGCCCTGGGCCGAGGACTTCCAGAGAAATCACCTTAATGAGAGAGAGAGAGAGAGAGACAAAGCGAGAGCGAGAGAGGCATCGAGAGAGCTAAAGAAATCACCAGGAATCCGTTGCCAGGAATCACAAATGAACGACAAGGCTACAGTCCTTATAAATAGGTACTCTTAAGTCCTGTTCCGGAAAGACACACGTCATTTATTTCGGCTCCCTAATTTGGCACATACGTCTCTAATAATTGGCTAGTTAATACCGGCATTGTAGCTAATCCTACAGGATGGTATAGCCTCCAGTCCACCACAGCACCGCACACCGAGACAATTACCGCACAATTACTTAAGCTTAGCATCATTAAAACGGGAAGAAACACATGCCAGATGCGTCTCAGAAATACGGTGACCAACAACAACAACAACAACAACTCGGAAAAATATTGGTCTGGAGGTCTTGGCTGACCCTGTCCAGCCGGAAGGTGCCCGGGTGTTTACCAGTAGGACGTGCGGACACTCTATCACTCATTAACCCCCGGGCCTCGCTAACGAGCTCAGGCCTCGACGAGGGCTCAGGCCTCATTAAGGAAATGCTAACCGCAGAGGGACGGCGAGGAGGGAAAATAACATCTCTCTCTCTCTTTTCCCTCCTCCTTTCTCTTTTTTTTCTTCTTTTCTTCCTCCCTCTCTCCCCTCACCCTCTCTCTCTCTCTCTTTATTCATCCTTTATTCCTCCCCCTCCGCTCCCATGTTCTCCCTCTCTCCCCTCACCTCGCTCTCTCTTTTCGTCCTTTCTTCCTCCCTCGCTCCCTTGTTCTCCCTCTCTCCCCTCACCTCTCTCTCTCTCTTCCTTCCTCCTTTCCTCTTTTCTTTTCATCCATTCTTCCTCCCTCGCTCTCTCGTTCTCCCTCTCTCCCCTCGCCTCTCCCTCGCTCGCTCTGCCTCTCCCCATTCAATTAAGACGTGGGCCGCTAAGGTTAAGGCCACTGTCTCAGGAGGAGCTGGGGAGATAAATAAGCCAATTTTCAATCTCGGGTTCAGTACCCACGGCAGGGGGGGGGGGGGGGGGGGGGTGAACGCACCGTGGCAACGGGGGGGGGGGGGGGATCGCTAACGCTCTCCGCGTGGCGCGAATTGCCTTTCCTCCTTTTTGGCCCGGGCGGAACTTCCCGTCTGCGCGTCAGGGCGCGACCCGGACGACACCAAGGCTGGGATTCGATTGGGCCGCGGCGCCCCCCCCCCCTCCCCTTCTTGTCGTGAATGTTAATCACCTCTCCCGTCCTTGCAGGGGGGCCGCACCGTAGGCCCCTCGCCCCGGCTCAGTGACGCCAGCTAATTCTTACAGGGCTAGCGACACCAGTCGCTGGCTCAGCTAGCACGTCGGCTGTTTCTGGAGCCAGGAGAATGGCTGCTGGCCTCAGGGGGCATTGTCCCTGTACTTAATGTGAGTCGCTCTGGATAAAAACCTCTGCAAAATGAGGTATTATTATTATTTGGGAAGGGGGGGGGGGGGTGGAGTGGGGAAGGTGGTGGGCGAGTGAGTTAGGTCTTTAAACCGACCCACGTCGACCGGAGAGCGGGCGGGCCCTGTTGGCAGAGCACCGGCACGTTCATCTCCAGGATTTTTTCAGCGGGGGGGGGGGGGGGCTGGGGGGGGGGGGGGGAAGAGAGATCAAGCTAAGCGTCCATCGGGACGGTGGCAAATGAGCTCCCCTCGGCCCCGGCGTAGACTTCAGGAGGTAATGTGTTTGGTACTTAAGGCACCGACAGTGACTTATCAGCCGTTAGCCAGTGGCGGAGGAGGAGGAGCGAGGGAGGGAGAGGGAGGGAGGGAGGGGGGAGAGAGCAGTGGCTCGCCGCAAATGGACCATCTGCCGGCCTGTTCCGGCTCTTGAGGAATACGAGTGACCGTCATTTTTTACGCCGCGGCGCTTCTATATCGAGAGCTTCGGAGGGGGGGGGGGGGGGGGGGGGTGAGGGGGAAATGGCGTTACGCTCATTAAGGATGGCAAAAAAATATATATAATAATGACAAACTGCCGATCTATATAAAGGACTTTACCGACCCCCGACGAGCAGAATTCAGACGTTCGCGAACCCGTCTGACTGGGAACCGCCAGCGAGGCCTCTCGTGTTCAACCCTGGAGGAGGAGGAGGAGGAGGAGGAGGAGGGAAAAACCGGCCGCGACTCCGGAAGCGCTGACCGGCTGCCGTTAACGTCCGAAAGCGTGTGGAAAAATTGCCGTGATTTCCGAAGTTCTTTAAAAGTCTGACGGAAAAAAAACTTGGGAATTGGAAACTCAGCAAGTATTTTTAGGGCAACTTCGGGGTTTTTTCCCCCCTCTTCTATTTCTTCCCTCTGCACATTCTTCACCGTAAGCGTGAGGTAACTTGACTCGCCCTGCAAAGCTCCAATTGTATGCCATCTAATATTAGTATTTGTATTAATTATCTCGAATTAACTGTCAGCGTGCCTAATTAGCATTATTAATGTTGTGTGGCAAAACCGCTGAGTGGTATTTGAAAAATGTAAAAGCACCTCAGACCCAAAGCCATGGTAACTTCTCCCAAATACATAATTACCCTAATTAATTTAACTTTCGGCGTTGAAGCTCATTTTAATAAAGACCGACGAACAAGGAATGGAATTGGCTTCATCCTGATTTCCTTGAGACTGTTGAAACCCTCGTGCGATATGCAAATCAACATCTTCTCTCTGCCTCTTCTGTTTTTTTTCTTCTGAGGGGTCCACTTAATCAGTCTTCGGTTCGGTGAACTTGTCAGGTTTCGCTGCCGAATTTCTTTTAATAAGTGCCTTTTAGGTTATAGGAACAGTCAAGCCTTCGTGAGCATGTTCGCTCGCTTGACATTGGAGAGACACTCGGAATAGAACTCTATTAGAAAATGATTCAGTTTCAAGAAGCCTTGTAAAGGAGAGAACGACGCTGCTGGGAAAACGATGCGGATCAGATCTAGACCGGCCGATTGGCTCGATTCCACTCGCAACCGCTGAAGTTCACCCTGTCGCTTCGCGCGCTCGTTTGAAGGGACCGAAGGGCTTCTCGACGGCAACGTTTGTTAGGATCCGCTGACGCGTCTCGTCGAACCCCTTTAGGTCATGTGTTTCGTTCTCTGCTATCGTGAAACATTGGGATTTCGGTTTGAATGTCGACCCCAAACCGACAGGTTGCGTGACAGCCAGATCTTTCCGGCGCTGGACCGGTTATGCTGGAGACGAGAGTCGGAACAGCAGGATTCGCGTGTGTAAACACCCCACCCCCTCCACCACTGCTCCCAAAGGGACGTTGAATGGGGGGGGGGGTCTTAAGTGTGGCTAGTTCTACCACAAAACATGAACAAAGACTAAAGACCCATTTGTGGAGGTGTCCTTTCGGAGCTACAGCTGCTCCGTAATAGCTCTGCGGTCCCAGTTCTCGATCGTTTCGCGGTGGCGGCGTAGGGTCCAGGCTCCTATCCTAGCTCCAACATGGCGTCCCCGGGAGGGGGTGTGTGTGTGTTTGTGTGTGCGTCAGCTGTTTGTCCTTGACGGAGCCTGTCGATGGCTGCGTGATTCAGCAGAGAGAAACTCTCTGAGATCTGCTTTGTGTTATCATCCGCACCACTTCATTATTTCCATTCAGATGCCTTATCGTGCGCACAGTGGGGGGCTTTCATTGTTCCGTTGGGAGAACCAATCTTGAGGTAGCAAACAACTCTCTTCTTTCATCTGAAGCTTAGCCTTCGACATTCACCCAGCCAGAAAGCCAGTCAGTCAGCCAGCCAGAGAGACGTTCAGCCAGCGAGCCAGCCAG
The DNA here is from genome assembly GCA_030340685.1 of Protosalanx chinensis. Taxonomy (NCBI): domain Eukaryota; kingdom Metazoa; phylum Chordata; class Actinopteri; order Osmeriformes; family Salangidae; genus Protosalanx; species Protosalanx chinensis. The sequence goes on from CM059330.1 coordinate 5,044,457, forward strand.
CCATTAAGTCAGTCAGTCAGCAAGCCAAAGAATCAATCAGCCTGTCGACCAGAGAGCCAATCAATCCGTCAACCAGCCAGCCAGACAGCTGGCAAGAGAGCCAGTCTGTCAACTAGCCAGCCACTCTGGCAGTTGATGAGATATCCATGCAGACATGCCAAGTAAGAAACCAGACAGACAGATATCCAACGAACCAGACAGACAGTAGCATGGACAGACAGAAGCCTCTATTCAGTACTAAAGCAAGTTCTGCCCAAATCCAACCAATCGGTGATCGGTTATCGGCTCCTGCACGACACTGACGATCCAAACCTCAACATTCTCACACACACAGAGCGATGACAAATACGTAAAAACCCGAACCAAGCAAAACGCAAAGATTCAAACAATCGCGCGCGCACAATGCAACTGTTTTTGTGCTTAGACTTACAATCAGATGGTAATAATAGGCTTACAAGGTCTAAGCTTCTGTCCAAATAGATTTAGGTCTACGCCCCCGGGGCATGGGGATCACTTAACAAACAGCTCCCTTCCATCTAGACGACTTAAGCTCTTTATGACACAAACAGTCAAACGAGTGGAGCGCTAACAGCCTGAACGCTAACACGCTAACGCTAGAGCTAACAATGCTCACATGTGGGCTGACAAAATACAAATAAATAAGTTTGTCTTTTGATGGATTTGTCTGCTTGGCGGGAGCTCTTTCTCTCATCGGAGGCCTCCCACTGCGGTTTCTCTGGAGACGGAGGCGCTTCAAAGGAAGGATTTTGACTGTTAATTAACACACCGGAACTTACTGCGTTGGCCGTTGGTTCACCTATCGCGGGGAACCGTGGGTTCATGGCAGCGCAGCTGTGAGGAGCGGGGAACTTTTGAACCGGCGCCGCGGGAACTGCAGTGTGTCTCATAAAAATGTCATCGACAGATGCCTGTCTGTCTGCCTGTCTGTTTGTTGGTCTGTCTGTCTGCCTGTCTGTCTGGCTGCCTGTCTGGCTGTCTGCCTGTCTGTCTGTCTGTCTGAGTGTCTGCCTGCCTGTCTGTCTGTCTGTCTGCCTGCCTGTCTGAGTGTCTGCCTGCCTGCCTGTCTGTCTGTCTGAGTGTCTCTCCGTCTGTTGTGGAAGTGTGTCTGTACAGACATCGTGCTGCCTCTGCACCGCGGCCCCACTGTCAGGACGATCCATAACGTTCCCCACCAGCGCGCCTCTTGTTTCCGCGCCGGAACCCGCGCTCTAACGACCAACTTTAATACGTAAACGTCAGCATCAATAGTCTTTTTTAATACAGAGTCACTGGGGCTGAAGATCATCGCCGTGGGAACCCGACATCAATCATGCTGGGATGGGGCGGGAAGGGGTGGGGGGTGGGGGGGGGGGGGGGGAGGGACGGGGGGGGGTTGGCGTGACAAATGGCTAAAATCTCCCAGAATCTGCTTTCCGATGCCAGATCTGGTCCCATCACCGAGGGAGCTCAGTCATCTCCTTACTTCCTTACTGCTGTCGCTTCTGTCTCTGGGTCTGATCCTGCCACTGTCAAACCATGTTCACTTCTGGACAAACAGGGTGGAGAACAGGGCGGATAACAGAGCAGATAACAGGGCAGGATAACAGGGTGGATAACAGGGTGGATAACAGAGCAGATAACAGGGCGGATAACAGGGTGGATAACAGGGTGGATAACAGAGCAGATAACAGGGCGGATAACAAGGTGGATAACAGGGCAGATAACAGGGCAGATAACAGGGCAGGATAACAGGGTGGATAACAGAGCAGATAACAGGGCGGATAACAGAGCAGATAACAGGGCAGATAACAGGGTGGATAACAGGGCAGGATAACAAGGTGGATAACAGGGCAGATAACAGGGTGGGTAACAGAGCAGATAACAGAGCAGATAACAGGGCAGATAACAGGGTGGATAACAGGGCAGGATAACAAGGTGGATAACAGGGCAGATAACAGGGTGGGTAACAGAGCAGATAACAGAGCAGATAACAGAGCAGATAACAGGGCAGATAACAGGGTGGATAACAGGGTGGATAACAGGGCGGATAACAAGGTGGATAACAGGGCGGATAACAAGGTGGATAACAGGGCAGGATAACAGGGTGGATAACAGAGTGGATAACAGAGCAGATAACAGGGTGGATAACAGGACAAACAGGGCAGATAACAGGGCAGATAACAGGGTGGACAACAGAGAGGGCTTTGGTGAGACGGTTGCGGTCTTGCTGGGGCCGCCTTGTGACATTCAACCTGACTCAGCACAAACAGAGAGGCCGTGAGCAGAGCTGTCAATGTAGACGGATCCCCTGGCGCTCACACACTCACGCACACTCACACACACACACACCGTGCCGCACAGACTTTCAGCGAAAGCATATCCTCTACAGACACTTCAACCAAGCCAGCACAATGTGAACGACCTTGCAGCGACCTTCCTCTTCCTGCTGAGGTACGGAACCTTCAGGACCCGCGACCTTCCTCTTTTCACACACGTATAGAACTCATCACGTCCCTCTTCCCTTTCCCTGTAAACCTTCAAGAAGCTCTCTGGTCTTTTCAAAGTGTAAGTGCGTTTTCTGGGCACTGGTCGCTTATTGCCGCACTTTCTGTGGTACGGGCCTTTGTATGTCACTCATGTGAAGAAGGATCACACGCGCACACACACACACACACACAGGGAAGCCATTACTGCAAATACATCCAGGAGTAAACAGCATGGACAGGCACACGCGCACAATCTGGCTCCATGCAAAGATGCCTAAACGGCTCATCTTCTCTCTCTGTTCTATAAAGGAGGGGACATCTATCTCCTTGACAACGTCGGGTTCCCAGAAGTTTATTTCTGCTCAAGCACGGCAAATTGAGTTCCGCGGGTCTAGACTAGGTCAAGTTCTTGTCGTTGGAAAAAGAAAATTAATGTGCAAAACAACTCGGCTATTATCTTTTTTTCTTTTTCTTTCTGAAAGCTTTTTTTTCTCGTTTTCTTCACGGCTTGTCTTTCTCAAGGCAATCTCAGCATATGGTGTCTTGTTTGGAGAATGAGGCCAGTTGTACTGGCAGCTAGAAAGAGGTGGTTCCGCACACACGCACACACGAACATGATCCACGTACACAATCGTGCACACATGCAGTTGGCTCTTAACAAATGCACCTTTGTCAAGAGCTGGTATTAATCACAGCTTTCTTTAGAAGAACGGCGGTAAGGGATGCAACCATATGTGTACACATCTGTGTACGCTGATCATATACGTGCTTTAAGTCGCTCTGGATAGGAGCCCCTGCTAAAAACAAGTGACTAAATGTGAATCCAGCAAACATGAGGTGGCTGAGCGGTTCGGGCGTCGGACTAGCGATTAGAAGGTTGTCGGTTCGATTCCCGGCTAAGGCAACGTGATGTGTCTTTGGACAAGGCACTTCACCCTACTTGCCTCAGCGGGGAACGTCCCTGTACTTGCTGTGAGTCGCTCTGGATAAGAGCGTCTGCTAAAGGACTAAACGTAAATGTGAACGTAGCCTAGTTACACAGGCCTGCACAACCCACACAGCGCTGTGCGAAGGGCTGCGATTGTTCCTCCTTTACCTTCCTCTCTCTCCGTCGCATAAATAATAAAAAGGAAAACCCTTGTTCTAGGAGTCTTTCATTATGACAAAAGACAAACAGTCTTATTCAGTACTCTCATTCCCCGCGCCGCGAGAAAGGAAAAAAAAGCTCTCACCTGCTGAATACGTGAAGGCGCTTTCAACTAATCAGGTAGAGCGATCCTTTTGAATTTGACTTTATTATCCTCCCAATGTCGCTCGCAAAAGAGCTACGTGTCGGGCACAGCGGCGTGTCGGAGATACGGGCTGAGCTTCCCGTTTGAAGACAGAGGGGAGGAAGATAAAGCGTTTTCTTTATTAGCGCTACATTATGTTTTGGGTTGTCGGGATAATTAGGGAACATTAGGAGTAAAGCTTCCTGTCTCCGAGGTGTTGTTAACTTGGGCGAGGATTCACGATGAAGGAGAAGAACCTGGTGGAATCCTTGTTAAACGACAGGCTTCTCTGGTTGTACGCCATACGTGGCGACCTTCCCCAAAAATGTTACGCGAAAAAAAATATTCGTAGAATGTGAAGCGTCTGTAACGAACAGCCCAGCGTTACGATCTCACCTAGCAGACGTTCGCCAGTGAAAGTTATTGTCGCACACCGCTAACATTAACACCTCTTTTCCCCATATGGCTGCGATTTAAAAATACACACTCGAAAAAACACTTTTGTAGACTAGGCTGAGGGATTTCATGAAGGCCAATTTTCCTGGTGTGGCCCATCTTCTGAAAATGACAGCTTCCGGCTGTGTGTGTGTGGAAACACTGAATGTTCTCCAAGTGTTTTTTTTGGCTGAGCGACCAGCGTTGAAGTTCCTCTTCCTGACTTTGTGTAGGCCCTGTGTTCTTGTCTCAGATAGACCAGCATGCTTTGTGAAGCTTCATCATGGTGTCTTGTCCCGTGTGCGGTTTAATCACCTCATGCCAGGCTCTCTACTCGTTCCAATGAAACTCTCTCTGTCCCTCCTTCTCACTTTGTCATTCTTTCTGTCTCTACTTCTATCTCTCTCTCTCTCTCTCTCTCTCCCCCTCTTTGTCTCTATCTCTCCCTCCCTCTATCTCTTTCTCCCCTCTCTGTCTTTCTCCCTCCATCTCTCTCCCTTTCTTTATCTTTCTCCCTCTATTTCTGTCTCCCTCCCTCTTTCCCTCTCCCTCTGTCTCTCTTTCTCCATGTCTCTCCCTCTCTAGCTCTCTGTCTCCCTCCCTCCCCCTCGCTCTCCCTCCCTCCCCCCTCTCTCTCTCCCTCTCTCTCCCTCTCTCCTAATCACCCTCACCTGCTCATCATCCCTCCTCATCCCTCAGTCCTGAAGCGCAGCACTTCATCAGCCCCTGGCAGCCTTGAGCGTGGGTGAAAGCCTCCCCACATGCGTGGCCCAGGAGCAGCTCTGCAGCGTGAGCTCCGCCCCCCCCCCCCCCAGGGGCCCCTGCGGTCCTTCCCTCCCCCCCCCGGTGCCCAGTGCCCCCAGGATGGACAAGGACCTCCAAGCTGTTTTACACAGGCTTACAAGGACATAACGTACCTCGTACAGGAACAAGGCGCAGGAGTTTGATGAGGACGAAAGGGTCGCGGTGTCAGCGTCACGACGAAGTGCCCCAGCGTCTGGGGGAAGGTGTTTGTGGCGATAGTGACACCCCCCCCCACACACACACACACACAGAATTATAGAGATACCTGAGATGTTTTCATGTATTTGATCACATAGTAAAAACACCTCATTCTCGCTCGCTCCAGCGCAAACAGCTGGACTCACTCACCTTGGACAGACTCCGGGGCCAGGCAGAGCTGTCGTTTCCTACGGACGGAGAGGGGGCAGACCGCTAACGAAAGCAGCGGCCGCGCACGTGACCGTTCTCAGCCTGGCCTTCTCCGCATCGCCAGCTGTCTCCGGAGACGGTGGATATTGCACGGGGAAAAACGATTTGAAGCGTCTTCCATTTTTTTTCCCTTCTCTTTGTTTGGGGGGAGAGGGAGGGGGTGGATGGGGGGGAGGGGTGGCTGCATGACGGGTGCAGATCTGTGGCTCTGTGAAGCCTCCTGTGAAGTTGCTTTCTCGAGGGGGAAGAAAAGCAGCGCGAAAAACAGTTTTAATAGCGATCCCCACGGGACAGTTCAGCCTACTATCGACGTCGGCGTCGACGGGGGGGGGGGGGGGGGGGAATCCGGTCAAAAGAAAGCGATGACGAGTCCAGATCTATGGTGAGTACACGTCATCGCGCAGAGGGAAGAGGGAGACTTTGGAGAGGGGGAGAGCGAGAGAGAGAGGTGTGCGTCTGATTGACAGCGTCGCCCCGGCGACCTCCAGTCGGCAGGGCGGCGTCTCAAGCCCCTGACGGAGAGTCCCGCCGGACGTCTGAATAAGCAATTGACGCCGGGTCCGTCCCCCCCCCACCTCCACCGCTCCCCCTCCCCCCAGGTGGCATGCGATCGGAGATCGATCCCCCCCCCCTCTCTTCGAACGAGCGAGAGAGGCTCTCGGTGGAGGGGGTGGGGTGGGGGGAGCGTCGGTCGCGCGCACCGGCAAACGGAGGAGGTTAACTCGGGTGGCTGTAGCGAGGGCCGGGGGGGGGGGGGGGGTTGGTCTCCTAAGCGCCGCAGCAGATGGCGGCCGGGCGGCGTTTAATCAGCCGGCTTGGCGCCGGAGAAGAGAAAGAGAGAGAGCTAGCCCACGATCCCCCCCTGGTGCGATGGATCTAAAGCGTGGGGCATTTCATGAGTCGCGCGGCCATCATCTCCTCGCTCTCTCTCCTCTAATGCGTATTCAGCGCGTGCGTCTCTGCCCCCCCCCCCACCACATACACACGCGCGCACACGCACACCCGATGCACTTAAACGGGAATGCATTTATATGCTAATAGACTGTCCTCCGCAGTGTCCGAATGCGTGAGAGTCTGTGTGTGTGAGCGATACGTGGGTGGGGTGTGCGTGCGTGCGGTTGTTTGAGCGGCTGTACGACGGCGAGGATGCGTGCGTACACGGGTGAGAGGCTGAGGACGTCGACAACGGGGAGCCGTTATCGAACCCGCCGTTCCCCTCCTGCGGAATGTTCCGGCGCCTGCGACAAGGCCACCTCGCCCCCCTTTCCTCCAGCCCTCACCCCGACCCTGTATTTCCCCAGACAGCATCAGGTGGGGTTCAGATGGCTCAATGATCGGAAGGTTGTGAGTTTGAACCCCGGCTGTGGCTATATGACGTTGCGTCCTCGGGCAAGGCACTTCACCCTACTTGCCTCAGGGAGAATGTCCCTGTACTTACTGTTCACAATCGTTGTGTTATGCATTTATAGTTCTTCCCTTGGCACTTATTGGTTCTCACGATGTATGATTCACGATCTAAAAAACCCACTGTGTTCGGGGTCTATCACGTTGCTATGCTCAATGACCGATGCTCTTTGTAAAAGCTCTCTCTTGTAAGTCGCTTTGGATAAAAGCGTCCTGCTAAGTGAATAAATGTGACCGCTGGGGGAAGTGCAGGAGGACGCGCCGTACTGGACGCCAGTCTCTCGGATTTCTCACGCTCCGTCAGCGTGCGTGCGTGTGCAGCGATCGTGACCGCCAGGTTGAGTAAGACCTGCTATGACGCGGCCTGGCCTTTGTTTGTTTGCTGCCGACTGACAAGTTTGTGGGTGGTACTGGGAATGTGTTCATGACGTGTCATCGAATCAATCAAGATAGTGTTTTTCTTTGGTGGGCGGGGGGGATGTTGGACAGAAGGACAAAAAGATGAACGGATGGACAGATACTAAAAGAGTTGGAGAGCCAGGGATGGACTGATAGAGAGATTGAGGGATGGACAGACAGGGAGGTAGATAGACAAGGAGGTAGATAGACAGTGAGGTAGATAGACAAAGTGAAGTAGATAGACAGACAGACAGGTAGATAGACTGGGAGGTAGATAGACAGACAGGGAGGTAGACAGACAGTGAGGTAAATAGACAGAGTGAAGTAGATAGACAGACAAGGAGGTAGATAGTCAGACAGGGAGGTAGATAGACAGACAGGGAGGTAGATAGACAGACAAGGAGGTAGATAGACAGTGAGGTAGATAGACAAAGTGAAGTAGATAGACAGACAGACAGGTAGATAGACTGGGAGGTAGATAGACAGACAGGGAGGTAGACAGACAGTGAGGTAAATAGACAGAGTGAAGTAGATAGACAGACAAGGAGGTAGATAGTCAGACAGGGAGGTAGATAGACAGACAGGGAGGTAGATAGACAGACAAGGAGGTAGATAGACAGTGAGGTAGATAGACAAAGTGAAGTAGATAGACAGACAGACAGGTAGATAGACTGGGAGGTAGATAGACAGACAGGGAGGTAGACAGACAGTGAGGTAAATAGACAGAGTGAAGTAGATAGACAGACAAGGAGGTAGATAGTCAGACAGGGAGGTAGATAGACAGACAGGGAGGTAGATAGACAGACAAGGAGGTAGATAGACAGTGAGGTAGATAGAACAAGTGAAGTAGATAGACAGACAGACAGGTAGATAGACTGGGAGGTAGATAGACAGACAGGGAGGTAGACAGACAGTGAGGTAAATAGACAGAGTGAAGTAGATAGACAGACAAGGAGGTAGATAGTCAGACAGGGAGGTAGATAGACAGACAGGGAGGTAGATAGACAGACAAGGAGGTAGATAGACAGTGAGGTAGATAGACAAAGTGAAGTAGATAGACAGACAGACAGGTAGATAGACTGGGAGGTAGATAGACAGACAGGGAGGTAGACAGACAGGGAGATAGACAGACAGTGAGGTAAATAGACAAAGTGAAGTAGATAGACAGACAGACAGGGAGATAGACAGACAGGGAGGTAGACAGACAGTGAGGTAAATAGACAGACAGGGAGGGAGGTAGATGGACAGAATGGGGTAGATAGACAGTGTGGCAGATGGAGTGAGGTAGATAGACAGAGTGGGGTAGATAGACAGGGAGGTAGACAGACAGGCAGGGATGAACAGGGTAAACAGATGCTGGCTGATCTTCCTACTCCCCGGGGTGAGGAAGAGATTGGGCTCCACGGACAAGGGATTAATTTAATATCAGACCGTGCTGTCCACTGCTAGTCTGTGTGTGTGTGTGTGTGTGTGTGTGCGGGATGCATGAGCACGCCATCATGACACACCGTATGACCATTTGACTTGTATTTTAAAGCGCTTAAGAACATGTTTCACGATCTTTGCGCGTTACCACGTCTTCCCACTTGTTTGTGTGTGTGTGTTTGTGTAGGTGTATGCGTGACTGTGTGGCTGAAGGAAAGACAGGCACAGGCGTCTCGATTCTAGTCACCGGAGACTAGCGCTGGGCTAGCGAACGCCCACAAGACAAGCGAGGTCTGAATGCCACCCTGTCACGACCGAAGACTCACTCCATCTGTTCGCGCGCGCTCTCGCAGTTGCTTCACCTCACTTCAAACTCATTTGACGTTCGAAACTTCGGCGTCCTGTCGCCGCCGTCGAAGAGTTAACGAACCTATAGAATCAAAATCCGTTTTTATTCGCTACGCAAGATATACAAACACATAATTCACTATGGCAGGAGAGCAAACATAGAACGTATATGGAACATAATAAGGGTAGATAAAAATAGAATTAAAAAAATCGTATAAAATACAAATAAAAGTGGGCACTAGCTGTACAGATGGGGGAATATACAATAAATAAGTAAGTGAGAGTATAGTTATTGCCTTATTGCCCCCACCCCCCTATCCCTGTGTACACTTTTTAATCTTTTACCTCACACCCTTACCCTTGTGTGCTTTTGCGAGACTGTGTGCCGTTGATTCGAAGGAGTTTCCCTCGGGATAAATAAAGTATTCTGAATCTGAATATAGAGAAAGATATACAGTATATATGGTACAGGGGGAGGGGGCGGTAGTGCAAACGGTGGTGTAAAATCCCTGTGGTAAATTTTAGGGTGTCGTGTGCTAAAGTCGCTTGTGCAGAATGGGATTCTGGGTGGGGGTGTGGGAGTGTTAGTTTGTGGCAATGTCATAGACGCAAAGTTCGAAATACTGACATCACGTAGGTTATTTTTCCGAAACGATAGCTACCTAGCAGTTACCACCAGGCTAGTGTTACATGTTCGCCTCCTCATTAGTACACGTTGATGTCTAAAACGTCTGTTGGAAAATGCTGGAATACTCAAAACCGCACGTGCTACTTTTTTAAGACGTCGTCTTACCAGTCGATTCCAAACTACACTTTTGCGTCTCTTCGCTCTGTGCGTGTGTGTTTGTGTGTGTGTGTGTGTGTGCGCGCACTTGTGGTTTCTACAGTCGCAGCTCCGTGCTGTTTCAAAGTCACCTGGCCCCACACACACACACACACTCCCGGAAAAGGAACACACGCGAGAACACACGCCCCCCCCCCCAGCACCCCTGCGAAGCTGTGGATCAATACTGTTTAAGCGGAGTGCTGGGAGTCGGTGGGGGGGCCGAGGTGGGAGAAGAGAGAGTGTGCTCTAAATGCCACAGGGCTAATTAAGGATTATTCAGGATGAACTCCTTTTGTTTAAAAGGCACAAGATGGGCCCCGTGAGGGCCCCGCTACACAAAATGGCTCCCCTTGCGAGCCATCTGTGACTTCCCTTCCACCAAAGGTGGGGGGGGGGGGGGGGGGGGGGGAAAGAAAACGGGACCTGGCCCAGACGCAACGGTGGTTCCAATGAAAACGCCGGAAGATTTGTTCAGGAGGGGGGGGGGGGGGGGGGGGTGACTGAAACAAAGCTTGTTTTAGCCATTAGACTGATGAATATCAAAGCTGAAATACAGGAGGGGCAATGACTCAGCCTTTTGCTGCGGGTCGGAGTCTGCCGTTTTACGACCTATCGGGGGGGGGGGCACTAACCTCACACCTTATGACCCCCCCCCCCCGGCAGCACCCCTCCGGCCATCTGGTAAAAAAAGGCTGGAATCCATTTAGTCCGTGAATAGTGGCTGCTGTTTGTTTTTGCCTGGGTCGAATGACTCCATGCAGATTAGCCGCTGGGATGAAGGCGAGCGTCGTCCGTGAATCCAGATATCATCTATTATGCGTAGATAACGTTTGCGACTGACGATGTGTTGTTGCGCACGTACACGCACGCACGCACACAAAGGGAGGGTGGCTTGGGCTAGCCCACGCTGTTCCTTGTCATTTGGCCAGCCTGGGTCTGTGATGTGGCTTGGCTTGGGACATTAATCATTGATGACTCTGATAACATGGGGCTTCTGGCTGTTTGTGTGTGTGTGTGTGTGTGAGAGAGAGAGAGAGTGTTAGCGTGGTGAAGCGTGTGTGTGTGTGAGCTTGTGTGTTTGCCCGGAGTTTACAGTACACGGCTTCAGTGAACAAGAGGCTTCGGAGTACAAGATCTCCAGGGAAATGGTGGCCCTCGTATCAGGACGCACAAACACACACACACACACTCTTTAACACTCCCTCCCACCCCCATGCATACACAAACACACTCATACTCTTTAACACTCCCTTGCACCCCCATAATACACAAACACAAACATACACTTTAACCCTCCCCCCCGCTCCGATAAACACACACACACACACACACTGGTGGGCATGTCTCAGCTAGTTGTGGAGGGCACACTTCCCTGGGGGGGGGGGGGGGGGGGGTCTGTATCTGTGACTACACGGACAGGAGCTGGTCATAAGGGGTGAAGGAGTTCTACCCGGTGTTGGCGTGTGCACGTTGGTGCATGCTGTAGGTGTCTGTGTGTTTATGTGTGCCCGTGCCTGGCTGCAACTTGTGTGTGTGTGTGTGTGTGTGTTTAAGGGGGCCTTTTTGAACTCAGTCAGAGCCTGGAGGAGTTGCGGCAACAAAGTTGTCTTGGCTGACAGCAGACCCATTGGGAACTGCTTACCCTGACACCTCAGAGACAGAGAGACGCACAGAGGGAGATTGAGAGGGAGAGAGTGACACACCGAGAGATAGACACACCAAGACAGAGAGAGAGATAGACACACCGAGAGAAAGAGAGGTAGAGACAGAGAGAGATAGACAGAGAGAGATAGACAGACAGACACAGAGAGACAGACATAGACAGAGAGAGATAGAGACAGACACAGAGAGATAGAGACAGACAGAGAGAGATAGATAAAGATGAGACAAACAGAGAGAGATAGAGACAGAGAGAGAGAGATAGAGAAAGATAGAGACAGAGAGAGATAGAGACAGACAGAGAGAGATAGAGACAGACAGAGACAGACAGAGACAGACAGAGAGAGAGATAGAGACAGACAGAGATAGAGACAGACAGCGAGAGATAGAGAAAGATAGAGACAGACAGAGAGAGATAGAGACACAGAGAGACAGAGAGAGACAGAGAGATAGAGACAGACAGAGAGAGACAGACAGAGAAAGACAGAGAGAGATAGAGACAGAGAGAGATAGAGACAGACAGAGAGAGACAGAGAGAGATAGAGACAGACAGAGAGAGATTGAGACAAACAGACAGACAGAGAGAGATAGAGACAGACAGAGAGAGATAGAGACAGAGAGAGATAGAGAAAGATAGAGACAGAGACAGAGAGAGATAGAGACAGAGACAGACAGAGAGAGATAGAGACAGACAGAGAGAGACAGAGACAGACAGAGACAGACAGAGACAGACAGAGAGAGATAGACAGACAGTCATAAACTAGTCTCCTCCTCCCCTCCGACGCTTGTCCCTAAATAACACAGTCTTCAGGCAGCAGGCCGCTCTTTCGTGTCACACGTAAACAGCCGCCGCACACACAGAACGTCCCGGAAGCGGCAGCGAGGAGCGGAACCCGCTCCGGCACGTCATCAAGATAGAGAAGGGAAGAAGAAGGAGAAAAAGAAAATAAAACAACCGCCTCAGATTTGACGATGTTTCTCCTCGTCTCTCCCCAACCCCCCCCCCCCCCCAGCCTGACGTCCATCCTCCCTTCCTCTCACCTGGGCCGAGGGGAGCGGCGGAAGCGAAGGTCCCGACCCCCACCACTCACCACCCCCAGAGAGCTTGGACCGCTCGACAGTGGACGCTCTCTCCGGCCTCGACGCGACGGACGGGTTTGAGGTGGCCCCACCTGCGATGACAGCCCGGGAGAAGGAGAACAAAGAGAAAAAGAGAGCCCGGAGCCATTACTCTGGAAAACAAAAACCATGATGGAGGGAGAGGGTGAAGGAAGGGAGGGGGAAAAGGATGAGTCAGGGAGAGATATTGGGAGGGAGAGAACTCAAGAGAGGGAGACCAAAAATGGAAAATCGGAGCTAAGCATCAAGACGGAGAGAGAGAGAGAGAGAGAGAGAGAGAGACATGGAGAGATAGGAATGAAGAGAGAAAGAGAGAGGGGGGGATAGGGGCGTTGAGAGAGAGAACAAGAGAAGTGGAAAGACGAGGGCGAGGGAGGCTGGAACGACGCAGAGAGAGAGAGACGGAGAGAGAGGGAGGGAGGGAGGGAGGGAGGGAGATGGCTCATCAGCTTCACTGAGTCACTCCATCCGAGGCTGAGAGCCGAGAGGAACAATACCTCGCCTCGCTCGCCCTCCTATCTCGATTGCCACGGTAACGGCTCTCCTCTGCGAAGTCCATCTTGCGGCTTCTTTGTCAATAAGGTCTCAGAATGGGCCTCTACGCCCGCCTCGACCCCCGCGCAATTGCTACTTGACCTGCACCAGAAAACACTCTCGTGCGCACACACGGACCGCCCAATGTCAACACTTAAGGAACAATCTCACAACACGACAACAGGTGTTTGAAGGGGAAGGTAAACCACGACTGTAACTCTATATGTGTGTGTATCGGTTGTGTGTGTGTGTGTGGACACTGAGGTGTCAGCGGCTGAGGAGCAGACTCAAAGGCTTCTTTTCCACTTAGCTCCCGCTCCTGCTGGCTGGATGGAAAATGGCTGGGTGTCACAAGCAGAGTACTGCCTTGTGTCAGCGTGCTAGCCAAGGTGGCCGGGGAGTCAAGTGGCTCAGCAGGTTAAGGCGTTGGGCTGGCGATCGGCAGGTTGCGAGTTTGATTCCAGGCTGCGGCTACATGACGTCCTGGGGCAAGGCACTTCACTCTATTGCCTCGGGGGGGGGGGGGGGGGGGGGGTACTTGTAAGTCACTCTGGATAAGAGCGTCTGATAAAGGACTCGATGTAAACGGCTGTCGAGCGATCGTAGATGCGTCGTTCGGATTAGCGCGCGTTTCGGGAGCAGAATGAGCTCAAATGAGATTTAGTGGTACCGGTCATCTGGGGGAGATAACTGACAGGATAGGAGGAGAGGGCCGGTTAATGGAGGATAGAGAGAGAGAGAGGAAGGGAAGATAGGGGGAGAGAGGAAACAATACACCTCCATCACGAACACAGAGGTCTTTGTCATCGCAGTACACAATGAGGCAGACAGACAGCCGTATCAAAAAACGCTTCAGAGAGGAGTGAGGCACAGAGAAAGAGAGGGGGGGGGGAGAGACACACTCAGAAAAAGAGAGAGAATTCAAATTACAAATACTGCGCCCGAGGGAGGCAGCCATATTACCCAGTACAAAGGCAGTGAAAGGCAGCCATATTAATGAATCTTTCATGAGCTTGTTTCCTGCCCCTCTACCACCCAACAAGCTCTCTGTCCCCCGAGTACAACCTGCCGTCTATCGACCCCCAGCCCTCACCTCTGCTGCCTCCAGCCCCCTCCTATCCTGCCCCCAGCCCTCTCCTCTCCTGACCCCAGCCCAGACCTCTCCTCTCCTGCCCCCAGCCCAGACCTCTCCTCTCCTGCCCCCAGCCCAGCCCCCTCCTCTCCTGCCCCCAGACCTCCCCTCTGCTGCCCCCAGCTCACCCCTCTGCTGCCTCCAGACCTCTCCTCTCCTGCCCCCAGCCCAGACCTCTCCTCTCCTGCCCCCAGCCCAGACCTCTCCTCTCCTGCCCCCAGCCCAGACCTCTCCTCTCCTGCCCCCAGCCCAGCCCTCCCCTCTGCTGCCCCCAGCTCTCTCCTCTGCTGCCCCCAGCCCTCCCCTCTCCTGGCCCCAGCTCTCCCCTCTCCTGCTCCCAGTCCTCCCCTTGCCTGCTCCCTGACCTCTCCTGCCCCCAGACCTCTCCTCTCCTGCCCCCACCCCTCTCCTCTTCTGCCCCCACCCCACCCCTCTCCTCTCCTGCCCCCAGACCTCTCCTCTCCTCGTACAACGGTACTTAGCAGCGCAAAACACGCATCCTGGGCTCCCGAACGCACACTTCCAACATCGACACATCCAAACGACATCCCGGAAGGAAAGGGAAAAGTTGGAATCTCAGACACGTACGCTGATAGAGCGAGGGACAGGAGGAGGAGGAGTGACAGAGGAGGAGAGCGAGGGGGAGGTGGACCTGCGACGGTGGATCGGGGCCCTCCGAGAGGATTAGCTGGGATGCGAAAGAGAGAAAAGAAGAAGATGGAAAAAAAGGGGGAGGGGAAAAAAACAAGGAACTTGACTGACAAAACCGCTCATCTGTATCAAATGAAACAGACAGGCCCTCAGAAGTCGCCCCGGCAACAATTACCCAGGGTGCATCGGGACGCCCAGAGCAGCGCCTCCCTGGCTCTCGTCGTTTAATTTGCCTTCTTGTCGCCTGCTCGCTGTCACACAGTTGCAGAGTTCTCACTCTCCGTGATTTATGAAGGACGCGCACACACACACATACACACACACACACACACACACACACACATGGTCAGTGTATACCATGGCGGATATTCAGAATTTTCCTCTGTGGCCTGTTGTCAAAGCCAAAAGACCAGCGTGTTCTCTAATTGGGTCTAATTGTGTGTGTGTGTGTGTGCGTGCGTGCTGACGTGTGTTCGCGTGTCCGCGCGTGTGTGTGCGCGTCGGTGCGAGCGCGTCGTGCGTGCGCGCATCCATCAAAGATGGGGAGGGTGACTGAGCACGCTGTCGTGATTTGTAGCCCTTAAGTAACATTGGCTGCTTCACCAGTTTCAATTTACACTCTCCCTAACGAGGTAAGCCCAGGAGAGGGCCCCCCCCCCCGCTCCCCCCTCCCCCTTTTCCACCCTTCCCCCCCCTGCTCCTAACGTCCCCCCCGCCCCCGCGCCCCCTCCTCCTCCCGTCCCCCCCTCACCCACCCGCCCCCACCCCTCTGCTTCTCTTCCGTGGGCCTGGAATCGGAGTCGTGTTTCGTCTCCGGCGTTTGTTCGACGCAGCGGAAGACGGCGGCGGGGAGCGGCCGGACGCCCGCCACGCGCTCCGACGCGAGGGGGGGGGGGGGCGGGGGGGATGAGAGGAGGGTTACCACGGCGACGCCGAGCGAACAAGACCGGCAGCCTTGTCGTTCTCCGTCTCTCTCGGTTTTAGTTTTCCTTTATTCTTCCCAATCCTGGGTCTTTTCATTCAAGAGCCAACTCCCGCCAAAATAGAAACAAACAAACAAAAATAAAAGGTGGGGCTGATAAACAGTTCGTTCGTTCCAAAATCCACACAGCAGCATGGACGAACTCGTCAGCCTGAGTCGCTTCTGGAAACTTCCGCTCTGGAGAGTGTTTGAACGGGGAGCTCCTTTCTTCTTCTGTCCCTCAGAAGAAAAAAAAATCCTCTGATGGGCGGTCTGTGGCGGTCAGGGGTGAAAGGTCATGGCAGGCCAAGCCTGGACCTCCTTAGGGATGCCCCCCCCCCCCCCCACCCTCTCCCCCCTCCCCCACACACTCCCATGGGGCCCGGACGACTGAGCGCAGCTGACAGGACAACAAGGCCCCCTGTGTGCGTCGCTCCTCAATGACCGCCCAGTTGTCTGGTCTTCCTCGTTAGCCGCATATTAGGTTATCCGTGACCCCTGACCTCCGCTCTGACAGTAAAGGAGGGGGACTGTTAAATCCCAGCTTTATGATGTGTGTGTGTGTGTGTCGGGGGCAGGGGGACAGGGGCAGGGCAGAGGAAACTGCAAACCAGGCCACATGTTACTACTCCCTGTCCCACTCATCATCGCGCTGATTAAATTTCCCCTTGTTAATTGCAGACCGAAAAAATATTGATGATCCGGTACTGGTGACAGAGGTCAGCCGAGATACCATGAGTTCAAAAGAGGTTTGAAATTATAATAATGCTGATATTCCAAATTCAGGGACCCCTATTTACGCTATCTGAAACGTCAAGCACCGAGCGCAAGTAGCTTTGAGGGCGAGATACATGTAAATGTTGCCATTTATCAGACGCTCTTATCCAGAGCGACTTGCAGCAAGTACAGGGACATTTCCCCCTGAGGCGAGTAGGGTGAAGTGCCTTGACCGAGGACACAACGTCATGTTGCCACAGCCGGGAATCAAACCGAAAACCTTCTGATCACTAGTCCGACGCCCTAACCACTCAGCCATCCGACTCCCAAAATTGTGGGAGTAACGTCCCTTTAAAAGCAGGAGCGCTTCCTCTATGGAGAGTTGCTATCATCGTAGCGGATCTTCCGGGCGCACTTCAATAACGTTTTGCAGCTCGTTAGAGACTGGCGAAAGGAAGAGAACTCACACTGTAAGTGGATGAGAGACGTCCACCCGATTGATCTTCGGTTAAACCTGGACGGGAGGTTTGCCTGATTTTTTGGTAATATTGGAAACCCTGTATGAGCTGCAATATAAGCTGCAATATATATGAATAATATGAGTAAATGTGTACGCTACATTTATGCATTGTGCAGTTGTGAAAAATGTTCACATTAACTTATTATTATTATTGCGTTGACATTAACTTAAATTATAGGTAAGGTTTATAAAATCATTCAGATTCAGATTACTTTATTTATCCCGAGGGAAACTCCTTCGTATCAACGGCACACAGTCTCGCAAAGCACACAAGGGTAAGGGTGTGAGGTAAAAGATTAGAAGGTGTACACAGGGATAGGGGGGTGGGGGCAATAACAATAAGTAAAAACGGTAGGTGAGGTGAATCCACACAGGGAGGGGGGGGGGGGGGTGGGAGTGGGCAGAGGCTTGGGTAAATATATCACACAGATTCCCCTTGTTTGGTCATGTTTTTTCTTGTGATTATGTTTGCAAGAGTGATGCGTCTGTGTGGATGAGAGAAGAACTCAAAGCCTGCGCTCCTAAAATAACATTTGAATAACGCACCGCTGACTTTTAACCGCCTCTTTCCTGGTCAGTGGTCAAGTGGTTTGCGGAAACTGCAAAATAGAACCAGGCACATTTTTGCGCTGGAACACTCCTCGATTTTCCACCGAACCGTTCCCCTGGAATGCAAGTCATCCCCTGATATGCTGACGTGCGTCCGTGGACGGAAAAATCCCCCGTGCTCCAGGCGCAAAATAGGAACGGTGCATGCGTCAGGGTAGGAAGTTAACTGCACCGGGGGGACGATAGGGTTGCCTCGTTCCCTACTCAACCTCGAAATTTATTCAGCATATTCTGCTTGTCAGAAGACAAAATGGAACTCAAGTTGTGTTTTTGGATCGTCACTTACCCGTGACCCTCCCAATTGAATCCTCGACTGAAATAACTAATATTCGTCCTTCAGTTTCAACCGTCGCTGAGGGCCTTTCAGTCGATTTTTTTCCCTCCTTCTTCTCTTTTCTTTGCTTAGCCTTGGAATCTTCCAGAAGCTGCCTCTTAATGTCTTTGGCGAGCAAAACCACAGGACCCTCAGAACGCTTCCTCATCTCCCAGGGGCGTTAAAGAAAAAATAAATAATGTTTTATCAGGACTCTCGTACAGGAAACGCATTCACAACTCAGTTTTCATCTTAGCGGTGACCTAACCTTCAGGCCACTCGTCCTTGAGAGGATGCGGTGCTGTTTTGTCATGCCGGAAGGCGGTCGAGCAGAAAATGGCTGCCTGCGTCGTCGTGAGGCGTTAAAAAGTATTGTAATATGATTTCAACAGTTGGATGAAGGCTACAGTATAATTGTACAGCTCGAAGGGCATTATCCCTTGTGCCATGGTCACTTGTCAAGGTTTTTAAATTTGTTTAGTGTTTTCAAGTGGTTGTTTTTTTGCAGTTGAAATAAAAAAATGTCCAAAGTTAGATTAGATTAGATTGAACTTTTGAATCTAATCAAAGTCAGCCAACCGATAATTTTAGGCCGCTCAGGTCAACCTTAAAATCGTGGAGTAGGATACATTTTTTTTAATAGGCTTAACTACAACACTTAACACCTAGCAACCAGTATAGCAACCAGTAGAGTTTCCAGCTAGCACATGTAGCGATATCAGGAATGTAACGTCGGCATAGCAACGCGTCCTTTGCATCCGAACGGCATTGTGACAACAGGTAGGACACTTTATAGCTCTTGGACACTCTTGGCATGACAGCTAAATAGCCTATACATCCACTGGCTACACAAAATCCTTCTAAGTATAGTTTACAAGACTGCGTGTCATGCCAACCACCAACAGCAAGGCTAGGCTGAAAGCTCCGGAGCCATCACCGTAAATTGCTCCACATCCAGCACACGAATACATTTCAACGACTACCTTTTGACAGGTTCCAAAAACGCCTGTACTTTACCCGTCGAAGGATGAAGTACGGCACGACTTCCGCAGACCTGCGTGCGCCCGACCGCGTTTGGCGCGAGGAAATCCGGCAGCTCCGGTTGGGAAAACTCGGGAGAGCGGATCCTGCGGTTTCAACCGTTTGCGTTGAGCTGTGAGTTCTGCGCTGAATCGAGGCAGATGACGGCTGCCATTGATGATGAGAGCCCTCCGCTGGGGTGCTGATGGAAGGCGGTGTTTGCCTTTCGGTATCACAACGAATCGCTGGTGCTCTGCATATGATTTGTCTGTGAGGACTGAGATCGGGCTACCCTGAGGAATCCAAACCCTGCGCCGAGCTCTCTAAAAATACCAGCTCCAGTGTGAGAAGGCCTACCTGAAACGCTCCTCTGGTGAGGTTCAGCGTAGGTTCGAACGATCAGTTCAGACGCTCCTCATCTGAGACTAGGGTTTGACCCCTGGTTTGCGTTGGCGTGTCGCACGGGAACAGCCCTACAGGTCGCTCTCTCTCGCGCACGCACGACCGCACGTACGCGCGCAGATAAACGCACAAACGTTCCCCCGAAACGCCGGATGGCATTAATTAACAAACGCACCATCGCTCGAACTCGCGTGCGCGCCGACGCACACGCCCACACACCCCCGCTCCCGGGCGCCGACACACGTGCGAAACGCTCCCACCCTCGAAATCCCAGAATGGCATTAATTAGCAAATACACCATTACTCTGACATGTCTGGGAACGCTCAAGCACACAGGCACAGTTAAAAAAGAGGTCTTCTTCTGGTAACGAAAGTCCCACAGCGCCAGCCAGCCTCGGTTGCCCGGGGCGACACTTAGCATGTCAACACGGATGTGTGAGTACTAGTTTTCATCCTAAAGTAGGTTAGAGCCGCTTCAAGCGGCGGCGGGATCACCTACCGACAAACCGAAAGGCATGGAGGGGGACTTGCGGCGGAGGGAGAGCACATCCAATCCAATCCCATTCAACTTTACTTCTATTGCACTTTAAAACGACACGGTTGACCAAAGTGCAGTACATAGCAATATTAAAAACGCGATAAATAGACACACACTATACACTGTAAAAACAACGCAACAATCGGTAAAAGCTCAACCAATAGAGACACACTGTACACGGCAAAACTCAACACATCACTGAAAAGCTAAGGTAAAAAGATAAGTCTTTAGAGCCGACTTAAAGACGGATATGGACTCTGCCTGTCTAAGGTGCAGGGGCAGCGCGTTCCATAGTTTGGGACCCGCGACAGAGAAGGAGCGATCCCCTCTAAGTTTCCTCCTTGATTGTGGGACCACTCACATCATCCAGGTTCCAGGCTACCCATCCGTATGCAATTCCACCTCATTTTATTATCATTTATTCCCGTCTACGCACAGCCACGGTCGAGGTCATCGTATCGGTTGCTTGAGTCGGAACTAATACGTGCGGGGGGGGGGAGGGGACATGATACTAATCGTTAATGCTCGTCACGCATCTGATTCAGAAGAACAGACAGCGACGTCATTCGTCACGTCGTTTTACGTAGCGCGTTCACGGATATTTACTTATAACAAATTCATTTCCAACGTTTTGAAATATTATTATTATTATTCACACATTACGGTGTTCTCCCTGGGACAGCCGGCGGTTGTTTCCGGTGGCCGTAGAGACACACTGATGATTTGTTTTTGGAAAAGTGATTTGCCTTCACCTTGCAATATTCCCTGGAGAAGCTGGGCTATTTACGCCAAAGAGGATCTTCAGAAACACTTCAGAGAACACGGGCTAGGGCGTAGCTACACACACACACACACACACACACACTGTTCACCATGTACCTGACACAGACGAATTTCGCGCAATTTAAGCTCTCGGGCGCGCGCTGAGGTCTGTATCACTCACAGGCACTACCATGCACGAAGCATATTGACCACTTGCGCTAAGAACTCCCCCCCCCACACACACACACACACACACACACTCACATACCGTCCGGTCCAACGTCTTGAGTGTTTTATACAGAAGGTGCACAGGGGGAATCCTCAGCCAATAAGAAGACAAGGAAGCGTGTTTTTCCAGAAGCTTCAGGGTCGAAGTGATCGTACGCTGAAGATTTCAACAATCACACACCAAAGTTTCTACCGAACGTTTCGAGCGCCGTCTTCGTTCTTGTCGTCGATCATTTTCAGGCCGACAAACAACACAAAGTTCTCTGCGCTGCATCGAGTGGGCTTTCATATTACAGCTCGGTCAACGAGGCAATTAACTAATTTCGAACGAGTTTGGGCACCAATCAAGGACACAGCTCAGCAAACGACGACGCTAATCCTCGAATGAATGAGTAAATCACAAAGTCATTATGATTCGAGGGGGAGAGGGAGGGGGGCGGGGGGGGGGGGCGTTATACTGGCGATAATTGACGAATCATTGCCGAACGTGAGAACCGGGGACAACGGCGCCCGGCGTCCCACGATGCATCGGGAACTCATTATTCTTGCTCAGCGAGGTGGAGAAAACGGTTCTTAGGGAATACAGGGTCTCCCACCCCCCCCACTTCACACACACACGCCCCCACGGCACGTCCGCTCTCGCTTTCGGCAAACCCGCGTGTCCGGTGACACCCGTCCCCGGAGAGACGGGGAGTTGATTTGTTTTGAAAGAGAGGTAATTTGACGAGGAAATAAAGCGCATGATGCTATGCTTGATTGTCTTTCGTGGACAGGATGCAAGTGGGGGGTGTGTGTGTGTGTGTGTGTTGTGACTCTGTAGCCCAGGGGTCGGCAACCCTGGTCCTAGGGAGTCGCTGTCCTGAAGATTTGAGCTGCTTCCCTGCTCCAGCACACCTGACTCTAATGAAGTGTCGTTATCAAGCTCTGTGGAAGCCTCATAATTACCCTCCATCAGAATCAGGTGTGCTAAAACAGGGAAACATCTAAAATCTTCAGGACAGTGGCTCCCTACGACCAGGGTTGCCGACCCCTGCTGTAGCCATTGGAGGGGGGGCATTAAAACGAAAAACTACACCTGGGCCGCCCCTTGACGTTGCTGTAACCCCGTCAACCCTCTGCATGTTGTTTAAGGAGCAGGTTGTGACACGGAACACAGACCGTTTCTCCTGCCTCTGAATGAAGGAGATGCAAAGTAACCGTCGGTATTGAAGATCCATCGCTAACGTGCTCACGCGCTCTTTCGGAGTATAAGACGCCCTCAGGAGGTATTTTTCCAGACGGTGGACAGGATGAAGTCTCATCAGCCAGAGTAGGACCCTGAGGGCCACACACACACACACACACACACACACACACTACTACCCCCTTTTCAGCAGCACGACAGATGGCAGCTTGGAGAAGAGGGGGGGCAGGATAGTAAATGAAAGATGTTACACAGATGATTACAGATGAAAACAGGATGCCCAAGGAGGAGGAGAGAGGAAGAGCGGAAGGCCGGCTTCCGCCACGTCACGGGGCGGGGACGCTACGGAAGGAAGGGAGGTGCCGAAACACAAGAGGAGAAAAGGGCGGGGAATGGAGAGACGACCGGCGAAGGAACAGCTCTCTCGGGCTGTCGGCGAGAGGCAGTCGAAAAGGGACGGAAGGGGAGAAGGTGGTTGAAAACGCAGAGAGAAGGAGAGGAGGGGCTGGGGGGGGGGAGGCCTGGCATGTCGGATGAGGGCACCGGGGGCGATGGGCTACAGGCCGCTCTGGAAAGTTCCGGCAGCTCTCAGGCCAGAGGGGTCGGGAGGGGGATTCATCTGGAACGTGTTCCAGCTGCCTCCTCCCCCCCCCCGTGTCAGCCACACTCCAACACACCGCTGAGAGCCCAGCCCAGGCTGAAGACAGCGAGAGACGCATACGGTGAGACGCAGAGGGCAGGGAGGGAGGGAGGGAGAAAATCAGGGAGACAGCCAATTATTCCGGGGCCGTCCTGTATCCGGAAGGTAGAGAGAGCAATCCCAGTGTGACGAGATCAGGTGTCTCTGAACACGCTTATTAGGCTCTCCTCTCTGGGATCGGGCTCGCTGGGTCTGACTCCCGTCTTTAACCCGGAGTACGATCCCCGCCTCGTCAAGGCAACGCAGCTCCCTTTTCCGGTCCCTAATCTTTTTTTCTTCCTCTCCCCTCCTTTCATTCTCTCGGTTAGCTTGGACAAATCCCTGAGCTTGTAGCTGCAAAGGGACTCTTATTTTGACACTTTTGTGTCCCACACATGAAAGCCGCTGTCACTAAGGTGGTGGCAGAGAGGAATGGCGGCTGGGAGGGAAGTCCTTAAAACTCATTCTCATCGGATTCAGACGAGAGGACCGGAATCACAGGAAGATGGATGGCGAGTGGGAAACACCCCCCCCCCCCCCCCCCTTGTTGTCGCAAGGGCCCCCGCCTGCATCGGACCCCCTGGCCGCCGCCCCTGCTTAAACCGCAGTTACTCGCGCAGGGAAATCGGTCCCTTTAGCGTCGTCCGGCGGGTCCCTACACAACTTCCCCCCACTCCTCTGTGACCCTCCCCGAAGTCGCTCCCTCTGATAGAGCAAGGAGCCCCACCCCCCTCCTGCTGCGGGCCTGACAGGGGGGGGCACGTCCGCGCAGCTGGCAGCCCCGGCTCCGTCGTTTGCCCCCCCCGTTTGCCCCCCCCCCCCTCTGATTTATTCCCGCCGCTGCATTACTGGGATGGATGTGGCCACGTGCGGATTAAGATTGGGCTGCATTCATCAATGCGACGGAGGACACAAATGCATTACGGCCCCGAGGTAAACAAGAGGACGGCCACCGAGGGAATCGATGGGCGTAATTAAAAGGCTGACGCGGAGCGGCCATCCGTCAGCGGGGGGCTCCTTTGGGGGGGGGGGGGGGGCGTGTTATCAGAGAGGGACGACAGAAAGAGATGGATGGAGGGAAAAGAGAGAGAGAGAGAGACAGGAAGAGTGTTTTACAGAACTGACCGCACGCCTCCCTCCCTCCCCCCCCACACACACACACACACACACACCTAGGCACGCACGCCCACGCACACCTATGCACGCACGCCCACACACCTACACACACGTACACGCACACACCTATGCGTTGCACACACACACCGATGCACGCACACCCTCTCCCCCACACACACACACCTACGCACGCACGCCCACACACCTACGCACACACCCATGCACGCGCACACACCACACGCGCGCCGGGTGAAAGTCCTCTTTCTGGGGTGAGATGAATTAAGCAGGCTAGCTGTGACCCTGCCCCTCTCTGGACAGGAGGAGCGACATGCTCATTAAACATGGGACTGAGTCCTTCCTGCTGTTTCCTCCTAACTACCACACTCCGTCTCTACCAGACAGCAATCCAAACAGCCATCCAGACAACCAGCATTGTCCTGGAGTTATTCCTTGTCTACCTGAGGGTTTAGGTTGGTTGAGGAGCAGTTCTATGGGCATATGTGAAGCCCTTTGTGACATTGCTTGTAAAAAGGGCTATATGGATTTGACATTCCAGCCAGCCAGTCATCCAGCCAACCAGCCAGACATCCAGCCAGCCAACCAGCCAGCTAGCCAGCCAGCCAGCCAACCAGCCAGTCACCTGCCAACCAGCCAGCCAGACAACCAACATTCCAGCCAGCAGGTCAAGCTGGCAACCAGCCAGCCGTTCTATTATCAGCTGTGCAGGCAGCCAGCTCTGTGGTCAGTGGCTGTGGTGAACGAGGCCAGTGATAATCACAGACAGACGTCACCAGGTCCCTCTTCAACAGAGAGCGACAGATCTGAGGGAAGCGGTCACGGACAGCGCATGACACTGCCTGAATCACACACACGCACGCACGCGCACACGCGCCGTGACACGCATACACTGTGACACACGCCCACCATGACACACACACACACACCCCCCGCGCAGACGTCAAGGCGGTAAAAAAATCGATGGGGATGAGGCCAAGGCACACAGGAACAGATATCCACCTTCTACAAGTGCCTCTACTGAAACAAACATTGGTTCCGGAGAGCAGAGTTGGGGTGGGGGTTTCGGGGGGGGGGTGGGGGGGGTTTGGGGGGGGGGGGGGGGGGGGGGGGGGTTGGACAGCCTAAAGATTATCGACACGCAAGGAAAACACTCCCCCAGGAATCCTTCATACGGTGGAAACCTACGCCGGCTCTTCTGGTGATGATTGTCAATAAGAAATACTCATTGGATTAATTCTGTGTCTGTCCATGGGCTAAGAAGCGGAATGGGGCTGTAAATTGTGGCGCGATGTTAACGCTGTTAGCCGGACATAGATTTCTTGCTCAGGCTATTCATTTGTTTGGATCCAATAGTGGATTTAATGAATGAGGAGAACTGTGGAGAAACTGGGGCTGGACGTAATTTGTCTCTCAAAGTGGTTCTGGGTCGGCATGAATTTCTGTCCATCCCTCTCGCCTCTCTCTCTCTATCTCTCTCTCTCACCATCTCTCTCTCTCTCTCTCTCACCCCTCTCTCTCTCTCTCCCCCCTCTCTCGCTCTTCGTCCCCGCCCTCATCCCTTCCTGTCTGAGTGTCTGTGTGTGGATGTTATTGGTCATGTATGTGTCACATCTGAGGGGCTGTCTGGGCATGTTGCCATGTGGACCTCAGCTGACTGAGACTGACTGTCTGCCTGTCTGACATGACTGTCTGCCTGTCTGACTGTATGTCTGTCTGTCTGTCTGACTGTATGTCTGTCTGTCTGACTGTATGTCTGTCTGTCTGACTGTATGGCTGTCTGTCTGTCTGACTGTATGTCTGTCTGTCTGACTGTATGCCTGTCTGTCTCTGTCTGTCTGACCGTATGCCTGTCTGTATGCCTGTCTGTCTGACTGTATGCCTGTCTGTCTGACCGTATGCCTATGTGTCTGACTGTATGCCTGTCTGTCTGACTGTATGCCTGTCTGTCTGACGTATGCCTGTCTGTCTGACCGTATGCCTCTCTGTATGCCTGTCTGTCTGACTGTATGCCTGTCTGCCTGACCGTATGCCTGTCTGTCTGACCGAATGCCTGTCTGCTGACCACATGCCTGTCTGTGTGCCTATTGTCGTGTCGCTCTCCCCCCGTCTCCATCTCTTCTCCGTCTCCATCTCGCCCTATCCCATTACCCTCTCCTTCTTTATCTCATTCACCCCGTCCGCCATGCCTGTCAACCCTCCGAGCCCACGCTCAGACCTCCTCTGCCCCCCCCCCTCCCTCCCCATCCTCCACCCCCCACCTGATTCATCTCATCCTTCTTGCTGCTCTCTGCATTTTCTTGTGCGTGCGTGCGGCCGCATTCTCTCTCACCCCCCCACCCACCCCCACACTCGCACACACACTCAGCCTCCAAGCAATGTCAAGTCACCCTTGATTAGGTTCTCCTCGCGCCTTGAGAAGGCGTCCTGTGGGCGGGAGCGGGCGGGCGGGCGGGCGGGGGCCGGGGGGGGGTGCTCCTCCCCCCCCCGTGCTGTGTTACTCACCATAGCCGGCTCATCCAGGCTTCCGTCACAGTCTGAGGTGGCCCAAATACCTGCTGCTGCTGTTGTTGTTACAGTCGAACTGGTCCGCCGGTCGGCCATTACGTGCTTTGTTTCCCGTTGAACGCACGTAAAGAAAGACGTCCGAATAAAGTTTCCCCAAAAAACGCTAAGGCAAGCTCCACTGATGTGAGGTCCACCGATTCCCCCCCCACCCCCCGCAACCCCCTCTCCCCCGCACACCCCTCGAACCCCCCCACCAACATGGTGGGCCGGGCAAAACAGCCGGGACTGACGATAACCACGTTGACGATGCGACGCTTCGCATCCGCGCTGGATCGGGACGGCAGTCGGGTCGTCTCTCCAAGGCAAGGGAAAGTACCGGACCGCTAAGCTCGGCAGGGCAGAGGGACGTCGAGCTTGCGTATTTGGATCGCAAAACGTTCGCAAATCAAAGTGAGGTTCATTTAACGGCCTGCGCTCCTACGGTGAAGCGCCCGCGCGTCCTTTTAATCGGCGTCGCCGGAAACAATCCCAGCTTGGCACGAGAGGCGGGAAAGCTTCTGAATAGGACATCATAGTCACATTGTTCCGCTGGCTCTTGTCTCGCTGATTGGTCATGTGTAAGTGATGAGCCTGCTATCCCAGATGTGGCTAACCGTGCCGTGTGTGTGTGTGTGTGTGTGAATATGCTACACCATGTCTTAGCCATGTTAGAGGGGCGATACATCTCAATTAGGACCAGGAGGCGAACGCATGTCCTTGCTATATGAATTAGGTTTTGAACTACAGCTGTGTGTGTGTGTGGTGTCCATCCGTGTGTGTGTGTGTGTGTGTGTGTGAGTTTGAGCGGTTGTGGGGGGTGGGTGGGAGGGAGGGAGGGGGGTGGGTATTGGGGGGAATGTAAGTCAATCCCCTTGTTTAATTCCCTATCCAGGCTGCCAGCTGGTGTACGGAGGATACGGGAGAACAGGGGCCGCTCTGTTCTTCTCTACCCCAGCTTGGAGAGCCCGAGCTGGGCTCCTTATCTCCCTGGGCCCCTTCGTCTTAGGGAGCGGACAGGCCCCATTAACAAAGCTGACACATGAAACGGATTACGCCCTCGCACACACGTAGGCAACCGACACACCGGCGCACGAACCACGGCAAAGGATCCTGACAGAGGATACCTTTTTCCTTTCTATCTCTCCATCGCTCCATCACTCAACTTACTCCGGCCTCTTCACCCGCTCCCTCCCTCCCTCTCTTTTTAATTCACTGCTACTTCAGTGTTGTGTATCTGTTCATGGGAGTGTGTGGACTGCACGTAGGTGGACTTGTGTGTGTGTGTGTGTGAGGGAGACAGAGAGAGGGAGGGAGAGGGAGGGAGAGAGAGAGGGAGAGGGGGGGAGAGAGAGAGAGAGAGGGAGGGAGAGAGAGGGAGGGAGAGAGATTGAGAGAGAGAGAGGGAGGAGAGAGGGAGAGAGAGAGCGAGGGAGGGAGAGAGAGAGGGAGAGAGAGAGAGAAGTGTAACTGACTATAATCTGCTCCAGCTCTGTGTGGATTCTCCAGCAGAGACAGAGCCAAACATGGGGGAAGGTATGAGCGCTGAGGGCCTGGCAGAGCACGTTTCTGCCGGTACGGGGGTAAGCAGTGAAGGGAGTTGGAACCGTACACCAACAGATATGTCCTCGATTGCTTTTTGAAAACATTCGTTCGGTGAAAAACATCTTGGTGGTCTTCCAGCAGGACTTAGTCACACTTGCCCTCAGCACTTAGCAACGATAACTCAAAAACCATAAAAAAAACATGCTGTTATCTCTCTCTGTCTCTCTCTCTCCGTCGTCTGTCTCTAACTACCTTCTGACGTCTCCTCGTCTTCCCTTCCTCCACCCACCCTCTTTCTCTCTCTCCCCCTCTCTTTCTCTCTGTATCATCTGCCTCTGTCTACAGTATATCTCTTTTTCTCCCTCCTTCTCTCTCCCTCCCTCCCTCCCTGCACACTAATTGAGGCAGGGTGGCGTCTTTTATTTAAACACTCCGAAACCTCTCAGCTCCTCGCTTGCCAGGTACCACCAGAGTGGTGTGTGCACGTGCTGCACGATGCGTTAGCGTGTGTGTGTGTGTGTGTGCCGGCCGTGTGCGTGTGTGTTTGTCCTGTGCGTGGGGATGTGTGCGAGGGGACAGCAGCGGAATCCTAATGGCTCTTTCTTTCCATCTTCCTGCCTGCCTCTTTCCAACAGCCACTCGATGGACCTTAACATGTCATTAATCAATTCAGTTGAGTAAGAGGCTCTATTTATAACAGCCGCAGGACTCCGGCGCGGCAGACGCAGACGCCGATTGGCTCTCTCGGGCAGCGCGCTCACACCATTGGCCGTGGCAGAGGGAGGGAGGGACGCTAGCTCTGCTTAGCTGGGGCTAACATGGGCCGACGCTAGGGCTAACGCAGGTTTCAAGTGTTTACGTCGTGCTGAAGGCAGCTTTCCTCTCGCTCTGAGGTAAACGCTGAATGACAGATGACGGAGCCGGCTAACGTTCTGTTTATCGGAAAGTAGACCGCTCGACACACATTAGCTATATTACGACTCTCATTAAGCATAATCGCAGGGCTAATAACCGCAGCTCCAACGCACTCAGGTTCTCACGCTTCAGCTCGCCTCCCCGCCCTCCTTCCCTTGCTCGCTGCCTCCGTCCCTGCCTCGTCCGCTGCCTCCCCCTCTGCCCCCTTCCCTCTGCTCGCTTCCCTTCTCGACAACCCTCCCCTCCCCTCCCGGCCTCCCCGCCTCCCTCCTCCCCGCCTCCCTCCCTCCCCTTCCTGCCTCCCCTCCCTGCCTCCCCTTCCTCCCTCCCCCTCCCTTCTCTCCCTCCCCTCCCTCCCTGTCTCCCTTCTCTCCCTCCCAGCCTCCCTCCCTGCCTCCCTCCCTTCCTCCCCTCCCTGCCTTCCTCTTCCCTCTGCAGCCCCCCACACAGTCACAGTCTAGGAGTTTACATTCACAGAAGCCATTAAAAAAGCTCATATGGGGAAGAAAGGGCAGAAATCAAAGCGATCCGAGCTTATTCACCAGAGCTAGTGCTGGAGCTTCGACCTCACTGCCTGTTCCTCTCTCTCTCTCTCTCTCTCTCTTTCTCTCCTCTCCCACCCCGTCCCTCGCTTTTCTTTTTTCTGGAAGGATGAGCCCCTCTATGCCGGGTCTTGCATTCTATCACACACACACACGTAAAGACAAACACACACACACACACAGCCGTCACCTCCCCCATCCTTCCTCATACCGCTGCTGATGCCTTTGTGCCCGGACCCGCTCATGTCACCCAGCTTCCTCACAGTCAAATCCTAGATGAATGGAGAGTTAAGTAAACCCCCCGTATCATCCTCAACCCCCCTATCCTCCAGGAGGAAGATTTCAGCACTGCAGTGGCCCTGCTACAGGAGATATAAGAGGGCTGTTATGCAGCGGCCCCTCCAGAGGAGATATCAGAGGGCTGTTCTGCAGCGGCCCTCCAGAGGAGATATCAGAGGGCTGTTCTGCAGCGGCCCTCCAGAGGAGATATCAGAGGGCTGTTCTGCAGCGGCCCTCCAGAGGAGATATCAGAGGGCTGTTCTGCAGCGGCCCTCCAGAGGAGATATCAGAGGGCTGTTCTGCAGCGGCCCTCCAGAGGAGATATCAGAGGGCTGTTCTGCAGCGGCCCTCCAGAGGAGATATCAGAGGGCTGTTCTGCAGCGGCCCTCCAGAGGAGATATCAGAGGGCTGTTCTGCAGACCTGATCAAGGTTTTGTTTTTTTTCTCCATTCCTGTATGCCTTGTTTTCTTGCCTGTGTGTGTGTGTGTGTGTGTTTGCGTAGGTGTGTAGGTGTGTGTGTGTGGTGGTTAGGTCTGGGAGGGGTTGTAGGTGTGCGTATGTATGGAGCGCGACAGCCATCCAGGGACCCCCGTAATGTTGACCAAAAAAGGCACCGGGGCGTCAGAACGGCAGGGCGGCGGCACACGACATGATTTACGTCCGTCAACCCTTGGGCCCTGCGCCTGCGATTGGCTAAAGACACAGATCAGCACGCCCCCTCCGGGCGCGGCCTCTTTATCTTGTCAGGGAAGGCAATCAGGGAAACAAGGTCTGAGAGATTTACTCCCGACGATCTCGCCCCGCCGCGAGGAGCATTCCGGGCGGCAAAAACCCTCTCCTGCGCCTCCCCTTCCTTCCTCTCTCTCTCCCTCCTCCCCCCGCCCCCCCTCCTCCTTCCCTTCGCTCGTCTCCTCTCTCCTCTACGCCCCCCCCTCCCCTTTCCTCAGGTGATGGATAGCTAGCGATCACTCATTCCTTATAACCCAGGGAGAGGTGGCATCCATCACCTCCTGGTCCCCCCCCCCCTCCCCACTCCACCCCACCCCTCCTCTCCCCTCCTCCGTCTCTCCATCCCCTGGTGCGCCTGCCCCCCCCCCCCCGTCTCCTCCCTTCCTCCCCCCTCCACCCAGCCACCCCTCCCCGCTCCCCCACCCCCCTCCCGGCCCCCGCCATCCTAACATAAGCTGTCTCTCAGGCTGACAGGCCCATCCAATATATCACGGGCCACCGGCCCTGCTGGACTCTATTATTTATAATCAGCACGGCGACACCGAGCGCTTACACAGGCCGGCCAAATCACAGAGGTGTCTGCCTGGGCGTCTGCCCGGGCAACGTGCGCGCGTCTGCGTCTGCGCGGGGGGCTGCGTGTGTCCCTGCGTTCCTGCAGGGGGTGGCTGCAGGGTTTGCCCCGCGTTCATTTTAGTTAATGCGAAGCGTGTTGAAGGACTTGATGCAGAATTCGGAGTGAATTATTATGAAAATGGAGGAATCGGGAGGAATCGAACGACAAACCAAAGCAAAGTTAAGGAAGTCAAGGACTACTTTGCTAAAGAGCTTCCTTCCTTACTCCCTCCCTTCCTCCCTCCCTCCTTGTTTTCTGTATCGCTTCCTTTCCTTGGTCCTCCATTAAGTTCTAGAAAACTGAACCAGCCTGAGCCGGTCTGAGCTGGTCCAGGCTGGTCTAGGTAAGGGCCAGCTGCACAGCAAAGACTTCAGTTCCCCAACAACTTAGTGCCAAAGACACCACAAACAAAACTATCCCAGATGGTATCTCTTAGACAGTCTCTCCCAGATAATCTCTCACAAACAGGGCCTTCCAGATTGTCTCTCCAAGATGGTCTCTCCCAGTCTCTCACAAACAGGGCATCCCAGATGGTCTCTCCCAGTCTCTCACAAACAGGGCCTCCCAGATGGTCTCTCCCAGATTCCTTTCCCATGTTACACAGTTTCTGTTTGGCTGTTTTTTCTCGTTGTTTGTTTAGCAGTAATACTGCCGACAGTGACACAGTGCTGCTATTACAGCGTACGCAGTCTGCATTCCTCTGTGATTGGGTTAACATTAGTACGCGGGCGCGCGTATGGGGAGGGTACCGGGTGAGCGTGGGGGCCTGGTGGCTGGGGATGGGGGTGAAGGGGTTTCGGGGTGAAGGGGTGAGAGGTTGTGGGTGTTGGATGGATCGAAGGCCGTTTCTTTCCTCCCGGTGCAGGATCGCGCTCTGGGCTCCGCTGCGAGCGCTGAGCTCGTCCACTCCTCTAAGACTCCAAGCCGTCTCTCCCGTGGAGCGCATTCAGCGTGCGGACTTGCTTTGAGCCAACGTTATTAACTGGGGAGTCGGTAAACACTGGGTTCACCTCCTCTCCCGTTCTCTCCTTTTCCTTGTCCTCCCCTCTACCTCTCTCCCCCCCGCTTCTCCACTCCCCCTCTCCTCTACCCTCCTTCCCTTCTCCTCCTCTCCTCCCCCTCTAACTCTCTCCTCCACTTCCCCTCCCCTCCATCCCCTTCCCCTCTCCTCTTCTCCTCCCCTTCGCCTCTCCTGTCCTCCTCCTGTCCTCCCCTATAACCTGGTCCTTCCCCTCTCCTCCTCCCCTCTCCCCTCCCCTCGGCTTGGAAGGCAGCGCACAGCAAGGCGCAGGAGGAGATAAGAATGAAGCCAACAAACGACTTCATGAGCTCGAAGGAGCAGAGAGGGGGGCAAAGAGAAGCAGAACAGCCCCTCTCCATCATTCCGAACGTACGACCCCCGCCTCACCGCCCCAGCTCTCACCGCGCTGCGACGGAGAGGAAACGAGAGAGAGAGGAAGAGATGTTTGCGTTCTATCCCCCCCGCCCCTCTCCTCTCTCACCAACGCTGGGCTAATTCATGTAATAACAATAAAACAAATAAACGAAAAAGTTTGAGCAGAGAAAATTTTTATTTGGCACGAAGTCGGTCGGGGCGGCTTACGGTCTCCGTTCATCGTCTCCGCCGGGTTCCTGACTTCGACGCCCGCCCCCCTCAACCTCCCCCTCCCCCCACACTTCCATCCGCCACCCCCCTAAGCACATGTGTGCCGGGGGGGGGGGGGGGGGGGGTCGGTGGCGGTGCTGGTGGGGGGGTCGATGAACGCCCCACCCACCTCTCTTCTCGATCCATCTTCCGCATCCCGTGCTCCATTCATCGTACCCCACCCCCCCCCTCCTCCTCCTCCTCTCCCACACCCCCGGCCCGCCCCCGCACCCCCCCCCCAGGCCCCGGTGGATGTTAGTCACCGCGCGCCCCATCGACTCACCGCCACACGAGGTGGCGACGAGGAGGGCCGGGGGTAGGCGGGAGCCGGGGGGGGGGGGAGGGGGGGAGGGGGAGGAGGTGCCGCCCCCGCTGAAGAAGCGAAGGGGGCGGGCACCCAGGTTGGAGTTGCTGAAAAGGAGCTTTTTGTGGAGGGCGCGCGCGCTCCAGGGCCGCGGTTACGTAATTGTGCGGCGAGGATGGGAGCCGCGGTGACACACAGCTGTACGCATTCACATTTCCCAGGAGACCACAAAGGCACCGCCGAACGGCGCGGAAGTCGCAACCCCTTGAACCCCCTTCGCCGCGTTCGCTGGGAGTCCGGAAGGGGAGGCGGGGGCGGAGGAGGGGGAGAGGAGCGGAAGGGAGTGGAGGGGGAGGAAAAGGAAAAGTTGTGTCTGAGTTTTTACTCTCTTTCTTCGTCGTTTTCTAATTTTTTTGCCTCTCTCCTTCGCGAGGGTTGTAACTCTGACCCCGATCGCATGCTCCCGGACTTTGCGAACCCACGCGTCATCTATGCATGACCGCTCCCGCTCCCTCTCCCCTCCCCTCCCCCCCCCCCCGCCTAACCCAACCTGCCCCACCCTCCGCCCCCTACCCCCCATCCCTTCCAGAACATCTCTCCTTCCCTCTCTCCTTTCACTCTCTTTCTCTCTCGCTAAGCAGGCCCCTCGCAGGCCCCTCATTAAAATGCTCTCGGCTGAATCGGACAGGGGGGGGTGAAAATCCCTTCTTTCACTCTCTCTGCGTCTCTCGCTCTCTCTTTCCGCGTCTCTCTCTCTCCCCCCTCCTCTGCGTCTCTCGTCCTCGGCAAGAGGAGAGGGGAGGGCGTGCCCTTTTTCCCCCCCTTTCCTTTCGTCGGCGAGGCCGGTTCGTCCGGCCATCGTTGTTGTCGTTCTAACGAAATCGCCGAACGAGAAAGATGAGGGAGAGGCCGAGGGAGGGAGGGAGGGAGACGGTGCAGGAGAGAGACGGAGGGGGAGAGACGGAGGGAGCGAGAGCGGAGGTGAAAATGAAAGCGTTGAGGGCTGGTCCGCTAATGCTGTGTGTCAGATTGGTTAGGTTGTGAGGACAGACGGATTGGCATTTGGGGGGGGGGGGGGAGGAAAGAAACCCTTGAGAAGGGAGAGTCACACACGTACGCACACACAGGCTCGCACACACGCACGCCCCACTCCAGGGCCCTCACACTCACTGCCTCCCAGCACTAATTGAATGCCTCTCTTGACAAATGGATTGTTGAAACCACACCTGCAATGCACCATTAGGCTGTCCTCTTCTCTCTGATCCACCAAGGTCTCAGCTTGTGTGTGTGTGTGCGCGCGTGTATTCGGGGGGGGAGGGAGGTGGGTTGGGCGTAGATAATGAAAGAGAGGGTGATAAAGAAAGAGAGCGAGATGAAGAACGAGGAGGGGAGTGGCGGAGAGAGAGGGGGAATTAGAAATCTTTTTCAGAGAAGCGCGTTCCGGATTTGCGCTCGGGTCGAGTTTGAGCACGACGACGCAGTTTGACGCTCACCTTGAAAGACAATGTCTCCGGTCCGTAGGTCCCCCAACCATCCGTGAGTTGTAGGACGGCTCAGCGGGTTAAGGCGTTGGCCTCATGAGCCGAAGGTTGTGAGTTCGAATCCCAGCTGTTGTCCTTCGGCAAGGCACTTCACCCTACTTGCCTCAGGGAGAATGTCCCTGTACTTACTGTAAGTCGCTTGCGATAAAAGTGTTACTAGGTAACTATTACGGTACTGTGATCGTTTATTACCGCTACTGTACCATACGTTGCCTTCCAAAGCTAATATCCGCAGCATGGCTGCGAAGACATACTTACGCTCCGGCTATTGGAACAGAAAAATGTATCGCCTACCACGGGGGTACCGCTCCAAAACCCGTTTTCGATGGCGCACGGGACAGGACCCTCTGCGGTTCAGTCCCCCTCCTCCTCCACCCCCCCCCCCTCCCTCCCCCTCCTCCACCCCCCCACCCCCCCCCCCCCCCCCTTTCCACACACCTCTTCATCAACCGCAGCCCCCCCCTATTAAATACATCATTGGAGCGGTGATTAAAAATGAAACAGACTTAAATGCGGTAATCAATCATGGGATAGGTTTTAACGGGCTTAAAATACCAGAGCGCTTTCGTTCTCGACCTGAGCGATGAGAGGGGAGAGGAAGCCGTTCTGGAAATCAACTGTGACAGTTATGTGCCGACGAGCTAATGCAATCTAGTGCTGGTCCGATGAGGCCAGTGGATCAAGAGAGCGTTATGCACCTGCCTGTCTCTGTGTACGTGCGTGTGTGTGTGTGTCGGTTTCAATGGGTGTGTGTGTGCGCAAGTCTTGTAGGTCTGCGCTCATCTGTGTGTGTGTGTGTGTATCGGTTCAAATGGGGGAGTGTGTGCGTGTGTTGTAGGGCCGCGCCCATCCGGTGTGTGTGTCTCGTAGGTCCTCTCTCATCCGTGTGTGTGTCTTGTAGGTCCTCTCTCATCCGTGTGTGTGTCCTCGTAGGTCCTCTCTCATCCGTTGTGTGTGTCTTGTAGGTCCTCTCTCATCCGTGTGTGTGTCTCGTAGGTCCTCTCTCATCCGTGTGTGTGTGTTCTTGTAGGTCCTCTCTCATCCGTGTGTGTGTCTTGTAGGTCCTCTCTCATCCGTGTGTGTGTCTCGTAGGTCCTCTCTCATCCGTGTGTGTGTCTTGTAGGTCCTCTCTCATCCGTGTGTGTGTCTTGTAGGTCCTCTCTCATCCGTGTGTGTGTCTTGTAGGTCCTCTCTCATCCGTGTGTGTGTGTGTCTTGTAGGTCCTCTCTCATCTGTGTGTGTGTGTCTTGTAGGTCCTCTCTCATCCGTGTGTCTCGTAGGTCCTCTTCATCCGTGTGTGTGTCTTGTAGGTCCTCTCTCATACGTGTGTCTCGTAGGTCCTCTCTCATCCGTGTGTGTGTGTCTCGTAGGTCCTCTCTCATCCGTGTGTCTCGTAGGTCCTCTCTCATCCGTGTGTGTGTGTGTCATTGAGGACGACGTGCGTTCGGTGGATTTCTGGCATGTGCCACGTCCTCCCCGCCTCGTTTGCGCGTCGTTCGTCGGTCGCATCTCCTAATCCAGCGATGTGGTGCTCAAACAATTTGTCAGGCACCCCGAACAAGAAAGGGCCCGTTGGTAAAAGATATTGTTCCTTCTTCTTACCCCCTCCGTTCGACCGAGCGAGTGAAATCATATTCAAACCAGAGCGTTTGTTTCGTTAGACCGACCCTTCGACATTATTTGAAAGCGGAGAGGCGTCGAAAAAAAAGAATCCAGGATGATATCACCTCGACTTCAGCTGGGTATCGCTCTCCGATATGTAAAAAACGAAAGAAAAAAAAGAGAGAGAGATCGAAAAAGCAGTTGAAACATTTCAAGATTATTTATTCAGGGGTTTGATTTCCACCCCCAAGCCTCGCTCCTTCTCCTCGCTAACCCAAACATGTCCGATGGGGCGGGGGGGGGACATTTCTAGCGCGTGAGGTAAGGGCGAGCGAGCGTTATAGGCGCCCGGTGAGGTTAGCTAAGAAAGCAAACCTGGCTAATCGCTGCCTCTCCGCTGCCTAACTAAGCGTGACCTGCGGGCCGCGGGGGGCCCGTGCGATGATTAACGGCCGGGATTACGAACCCGGGGGCTGTGTTCCCTCAACGCTGTTCCCCTGTCAACCAGGCCCTGGTCTGTGAGTTCCTTCGCTGTTTGACATTCGCGGCGTATCATGAGAAAAAAAAACTTTGGGAGAAACTCAGGATGTCTTCCTGTGCCCGTCTCCCCGTTGCACGTACGTGTGTGTGCCCGCGCTCGCGAGTAACTTTGTCTCAGCCCGATTATGCAAATGCAATTAGAGTGTCTTTATCTGTTGAAAGCTGTGGGGGATGAAAGGGAGGCAAGCTTGACCTGCTACAGATCACATCTACCCAGCGTGTGTTCGGCACAGGAATACCAATGTTACCCCGTTTATCCTGGGAGACGAGCAGAGTTAGGGAGAAAGGGAAGAGAGAGAAAGAGAGAGAGAGATACAGAGAGAGAGAGAGAGAGAGAAAGAAAGAGAGAGGACAGAGAGACAGAGAGAGAGATACAGAGAGACAGAGAGAGAGAGAGAGGAAGGCAGGACGAGTCATTATGATCTGTAGAGGGGATGGATGGATAGGATGGAGGGAGGTGGAGGGAGAGAGAGAATGAGCAAGCAAGGTGAAAGGGGGTCGGGGGGGTGCAGCAGAGGGAGAGGAGTAGAGAGAGGGGGGGGAGGCCGAGAGGCAGAGCGAGGGCGGGGGAAGGGGGGGGAGTGACGCTGCCAAGAGGGATGAAGGGATGAAGGGAGAGGAGGGAGAACGCGCCGACAGAGACGAACGCGAAGAAAACAGAGCAGGCAGGAGCGTGAAAAACATCGCTCGGAAGGAGAGGAGGAGAACAGTTCGGATTTCTGCGGGGAAGGTCTGTCTGGGATGCGGACCCCGCGAGTTAATCAACACCGCGTTTGAGGGGAAGCGCGTTCTGCCCTCCGCCGTACAGGATCTCCGACGTGCTAATGAAAAGCCTCATCGCCGTGCGAGGTGCTGAAAACAACGTTGTGGAAGAAAAAAATAATGTTACCTACTTACTTACCTACTGTTTGGGTTTCCAAACTTTTAAAAACAATTATATTCCCTCGCGCTTCAAAGTCGTGCTCGGTTCTGTGCCCTGGAAGGCAAAAGCCATCAGTCACTCTGGAGTTGCGAAGCAGGCGCGAGTTGCGGTGTTGCATCTGGGTCTTGCCTACGGAAGATGCTGTTTAATCGCGTTTGTTACCGAAATCCCGAGAGCTTTGGTGAGAGGTGAGAGGAGCCTCGTGGCTCGGACGTGGCCCTAGGACTTCCTGCAGGGCCGGAAGCGGAATAACCGGGAAGTTTAACAACGCTACCGGCCACCTCAGCGGAACGCCGATTAGCTTGGAGCTCCTGCTTCATCCTTTCGTTGTCATACGAAACGTTCGATGAAGCTCGCGGATGCGAGGCGATTCTGAGAGAACGGACGTCCCTAAAAACGAAACAGCATAATGTTAGGGACGGGTTCCCGCGAAGGCGGGTCCAAAACGGGCGATGCGAGCAGAAGCGTTTGGCGCCGGCACCCTTGGCGGAAATCGCACCTCTGTGCTCGCTCTTTAAGGACGCTTCGTGCCGTCGCCGGCGGAGGGGAAACGCCGGAACGGAGGGAAACGCGATGTGACAGCGTAGCAGATCGGTGTGGGGGCGAGGGGAGGAGGGAGGGGGCCCTGGGTGTGCGTTGCGCCGGTGAAAATAAAGGTTTGGCGGATCTGCGTGCGCGTGTCCGTGCACACTGGCACCCCTGATCATCTCAAGATTTCCCTTTACGTATGATTGGTCGTTCGAAACTGCAATTGAATGAAATATATCATATAGCAGACAGACGCAGTGATATTTAAGAGTGAAATGAAAGTTTATAGGATTTACAGAAAGTGTGCAATAATTACTTAAACAAAAGTAGGCAGGTGGCATACATTTGGGGCACCCTTGTTGTTTGATTGATTTGAATACCTTTAGCACTAATTAATTGGAGCAAAAACGTTTGTTTGGTAAGCTCGTTGACCCTTGACCTACATACACAGCTGAAGCCAATTATGAGAAAGGGTATTCAAGGTGGCCAGAGGCAACTTATTCTGCCCCATCTTCTCTGAAGACTGGCAACACGGGAGCCTGAAAAAACATCTGCTAATGATCTGAGAACAAAGATTGTTCAATCGTCACTGTCCCTGAAGGTTTTAGATGTTTCCCTGCTCCGGCTCACCTGATTCTAATGTAGAGTCATTATGAGGCTTCCACAGAGCTTGATAACGACCCTTCATAAGAATCAGGTGCGCTGGAGCAGGGAAACGTCAAAAATCTTCAGGACGGTGGGCTCATAGGACCAGGATTGTCGACCCCTGGTTTAGGGGAAGGATACAGAAAGCTAGCTCAGAGATTTCAGCTGTCAGTTTCCACTGTGAAGAACATAGCGAGGAAATAGAAGACCGCAGGCCACAGTTCTAGTTAAGGCCCCGTAGTGGCAGGCCGAGAACAATCTCAATGAAGCAGAGGCGAAGGATGGTGAGCAGTCAAACTCAACCCACAGACCAGCTCCAAAGACCTACAACATGATCTGGCCTGCAGGATGGTGTCACTGTGCTTCGTTCAAGCTATTCAGCTAATGAGAGGAGAAGATAATGTATGGGAAAGTAATGCGGCAGAAGCCTTTTCTGTACGCACGCCACAAAAAGAGTGGCTTGAGCTCTGCTAAATCTCATTTGGACAAGCCGGCTTCATTTTGAATAAGTGCTGTGGACTATTGAAACTAAAAGGGAGTTATTTGGACGTAACAAGGAGCAGTATGCATGGCGGAAGAAGAACACAGAGAGACAAACACTTGCAAGACAAACACTTGCTACCCACAGTTAACATTTGGTGTTGGTTCCATCATGCAGTGTGGCCAGTGCAGGTGCTGGCAATCTTAAAGTTGAAAGCCGCATGGATTCCAGTCAGTATCAGCAAATTCTTGCGAACAACGTTCAAGAACCAGTGACAAAGTTGAAGTTGCTCCGGGGCTGGATTCTTCCACAAGACAATGACCCTAAACACCGCTCGAATTCTACCAAAGCATTCATGCAGAGGAACAAGTACAACGTTCTGGAACGGAATGGAATCTCAGTCCCCAGACCTGAATATCATTTAAAATATGTGGTATGTTTTAAAGCGTCAACCTGACTAAACTGGAGATGTTTTGTGGTCAAAAATACCTTCAACCAGAATCCAGACCCTCATTGGAAGCTATAGGAAGTGTTTAGACGCAGTTTTTTTCTGCAAAAGGAGGATCTACTAAATATTGATGCTAGTAATTATTGCACACTTTCTGTAAATCCTATTCATTTCACTTCTAACATATGGCTGTGTTTGTCTGTTATGATATTTAATTGAAAATTGCCTGTTCCGAACACCAAATTATACCTGAAAGAAAATGGATTCCTGACATCTGAATCAGGATCAGGTTTAATCGCTATGCAAGATTTACAAACGTAGAATTCACTGTGGCAGAAATGAGCAAACGGAACAGATATGTGACCTAATAATAAAAAATGAAAAAGTATTACCAAAAAATACAATGTCGCCGAGTCTCGATCCTCCGTCGAAACGAGAGTCCGAGTCACGCCGATCGGCCCCGGATACGAAAGGCAGCAGGCGGCGAGAGAGAGATAGAGGAGCCTGGCTTTGATGCGGAGATGCGCCCCTCCGAGGCTAGCTGAAACCGCGCTATTATCGCACGCTAATGGGCTCATCTGCGGGAACTCGAGTCTGTCAGGAGGAGAAGAAAGGAGTGGAGAGGACAGGAGAGCGGTCTGTTCATCTGGAGCGCATGAATTAGCTTAGCCGCTGGTTTAAAGCGCGTATCAACTCTCAGTCTCTTGCCAACCTGTCCATCCCGTCATCTACCTCAATTGTTCGCCAGGTAAATGTTTCCGGATGGGTTTAAGGATGAAGAGCGTGGCTTCAGCGATTGAGGAGGAGGATGGAAGGGGCCTCAGGTCACAAGGTCAATCTCAAATTTTGAACCCGGCTTAACCGCGGAAACACTTCCCTTATCTGGCGGAAGAGAACCAACTCACGACGACCTCAGGAACGTATCCACACTGTGAGGCTGGGCCGCTAAGCGCGGACAACAGGCAGGCAAACTGTCTCATTTGAACGTCACGAGAAGGACATGGGAATGAATAGGAAGGGTGACCTGAATCTGCCTACCAGCTTTATACAGTGAACCCTCGCTATATCACGGTTCACTTTTCACGGTTTCGCTACTTCACGGATTTGCCTCGTGCATTGTGTTCTGCATTCTGATTGGCTAAACAGTCTCTCCAACACAAACCTGTGCATCAATAAAGTTGCGGTTTACAGTATACAGTACTTAATTATTTAATCATATAGTATTTGATTGTATAAATAGATGTAAAAAAAAAAAATTGTTTCTACTTCACGGATTTCGCTTATCACAAGTTCTTTTTGGAACGTAACCCCCGTGAAAAACGAGGGTTCACTGTATTACAATTTCTTTACTCTTTCTGCCAGAGGAAACAGTTTAGCTAACAAACTGCGGATCCTGGCCCGGCCATCTCCCCAAACCGTCCACAGCGTTGAACCCGTTACCGGTCAGAGGGATTAAGCCTAAATCCCTGTTAAATTACGCTCCCGCCCAAGTTGTAAATTCTCCCTCTCACCGTGGTTCTCCCCCCTACAGTTAGACTCCCAGGGTAGTTAATCAGCCCAAACCTCTCCCCCAGGGGCCCTGGGAGACAGGGATACGTCTTGATCCCTCCCCCCGCTTGAAACTTTAGCCTAATCCCACTTTACATTAACCAGGCCAACTCCTGAAGTATAGGGGAAAGCACCCTGGCAAGAATTGTAAAAAAAATACATACATTTCATCTAATGCATTAGCCTGAGGAGTTCTGCTCGTTTTTTTTATTTTTATTGGGGGGGTGGGAAATAATGTTGGGGCGAAGCGCCTCTGCGGTGGGGCGCGGCCAAGAGTCGCAACGACAACGGAACCCCGTTTCTCCAGAGCGTTTGAAAGCGGCCACGGCGGCGGTGATTAAGAGAGCCTTAATTACCCCTGTCATTATCCGCTCTCTCCACCCTGAATGCGTCGCTTCGACGCGAGCGCTTTTTTCCGCCCCGCCAGAGCTGGAAACGGGGGGGGGGGGGGGTAAACAAGTAAACAATTACAGCAAGCCCCCCCCCCCCCACACACACACACACACACTCCGTGCTTGCGGAGGACGTGCCGGTAGTTCAGACTTTGCGTTCTAAGGCGGATTTATCGGACGCCGGCGCGCTGCGGTGGCTCTTTTCCCCCCCTCCTCTTCATCAGCGTTCCCCCCCCGCCTCGCCTCCCCGATGGAAATACGCAGGCGGTTGCTAGGAGACTTCGTTTCGAACGGGGGGCCCGCGCGGAGTAGTTTTGTCGGTGGTCGGTGCCTCTCTTCGAGTTAGACCTGAGGATTCGAGGAAGCTTTTAAGGAGCGTTGCGTAAGGACGGTTGAACGAGGAGGAGGAGGGAGGGAGGAGAAAGCCGTGCTTAGCACCGAGGGGGAGAGCTGGTGGGGGTGGGGGGGGCAGGGCGGTGCACGGGGGTGATTTTGAGCCTCTCAAAGCCTCATAGCCTCATAGCCTCTGCCAATCTGATTCCTTCAGACTGTTTGCTTTTCTTACGCCCTCACTGCCCGCTAACCGCCAAGGTCCACATCCGTTTTTCCTCCAGGAGTACGGGCTTTACCACCCCGAGCCCCGGATGAATTCCGCAACCCTGAGGGCTTAGCTATCTGTATGGAGGAATGATTCACATCCAGGCAGACGCACGTGGGTGAATGGTGAAACGTTTCATACCCAGACAACTGTCAGATAAAGGGATGGAGCCTTAACGCACACGCACGCACGCTCGCACTCTCACTAACACACACGCAGGCCAAACAAACGGCCCAGTCTCTTACAATATAATGTATCAGGTCGAAACAGCGGCTGGGAAATGAGATTATCATTCATTTCCTCTAATTACATGAAACAGATCACATGGCCGGGACGGGCAGGGGGAATGCATCTCTGCTCCAGCGCAGCAGAGCCCACCAGCGTGTGGCCGGAAGGTTCCAGCACCCGCAAGCTCGTGTAATCACTTCACGAGATGTACGACATGTAGCTGGAGTTAGCACAGCTACAACGCACTATCGTGGCCCGCTTTGCTCTGGGAGGGAGGGAGAAGGGGGGAGGGGGGAGGGAGGGAGAGAGAGGAGGAGGAGGAGGAGGAGGAGGGCGGGAGGAGGGCTAGGAGCACCTGACTAGTCATGTGGCCTTGCAGCCATGGTGCATTTTCAATGCACTTTACAAAGCATTTCACACCCCAGAGCAACAATGCAAGCTTAACACCTACACAGAGACTGACAGAGAGACAGAAAGAGACAGAGACAGAGAGAGAGAGAGAGAGAGAGAGAGAGCGCGAGAGCTGGAGTGAAGGAAAGCAGAAAGAGGCCGAGCTCTATTTACATACCAAAGAGGCTGACGGGGTTTGGATGTGGTAAACATTCTCAATGGCTCTTCTCTCTCCAGGCTCGGGCTAATGGAGGGGGATGTTTGGTGCTGCAGCCCCCCCTGTCTGCCCTCTGAGCTGGCCGGGGCGTCTGTGGCAGGACTGGGTGGGGGGGGGGGGGGGCTCTGAACCTCTTGCTGGAGTGTCTGTCTGGCTGTTGGCTGGATGTCTGTCTGCCTGTCTATCTGCCAGCCTGCCCACCCTCCCGCCTGCCTGCTTGTTGCAAATAAACAAATCAACATTTATCTATGTCCATTTGTCTTTGCTCTTTCTATCGCTCTTTCTCTCACTTTTTGCTATTCCCTGGTCACTTTTTCTCTCTCTCTGCCTCTGTACCTCTCTCTCCCTCTGTCTTAATCTCCCTCTCTCTCTCCCTCTGTACCCCTCTCTCTCCCTCTCTCTCCCTCTGTACCTCTCTCTGTGTCCCCCAGACACATCTGCACGTCATTAGGACTCAGGAGGCCAAACTTGCGTTGCCGCTCCAGGTCCGGGTGACAGCGGGGTGACCCTGCATGTCGCCAAGCCGGAGAGCAGAGAGAGAGAGATAAACAAGCTGGCGATAGCGTGTGTGTGTGGAGGGGAGGGGAGGGAGGGGGGCACAGACCCGCCGTGCCACCAGGGCCACCCCTCAGCACAGGTGCCTCAGCAGATGGAGATTGATGCGACGGAGGAAGATTGATGGGTCGGTTGGTTAGCGGTGTCAATCAGGGGCTGGGCTGACGAAGGCTCCCGCTGGCTGGAGGCGTGGGGGGTGGTGTGTGCGTGTGGGGGTTGGGTGGGGGTGGGGGCAGCTGCCAGCGTCTTTTTTGGGGTTCAGGAGCGAGACGGGGTACGCTTGAGCCGCTGCGGGTTTTTTAAACGGGGGAACGTTTTTTTCTTTCTCCACCGGCTCTCTGTTCACCTCCTCACCTCCTAGACCCGTCCTCCTACAACCCGTCTCCTTTTACTCCCCCACCCCCACGGCACCCCGACACGCGATCGGCGCTGCCAGCTATGTATCCGCCCCACCCCCCCCCCCCCCCGGGGGCCGTGCCGACGACAGCTCCTGTCAAACCTGGCAACCCTGGGCCCCTCTGCTCCCTGTGACAGACACTCCCTGGTCTCCGTCTGCAGGGGTGTTCATCCCGACACGCACGCACACACGGGTTTAGACACGCCAAGACCCTGGGGATCGCTCGCACACACACAGACGCTCCCAATCACGCGCAAACACACCCGAGATGTCCCCCCAGGCTACACCTGCCCCCCCCCCCCACCCCCAGCCGCCTCAGCCCTCCATGCCAGCCCCC
Organism: Protosalanx chinensis; assembly: GCA_030340685.1. Taxonomy (NCBI): domain Eukaryota; kingdom Metazoa; phylum Chordata; class Actinopteri; order Osmeriformes; family Salangidae; genus Protosalanx; species Protosalanx chinensis. Next base: position 5,088,907 of record CM059330.1, read on the forward strand.
CCCACCCCCCTTCCTCTGAGCCAGCGGGCGGTTGGATGAGAAAAACAGACAGATGCATCAACCTGCTGGCTTTGCCCTCGGGGGTGGGGGGGGGGGGGGGGGGATACGGAGAGACAGTCGCAAAGGTCAGGAAAGATCTGGAAGGTCGGAACTTTAAACGCCGAAAAAGGCCTGCGCCGGGATGCCTCGGACCATCGAGCGAGCGTCTCACGGCCCTTTTTCCGCGTTCTTCCCGTCTTCGTTCAAGGTGTTTCTCTCTCCTCCCGAGAATCGACCGATAAAGACTGACGTACTCGCGCGCGGGCGCACCCGAAGACAGACGCACGCGCTCCCGCAAATATATCAAAGCCATTTACTATGCATAGCGATTCACCAGTAAGGAAAATGATGAGGTCCCTGCAAACAGTGGGATGGATTCTATAATTCACCTGAGCTTTTACAAACCTGGAGTGTACATCAACTCCCTGGCTAAAAGGCAACGGCGGCATTTGCATTTAGATTTATCATTCTCATTGATCAACATAGTTTACTACTGCACTCCTGAAAATGGAGAGAGGGAGGGAGGCGGGGAGGGAGGGAGGGAGAGGGAGGGGAAGAAAAGGGGCCAGCTAGAGAGAGAAAGAGAGTGAGAGGGATAGAGGGAGGGAGAGAGAGAAAGATGGGGGACAGGGGGAAAGAGAGAGAGAGGGAGAGAGACAAAGAGAGTGAGAGGCATAGAGGGTGAGGAAGGGAGAGAGAGAAAGACAGGGGGAAAGAGAGAGAGAAGGAGAGGGAGAGAGAGGAAGAGAGTGAGAGGCATAGAAGGTGAGGAAGGGAGAGAGAGAAAGACAGGGGGAAAGAGAGAGAGAAGGAGAGCGAGAGAGAGGAAGAGAGTGAGAGGCATAGAGGGTGAGGAAGGGAGAGAGAGAAAGACAGGGGGAAAGAGAGAGAGAAGGAGAGGGAGAGAGAGGAAGAGAGTGAGAGGCATAGAGGGTGAGGAAGGGAGAGAGAGAAAGACAGGGGGAAAGAGAGAGAGAAGGAGAGGGAGAGAGAGGAAGAGAGTGAGAGGCATAGAGGGTGAGGAAGGGAGAGAGAGAAAGACAGGGGGAAAGAGAGAGAGAAGGAGAGGGAGAGAGAGGAAGAGTGAGAGGCATAGAGGGTGAGGAAGGGAGAGAGAGAAAGACAGGGGGAAAGAGAGAGAGAAGGAGAGGGAGAGAGAGGAAGAGAGTGAGAGGCATAGAGGGTGAGGAAGGGAGAGAGAGAAAGACAGGGGGAAAGAGAGAGAGAAGGAGAGGGAGAGAGAGGAAGAGAGTGAGAGGCATAGAGGGTGAGGAAGGGAGAGAGAGAAAGACGGGGGACAGGGGGGAAAGAGAGAGAGAAGGAGAGGGAGAGAGAGGAAGAGAGTGAGAGGCATAGAGGGTGAGGGAAGGGAGAGAGAGAGAAAGAGAGAGAGAGAAGGAGAGGGAGAGAAACTTAACGGAAGTGAAGGCCGAACAAGCAAGTGTTCCGGAGGAAGACCTCAACGAGAATGGAGGTGCGGAGCGAGAGAACAAAGAAAGAAAGAAATAAAGCAAGGAGGTGCAGAGGGAGACAGGCTGACAGGCCGGCCTACAGTAACGCAGAAAGGCTGCAGCTTTAGCATAATGTGTGGGATCTAATAGACCAGTAAATCCACGGTTAAAGTCCACGGGAGATTTTATCGCTCGCCATTGATTCCCGACACTAACAAAGACGGAGGTACGCATTCTGATCTACGGTGTCATTCCAGTGACGGATGGCTTGTCCTTCACGCCAAATATCAACACAAACGCCACCTAGACATTCGTGCGTCGAGAGTCCTCGTGCGCGCGTCTGCGGTGGAGGTGTGTGCCGGCGCAAAATCAAGTGGTTTTCCATGCAAAGTCCTTGACTAATGCGAGGTGTCGATGGCGACGTGACTGGGGGGGGGGGGTTGCCAGAATTGGTTTATATCCCTCCTCGTGTAAATTACAAGGTCTGTCGATGTGGCGGCAGTTAGCGAAGCGGCGGATGTATCCGGAGCTCCGTTTATCACGGTCTCGCAGGAGTCGAGGGAAGGGGGGGGGGGGTGGGGCGTCGCTAAAGCCTTGATCCTGGTACAGATCGCCAGGCACGGGTATTCGCGTGGGGGGGGGGGGGGGGGGGGGGGGGGGGCCGAATGGCGCAGTTGAGCGCAATCTGTTAATTGTGTGTGAACCTCCCACCCGAGATGTTTACGCTACCTCCTCCATGGCCAGGGGTACAGCTGCCGGCCGGTGAAGGGCCGGCAGCCCTCATTACCGCCCTCGCAGCGGACGTTGTCAGCCCGAGAGCTCCGGGGGCCATTAGAGGTACGGTCTAATTACTATTCTCTTCCCCCCTCCCTCTCTCTCTCTCTCTCTCTCTCTCCCCACCTCCCTCGGTCCCTCGTTTCCGTCTTCTTCTCTCGCTCTCTTTTGCTCCCTCCCTCCCTTCCTCGCTCTCGCTTTCTCGCCCTCCTCCCTCGTCCCTTTTGAGTGTAGATCTGCGTGCGCGCCTGTGTGTGTGTGTCTGCTACCTTTATCTGTGCATATCTGCATTTGAGTGTGTCTGCTACCTCTGCGCGTATCTGCATGTGTGTGTGCTGCCTTTGTCTGTGTGTATCTGCGTGCGTGTGTCCTCCAGGCACCTAGTCCGCCTTGTTGCCAGCGAACAGCACCTCACTTCCTCTCTACCCAGGACCAGACAGACCTCAGGCTTGTCAAGGGGTGTAATCGTGGCCTGTTGTTTGGGCCACGAAGGTTGCAACAAGCCCCCAGAGGAGAAAACACAATCTCCGTCCGTGTTTGCGTGCGAGTAGGTGTGTGTGTGTGTGTGTTGAAGGCTAGCCGGGGTCCATCTCGCTCTGGTGCCCAGTCCCAGGGTGACCCGGGCATTTTGTTGTTGTTCGCGGACAGGAGAGCGATTGTTTGTTACGGCGCCCGGCCGTTCCGAATGACGGTGCCTCGGGTGGAGGGAGCGGGGGATGAGGGGGAGCGGGGAGGGCCCCCCCCCCCCCCTCCCCGAGAACGCAGCAAGAGGCGAGGGTGGGTCGTCGTGGA
>CM059330.1:5092462-5137248 GCA_030340685.1 Protosalanx chinensis
CATCTCTTTCGCTCCCTCCTCGCACGGTTCCGACGCAGGCAGGCGAACGCATTCGAACGGCGACGCGCACGCAACTTTCGCAGGCCTTCGCGCACAGGCGCTCGCACGCACGCACACAACCCTGAGTCGGACATCCTCCTCACAGGCTGTAAACCATGATGGATGGCCAGGCCCGACGCGACCGGGATTGCTTACCCAGACATGAAGGGAGAAAAAGAGGAGAAGAAAAATGCTGCTTCCCTCCGTTCGAGTCTCTTTTTACTTCGTCCTTGTCGCTCTTTCTCTTTCTCTCTCCCGCCCTCTCTTTTTTTTCCCTCTCTCCTCTCTCTGCCGGCTATCCTTGGAAGTTGCCTTTTCCCCCCCTCACTTCCAGCCCCGGAGTGAATTTCTTCTCGTTTCAGACGCTTTCTTAATCACTTTTCAGTAACCTTCCCCGCTCTCCACCCCCCCCCCCCCCCCCCCCCGCATTCCCTAAAGTCATTTATCTTCTGTTTTCCGCGAGGCTCGGGTGAATGTAATCTCTGACATGACTCTTGAAGGTTTACATGGAACGAAACGGAATCAATACGTTTTTTTTTCTCGCGCGAGGAACACCTCTTTGCACGTCCGATTGCCATGGCAACTCGGGACGAGTAATTTCTGTCGCACCTTTTTTTTCTCCTCCCCCCCCCCCATTTCCCCGCGGACATTTTAACCAAATCAAGATAAACAGGTCTTATGAGGTGTAGGAGAGAGCAAAAGAAAGAGAGAGAGAGAGAGGGCGTACAAAATTTATGTTTTAAAGAAAGCGCAAAACACTTTTTCCCTGTTTGCATTCTTCCAGATGGCTATTGTCACGATGTAACGGCGGGATGGATTGATGAAGGTAACTTTTGAAACGTTTGACGAAAGGCAGGGTGACAAGGCGGTGAGGAGGTGGAAGAGGGAGAGAAAGGGAGGGGGAGAGGGGGGGTGAGAGAAGAGGGAGTCTTGCAGGAGGAGGGGCCTGTTCCGTGGAAAGCGCCGAGGCTGTCAATCGCGCGCTCACCTGCCTCCTCTCAGGCTAGACCGACAGGGCGGGGCCAGCCTCGCCGCATCACCAGAGCGACTAACACATTCTTCTGAACTCAGTCCCTTTCGTGGATTCAGCATACAGCTGAGACTGTAAAGCAGCAAATGCGAACATTTTGGATGACTGGAATCAAGTGATTGTTTTAATGAATTCATTTGAAAAAATTGGGTTTTGAATGTCAGGGTTACGCATTCCTACATTTTTATCGTCGCAAAGGTCAGGTCGTAGGGTCGTAGAGGGAAACTGACAAGAGTATGGATCTAGTCTTGAGGTTACTGGCCGCGAAGGATTGACAGATTTTTCTAGAAGCAACTTCATTAGGGATGCTTTTCTTAAAGGACCCTTGACTTCAAGGTCAGCTCTCTTCAATCTTCTCAGCTCTCTACAATCTTCTCGGTCAGTATTCGACACATCATACTGTCGCATGCTGATCAGTTGCCGCTATGCTAATCTTGCAGATTTATTTTGTTCAGACTACATATGTCAAGTGAAGGTTTCAGCCAACAATGGTTGTCCAATATGATGGATCGTTGACGGGAAACAGATTTAGGGGACGGGGAGAATGAGCAGGAAAGCTGGGAGGGGGAATATAAGGGAAGGAGAGAGGCTGGAGGGAAGAGAGGCGTATACCGATAGAGAAAGAGACGGGGGGGGGGGGGGGGAGTGTGGGGAGGAGGGGGAGCAGGGATAAAGGAGGGTCGGAGCAGGTTGTGGATGTGTCAGTACCTAAGAGATATGGACCTGCGCGGTACAAATGTAAGATTTGCTGAGCATGAAGGCCTGGGTGAGGGGGGGGGGGGGGGGTGGATCGATAGACCGGCGTTTCAGATGAGTGGAGCCCCCCGCTCAGCAGCCCCGCTCCTGGGCCTCTGGGCCCCCCCCCCCATGATGGGGGTCAAACACTGGCCTGCGGCAGGTAGCGGAAGAGGGAAGAGCGAGGGGGGGTGGGGGGGGGGGGGGAGAGGCGAGGGGGGGGGGGGGACGGGGGGCGAAAGAAAGATGGAGAGAGAGAATGTGTGTGTGCAAGCGAGGCAGCGGGAGAGAGAGGAGGGTGACAGATTGTGATAGAGAGACTGAGAGATGAAGAGAGCGAAGGAGTAAAAGATGAAGCGAGGGAGGGAGAGAGACACAGAGAGAGAGAGAGAGAGAGACCACGTACGCATGCAGTGTATTCCGGGCACCACAGGACTCTGGGGATATCTACTGTGTTCTGTCAGAATCTGTGTAGTTGTGGCTTCTACACTGTACACACACACACACACACACCCACGCGCTCACAGAAATGCACAAGCATATACAAACACACACAAAGCCACACACTCTTCAAGGCCTGCAGTGATTAGTCAGCATCGTGTACAGTGACCCCGGTGGAGAGGGACGAGATTGCAGTGCTGATCAAGACTTTTTGAAAGCAGATCCCAACGTATTTCTCTTCCAACTCGTTTTCCTCTCTGCAGAACCATATTTCGCGACAAATATACCCAGTCCAGCGGTCGAGAGGGATCGTAGACAGTCCACCAACCGCTGCCCACGACACAGTCTATTCCAAAGCGTTTCCTCCAGGTACATTTACATTCAGTACATGTCGACGCTCTTATTCAGAGAGTAAGTACAGAGACATTCCACCTGAGGCAAAGTAGGGCGAAGTGTCTTTCCAAGGGGACGCAAGATCCCGTTGACGCAGCCGGGATTCGAACCGGGGCCGCCTTCTGATCACCAACTCCCTAACCGACTGCGCCGCACGATTCCTGTACGTGTGTTTTTCCCGAACGGCCGTTTAACGGTTTAAAAGACCCTAATCGGAGCGTAGCCATCATCGGCCCTCTCCCTCCGCCGCAGTCGAGCGCCGATGTCAGTCAGACGTGAGGGGGGATGTTGTCGTAAGCGTAGCCTTCGCGCGGTCGAGCGCTAGTCGGCGTCAGCGCGAGAACACGAGGGTTGCTGTAGACGAGAGCACGAGATGAATCCAATTTTCACGTTCCGTTGTTCCTGAGGTAACACGTTCTCTCTTGAACAAGAAAAAAAGAGACGTTGCGCCTTGTTCCGTTAGCGTGTTATGTCTCGCCGAACAGAGCGAGTCGCTAGGAGAAAAAAAAAAGAAGCTAGCTGTGATACAGCGTTGGGTGTGAAGTGTTGCTTTAAGCGGAGGCCGTGCGCGAGCCTTAATCACGTTGAAGGACTAGATGGTGCCGTCGGAGTTGCGCGGTTCAGAATGAAACCTTCCACTTCCTGCACGAGTGGCCGACACTCGCACCGTGAGATGGGAGTCTTGGTTGCATTTACCTTGAGTCGTTTAGCAGACGCTCTTATCCAGAGCGACTTACAGCAAGTACAGGGACATTCCCCCCCTGAGGCAAGTAGGGGTGAAGTGCCTTGCCCAAGGACGCAACGTCATTGTTGGCACGGCCGCGAGTCGAACCGGCAACATTCTGATTACCAGCCTGATTCCCTAACCGCTCGGCCACCTGACTCCCCTTGTTAGTTCCCGTTTGGGCGGTTTGGCTTCTTCAGTATTCATGGTAGAAACTATACACAGTTTTCAATCAAGATGTTTCCGCACCCATCCAGGAGTCATTCGATTATTGTCTCAATCAATGAGAATTACTTCCGGGCTGGGTTGGGAACATCTTGATTTGGAAAGCAGTGTCTAAATAACCACCCCTGAAACCTTTTCTACACTATACACTCCTGTAGTATATACTACAACAGGGGTCTCCAATCCTGGGAGACAAATTAAGGTCTACAGTAGGGTGGGCAATCTTAGTCCTTGAGGGCCACTGTCCTGAAAGTTTTCAGAGTCCCTTCGCCAGCGCACCTGATTCTAACGATCAGGCTTCCACAGAGCTTGATAACGACCCGTTCATTTGAATCAGGTGTGCCGAGCAGGGAACCATCTAAAACCTTCAGGGCAGCGGCCCTCGAGGACCGGTATTGCACACCGAGATCTACACCGACATCCCGAGTCTCGTCAAATAAAATGCAGGCGGTAAAGTAACTCCACCGAGCAGACCGCACAGCTGCTCTGACCCCATCGCCCGGGAGGTGGGGGGATGAGAAGAATCGGACTGCTGATTGAGTGAGTGAGAACAGCGGGAACTCGGGCGGAAGAAACATTTATTCTCCTATTTTTTCGCCCGTGTTATTGACAGCTCTAATTTGCTGGCGCCCGGACTTTCTTAAGAGAAGAAAAACCAAAGCGCTGGGTTATCAGATGAGGCAGCCCAGAATGAGGCGGAGAGATTAAGAGAGAGAGAGAGAGAGAGAGAGAGAGCGTGCGAGGAAGGAGAGATGAAGAGGGAGAGAGCGGGCGAGAAAGGAGAGACGAAGCGAGCGATCGGGGCGCGGGCGAGCGAGATAAAGAGAAGAGAGGGAGCGCAAAGGAGGGGAAGCGAGAAGAAGAGATAAAGGGGAGAAAGTCGGTGAGCGATAGAACCGGAGAGGGAGGCGGGGGAGGGGGAAAATCCATGGCGTTCGCAGGATCGTGCGGCCCATGCTAATGCCGGAACATTCATCACCATTAGGAGCCTTGATGGACGCCACCGAATCTGTCCGTCCCCGAGGAAGATGGACTCGGCAGACCTGCCTCCAGCCCGGCCTCAGGTAAACAGGGAGGGAGAGGAGGAGAACGAGGTGGGGGTGGGGGCGGGGCGAGGGGGTGAGGACTTATTCCCCCCTTTAGGGTGTTAAGATGGCTTTGGAGGGAGATGAAACTCGCCAGGGGCAGCTTGTCGGATACACGCCTCCCCCCTGCAGACTCACAGAAGCAAGGGCAACCATCACCAGCACAAAGTGTATCAAAAATGGGCTCCGTTCAAATTAAATTGACTCCACTGTCCATTGACCAAGACCAAATGGAGCCCTCCAGACCACCTGTCTCACCCTCCAGACCAGCTCTGTCTCACCCTCCAGACCACCTGTCTCACCCTCCAGACCACCTGTCTCACCCTCCAGACCAGCTCTGTCTCACCCTCCAGACCACCTGTCTCACCCTCCAGACCACCTGTCTCACCCTCCAGACCAGCTCTGTCTCACCTCCAGACCACCTGTCTCACCCTCCAGACCAGCTCTGTCTCACCCTCCAGACCACCTGTCTCACCCTCCAGACCAGCTCTGTCTCACCCTCCGAGCTGCAACAGTCCCCCCCCCCCACCCCCCGCTAATCTACATTCCTGCCAGCGTCTCTCTTCAAAACAAAACACTCCCCAACATCACTCACAATTCGCAGTTGCCAATAACTCCCCCCCTCTCTCTCTTCTCTCGCTCTTTTTGGCATTTTTCTCTCATTTTTCCCCTCTAAGTTCTCTCTTAGTTGTACGCTGCCCCAGAAAAGTGAGGAGCTAGGCAATATCTACTTTCAGCCTGGGCAACTGAGAAGCATCATTCGTGACATCTGCATCGGTTGAAAGATATTGCGCTCTGTCTTTATATTATACACGCTCTCATCTACCACGCGGCAATACCCTTGACTGTTTTGCTGAAATGCAATCCCACGTATTGTGTGAAAGTATCTGTTGACTTGAGCGCCACATATAAATCTATAAATAAAATATAGATTTATTGACTCGCAGCTCAGCTGTTTTCTTTGCGGTCGTCTTCGGAACGACGACAGTGTCAGTCAGGCTCTCTCACGTTGTTTACCTCAAGGGGTCTCCGACCCTGGTCCTCAGGGGCCGCTGCCCTGCATGTTTCAGACGTTTCCCTGCTCCAACACACCTGATTCAAATATATGTCGTTATGAAGCTCAGCAGAAGCCTGGAAAATGACCCTTCATCTGAATCAGGTGTGTGGAAAGGGGGAAACATCTAGAACATGCACTGTGGGCCCCGAGGACGTTTGGGGGTTGCTTGGTCCACATGGTCGGTCAATCTCATTTGACGTACAAGGCCTTCCCCCCTCAAAAAGTCACTCTCTTTTCCCCACCATCGTTGACTCTTTCCAGAAAAGGCTCCTTTCCTCATCAGCGGGCTCCCTTAAATGTATTCGGGGCCGAGTCCCCTCCGCTTACAGTCGCTAGTACCGCTAGCCTGCACGTCTCTTGGAGCTGTCACTTACCCCCACGTGCTTGAGCGCTCTCTCTCTATCCTAAATGCGTTTACCTTCAGACATTATCAACGCCTACAGAGAATCATTGTCTCGGGAAGCCAATTGATTTGTCTTCCTACCTGGCGCACCCGAGCGCACGCCCGCACACCTACGCACGGGCGCTCTTTTCAACACCTCCGGGAGTTGGGTAGCGCCGGCCAACGGCGTTAGCGTGTAATGAGCTCGCCGTAGCTTAAGCGCGGGGAGGGGGGTGGTTGGTTAGACCGTGGGGCGGAGGGAAGGGCGGGGTCAGGTCTTCCCCTGGGAGAAACGGTCTACCTGGAGACACCGGGGGGGAGGGGGTGAGGGGGGGGGGGGCATGACAAGGCTACAGCGTGGCTAACCGCGTCGGGGACCGGATTGTCCCCCCACCCCCCCCCCTTCCCCAGCACGCCCTCGGAGAAATACATCCTCCATGCTCAACGACCTTCATCGTGGCTCCCGAGGAAGGAAGGATGGAAGGAAGGAAGGAAGGAAAGGCTGAAAATACTCTTCATCGATGAGGTGAGGACCGGAACATTTGGAGTCAGCATGAGTCAAGCACATGAAGTGGTTGCAGTTGTGGTGAGGGGCTGGTTGGAGTCGGGGTCAGGGTTAGGAATAAGGTGTGAAAAATAACAATACTGACGCGATGATGATATAGCAGAACGACCGAAAGGCCGCTTTAATTAAAAGTATCGTCTGCATTAGCTGATAAAGTCCATCTCAGCTTTAGGGTTCAAAAACACGTCGACTTTCACCTCACGAACTAATTAAAACCAAATGAACGAGAAAGGAGGCGGCTAATTATTGAATCAGCCGGATGATAAATATATATGTAAATAACACAATGTGACCGACCCTATTTCTGGTGACCTTTAAAGATGCTCATTCCTCCCCCCCCCACAAAAAAGGTGTGGGGGGGGGTTGCAGGCTTAACTTCCGGACAGCACACCCTCAAAGCCGCCCAACCCCCATGGCACCCCGCGCAAGTCAAGAGTCACCGTTTTTTTTTCAATTACCGGAAAACACGAACATGGGAACTTCTTGGGAAAACGGGCATCATTTAAACGAAGAAGCTCCTAAGATCCAGACACTAATTAGCTGGGAAGCCTCCGAAGGTCTCTGTGGCCGAAACCACAATTCTGCATGAGTTTCGTGGTGGGAGAGAGAGGAGAGCTCTCTCTGAAAGGTCGTCGGTGACAGCGTTTTAAGGTTACTGCCTAATGAGATGGAGCGATACAGCGCAGAGAAAGATGTCCAAGGTGGGGAACAAGCGGAGAGAGGAGGGGGGTGGGGGGGAAGAGGGGGGATGAACGGGGGATGAAGCCAGACCTTTATCACACAGTCGGAATCTCTGAGGGGCGGTTCTGAGTTCAGAGAGAGAGAGCGAGAGGCGGGAACGAAGGAGAGGGTGTTAGGGGAAGGAGAAGGTGCCGCCCGCTTTTCTTGCCGTGTTCCGAAGGAGCTGGGGGGGGGGGTGGCTCTGGGGGGGCCTCTGGGGGGGCCTCTGGGGTACTCACGGAGAAGTGTATGCGTGTGCATGCGTGCGAGTGTGTGAGAGGGGGGGGGGTGTGAGGAAGAGATACCCAGCGTCTCGCTCGCTTTTCTGGGGTCCCTCTTCTCCGTAGGGTACCTCTCTGTCTACCCCTCCTGCACCACCAATGCGCCGGTGAGCGCGACGTGAGATGAAGACACTCTGGACAGGAAGAGCGCAGCCTATTGAGGCACATGGGGGGAAGGGGAACAGGAGAGAGACGCTGTGACACGTGAGGAAGGGCAAGTGCACCGAAGCGAGAGGGGAGTAAGGTCTGTCAAAATAAGAACAGGAAATTACGAGACAAATAAAATAAACGAACAAACCTCATCCGCGATTTGACAGTCCGTCCGCCTGTCTCTCTGCCTGCCTGTCTGTCTGTCTGCATGCCTTCAATCTGTCTGTCTGTATGCCTTCAATCTGTCTGTCTGCATGCCTTCAATCTGTCTGTCTGCATGCCTTCAGTCTGTCTGTCTGCATGCCTTCAATCTGTCTGTCTGCATGCCTTCAATCTGTCTGTCTGCATGCCTTCAATCTGTCTGTCTGCATGCCTTCAATCTGTCTGTCTGCATGCCTTCAGTCTGTCTGTCTGCATGCCTTCAATCTGTCTGTCTCTTCCTTCTGCTCTTCCCTCTATACATGTGTGTCCACCTTCCAAAGCAGACAGGGCAGCGAGAGAGAGAGAGAGGGAGGGAAGGAGGGAGACGAAGAGGTGAGGTTCCTTTCTTTTATCATCCTCTGACTGACATGCTGACACTGATAGGGACACGAGGGAGGGAGAAAAAGAGGACAAGAAAACGGGGAGAAACCAGCAGAGAGAGAGAGAGAGACCTCCACCAGCAGTGCTGCATCTGGTTTACCATGCGGCTGGAAGCATTGCTTGCACGTGTGGGAATTTGTTTAGAGGTAAACGGCTGCGGTAGAGATCGAGCGTTTGCGTCGAGCATGGGTTTACATTACATTCAGTCATTCAGCAGACGCTCTTATCCAGAGCGACTCACAGCAAGAACAGGGACGTTCCCCCCTGAGGCAAGTAGGGTGAAGTGCCTCGCCCAAGGACACAAAGTCATGTTGGCGCAGCCGGATTCAAACCAGGTACCTTCTGAACGCAACCCGACTCCCTAACCATTCAGCCACCTGACTCGCCATCCACATCGGGGCTTTACACGAGAGGGACCGAATCCTCATTCAAATTCCTCACACACACCGCTGACACCAGCACGAGGACAAAGAGGCTAATGTATACATGTACACAGACGCTGTCAAGCCACGTTGATGATGAAATGCTCAGGCGGGGCCACTTCTGTCAGCGGTAATGTAACAGCTGGACTATCTCGTATGTTCGTCTGGACATACTGACCGCGCTCATCAGTATCTGAACATCGCGCTCGTCTTTTTACAGTCTCATTTGTCGCGCTTAACGCAAACACGATGAAGGCGATAAGCTTCTCACACGTCCCTCTTCCGATCATTCCGCCCCCTTCGCCGTTACCCCCGCTTATCTGAAACGGCCGCGTCGCTCGCTGGCGGAATATTTCATCTTTTCGGCGATTTCGCAGAGCGATGTCGTTTGTCACGGTCGCGCGTACGTTTGCTTCAGCGGTGGCGTTGAATTTCAGCGGCCGGCTATCTGGGTACGGCGAAGAGATGGTGTCTGAACGTGGTACGGTGTCTGAACCGTCACGAGCAGGTCTGAGCGTTCGACGCCGCGACAGCTAGCCTAGCAACGAGGACGGGTTTTCGTTAGCGCGTGAACAATACGCAAGCTCGGAAAAAGGGCACGATGGCAGCGTTCCGTTACCCTGCGTCATCCAGCAACGCGCCGCGATGATTCATGCGAATACATGTTAATGCACCGCTCGCAAGATGAAAGGCCTCACCTCAACTGAAAAACACACTAATGCACATTTACAAACATATAATTCACTGTGGCAGAGAAGAGCCAACATAGAACATTATATAGGAGTAAAAATAACTTAGTACAAAGTGGAAAGTGGGCACTAGCTTCACAGGTGGGGGGAGGGGGGGGTATAAATAGTGAGATAGTGCAAAGAGGGGGGGGAGGGTGTACATACCCAGTAGTGCAAACACTGGTGTAAAAATCACACTGACTCCTCGGATGTATTTGGCTGAATGGAAAGGGATGGTGACACATGGGTAAAGGCCTGAGTGGCAGTAGACTGATGGGATGCCTGTGTGTGTGTGTGTGCGTGCAGGCAGCATGCTGCAGGTGAAGCCCTTCAGGGGTCACGGCTGTCCTGCCGGAGACCACCCCACCCTTCATCCCCTCCTCCCTCCCTCCCCCCGGGGAGAAGCCTGACGGAAAGTCGGCGGAGGGGGGGATGAGACCTGGAGGCGGGGGAGGGGTGTGTAGGACTGGGAGATCTGGCGCGTTGTTGTAGCAAAGACGGGGGGGGGCGGCCCTCCTCCTCGGCAAGTGAAGTGTGTGCGTGCCGGGGAAGTATAACACAGGGCTAATGCAAACGAATGATGCATTTAGTGGCTCGCGCTTTCATATTTATTGCGTATATGTGGGTATAGAACATAGTAAATAAGAAAGAGAAATCTAATCAGAATAGAGTGTGTTTGTGCGTCTGTGTGTGTTTGCGTGTGTGTGTGTGTGTTTGAAGCTGGCACAAAAGAGATGGTTTGACAGGCGATCGCTCATCACTCTTTGCTGGCATGGACAACACCATTTGAGTCAACAGAGAGAGAGCGTGAGAGAACCAGAGAAAGAGGGAGAGAGAGACAGTGATAAAGAGAGATAGACAGAGAGGGAGAGAGAAAGAAAGGGAGAGAGAAAGATAGACAAAGAGGGAGAGAGAGAGACAGAAAGAGAAAAAGAGAGGGAGAGTAACAGAGAAAAAAAACTGAAGGAGAGAGCGACAGAAAGAGAGAGACAGAAAGAGAGAAAGACAGAGGGAGAAAGGCACCAGCATAGCACCTGCTGCTACTGTAATGGCGGTGCTCCAGCGTTCAGAGGGCGTTTCCAGGTGCACGAGCAATCAGCAAACAGACTGGAAATGTGGCAATAGAAAACAGGACTTCAGAAGTCCGACACCGATGATTCTTTTTCACCTTTGGCAGATCGGCAACACTGCCGGTCCTGAGATAGGGAGAGGTTAGAGGCGAGGACAGCAGTGATCTCTCACCCCTTGGGTATTCCCAGCGAGTTGAAAAACAAACCTGGCAACCGTGGCCATCTCGTTGGTTATCCGGTTCCAGCCAACTAAACAAACCTGGCAACCCTGGCGATGACTCGCCTTGTTTAAAGCCTTTAACCACACGCCATAACACTGGTGATTTCCGCTGCTCTTTCATACGTGCAAACATCTCTCTCTCTCTCGCACACACGCATGTGGACATGCAGATTGATTTAAAGGGCACTGCTTGCTTGACAGTAAACAGACTCCGCTGCGACTGGTGCTGTGCCGATGCCTCAATTCATTTCCCCTCCTGTGTTTTCCTCAATTACCCCTCCTAGGCTTAGACGCTATAACAATTTCCAAACCATTGGTTGACAGACACTAAATTGCGTAGAGCGTTTTGTTCTCGGAGTGAAAAATGCGAAAGCGGCAGAGCTCGGGAGACTTTCTCCTCTGCTGTTTCCCCAGAGATAGTGCTTCCATTCAGCAAAGGGGAGAGGGGGGGGACGAGAGAGGGGAACGAGAGAGGGGAACGAGAGAGGGGAACGAGAGAGGGGAAAGAGAGAGGGGAACGAGAGAGGGGAAAGAGAGAGGGGAACGAGAGAGGGTAACGAGAGAGGGGAACGAGAGAGGGGAAAGAGAGAGGGGAACGAGAGAGGGGAAAGAGAGAGGGGAACGAGAGAGGGGAACGAGAGAGGGGAACGAGAGAGGGGAAAGAGAGAGGGGAACGAGAGAGGGGAAAGAGAGAGGGGAACGAGAGAGGGTAACGAGAGAGGGGAAAGAGAGAGGGGAACGAGAGAGGGGAACGAGAGAGGGGAACGAGAGAGGGGAAAGAGAGAGGGGAACGAGAGAGGGGAAAGAGAGAGGGGAACGAGAGAGGGTAACGAGAGAGGGGAAAGAGAGAGGGGAACGAGAGAGGGGAACGAGAGAGGGGAACGAGAGAGGAGGAAAGAGAGAGGGGAACGAGAGAGGGGAAAGAGAGAGGGGAAAGAGAGAGGGGAACGAGAGAGGGGAAAGAGAGAGGGGAACGAGAGAGGGGAACGAGAGAGGGGAACGAGAGAGGGGAACGAGAGAGGGGAACGAGAGAGGGGAACGAGAGAGGGGAAAGAGAGAGGGGAACGAGAGAGGGGAACGAGAGAGGGGAAAGAGAGAGAGGAACAAGAGAGGGGAAAGAGAGAGGGGAACGAGAGAGGGGAAAGAGAGCAACAAAAACAGCCGAAAGGGAGAGAGCGAAATGCCTAAACACACGTGCTCAGAAGTGCCCCCAAATTATCCTCGCTATTTCATTTCTTTCTTTGGGACTCCCTTTCTCCCTTTTCCCTCTCTTTCCTTCCTCTCTCACTCTATTTCTCTGTGTCTCGCCCCTTTCTCCTCATCCTCCGACCCCTCCGTGCTTAGAGAAGTGCCCGGAGAAACCGAACAGCGCAGAAGAGTTTATTTGAAGAATTGCCGTCGGGTCGTTGGGTCTTTTCAGAGTTCTTCAAAACAGAAAAACGTTAGTTCAGCAAAAACCCTGGTGCAAACCAGTCTGAGAAAGGGCCTTGGCTTTGAAAAATGACTTCCTGCCTCGTAAGTTGGACTGCCAAACTGTGACGAATGCTAACGCACAACAGCGGGTCGTTGATTTGAGGTTTTTTTCTTCTGAGGCCCGGCCTCTTCTTTTCCCTCGTCGAATCGCACGTTCAGACGAAGGCAACGATCTCCCCGACTCCCACAAGCCACCCGCTCGCTCGCAATCAGCGGCCGTATTAAAAAAGGCCTAACCTTCGCGAAGCGAGCGTTGAACCCGCCGAGTCTGAGGTGAGTTCTCGTTAGAACGCGACTCCTCGTCTCCTAATTGTTCGAGCGTGGACGATATTCCCTCGCGCGCCGCAACCTCGCCTCGTCTCAGCAACTGACTCACCATTCCAGTCCAGACTTCGGGAAACGGATCAGATCCTCGTGGGCGGTTAGCTGAAGGGCCTAACGCAGCGCGTGCGTAGTTGGAAAACGCGATGATTAAGTCGAGGGAGCGTTCGATCGATGGCGTTCTCCGGTCATCTGCGCTTCGTTCGGCCTCGAATCGTCTCAGCCGCTCGCAGAAAGGCAGAAACAAAAGCGATTCCGGCGGAGATAGCGACTTAGCTCCCTCGTCCTAGGCGACCCGGAACGTTCCGATTGGACGTGATTGCATGCGACGTCCTCTAAGCGAAATGTGTTTACGCCGCCGGAGTTGAGGAGAACTTCAATCGAATTTGCTCGAGGGAAATTCAAGTTATGAATATATTTGCCTGTTTCTGATGGAAAAGCCAGATAGAAAAAGGGGCTTGGTCGCTCATGTAGCCCACCTACCGGGCTGTCTAAAAAAAAAACAGGTGCGACGTGGGTACTTAACGCTCACCCGTTCCCTGTTTCCGCGGAGACGGGCAGGCTTTGACGCCGTCTTGCGATACCAGGGGCTTCTCCCTCAATAAGAGCTCCAATACATCAATCGCTGGCAGGGAAATAGCCGTTTATGAATGCTTATG
The DNA here is from genome assembly GCA_030340685.1 of Protosalanx chinensis. NCBI lineage: Eukaryota > Metazoa > Chordata > Actinopteri > Osmeriformes > Salangidae > Protosalanx > Protosalanx chinensis. The sequence continues at coordinate 5,105,765 of CM059330.1, forward strand.
GAAATGTCATTTTGTGTACACGGGCCACTGATGGGAAAGGAGGACGTGAGCAGGTAAACCAGAGTTAACGGGTGAGAGGAAGCGACGGCTCCTCATCTCGTCTCTGGTTCGGGGAGGGGACCCTGGGAACGCCGATCTCCCAACGTTTACCGTACGCGCTCGGCGGAGGGGGGGGGAGGGGGCGTCGGCGGTGATTCGTAGAGGCGTGCGATGCTCTCCTCGTCGTTAGCGGACCGCAGCGGCGCCAGGCGGGGGGGGTGGGTGGGGGGGTGGGTTCCGAAGGCCTTGACTGAAGGGGTGATTACGAGGGGGCCTGTATGGAAGGGAGCTTGCTGGGGGGAGGGGGCGAGGCAGAGTCTCTCCTGCACTGGTATCCCGGCGCCGGCCGCTCCGCCACCCACCCACACCCCCACACACACCCACCCCCCCTCCTCCCCGTTTCGCACCCCCACAAACCCATCAGCTCCCCCATCTGTTCCCTGTCACGCCGCCATCCGTCACGGTGCCCCCCCCTCCCCCACACGCACCTCCCCCTCACCCCCCCGGCAACCCCATGGACGCCCCCCCCCCCCGAGCGCACATCCCCCCAAGCGCGCACGGTATCTGATACCTGACCAGCCTGCTTATGCCGTCCCCTCTATCCAGCCCTCCATCCATCCCACCGCCCAGATGTCTGTTCGCCCTCTTTCAACTTCCAATACGGCACGGTGCTCCCCTTTCGCTGGTATCCATCCCTGCTCGCTCTTTCTTGCGTCTTTGCTCCCTCCATCCCTCCGCCCTGCCTCTCTTGAATAACCCGCCGCTCCCCCCCCCCCCCCCCCCCCCCCCCCCATCTGAGATCCCCGACGACACGTTCCTGCCGCGCTACCGTCCGTTCAGGCTCCAGCCTGCGGCGCTGTGCTCCATCACCTCCGTCTCTGACTCTCCGACTGGAGGAGCGAAGGGACCGAGTCGCTCCGAGTCGACTCTAACCACCTCACAGTGAGACGTGCGGTCGGCAGATTTGCCTTTTCTAAACAGGTGGGCGCTGGTGTTTGTCGGTGTTTGTATTTGTTGATTTTTTTCCTTTGGGGAGGGGGGAGGGTTGATTAGTGTGTGTGCGAATAACTTGGGGGTGGGGGGGGGGGGGGATGGTGGGCAGGTCACCGTGATGAGGTGGGGCCCTGAGGTGGCCCCGACCGGCCACCGATCCATGCGATGATTCCATCGATCTGCGGTGTGAAGGGGGGGGGGGGGGGGGGGGGAATGCGGGTACATGGGCACATTGATTCCCTTCTCTTCCTCATCGGGGGTCCCGTCCAGGCTGCATCCACCAAGACGGATGCGCTCCGGGGGGGGGGGGGGGCGGGCGCTTTCGGAACGCGACCGCTAAATCGACGCGACTGTTAAACAAGCCCAGTTGATTGGGCGCGGCGGAAGCGTGTGGGATTGTGGAGGAGTGGAGCGCCGGGGGTCAGCAGGTGTGTGTTTGTGTGTTCAGCGGCTCTATCAATCTCCGTTTCTTTTACGTCTGAGGTGAGGGTCGGCGTTCATTCTGGTTGTTTTACGGCGTACGGACAGCGAGCGGCTGACAGCTGAGGAGATGCATTTTTTGGGGGGGGTATTTTTTACTTTATTTGGTAATGGCGGTTTGAAAAGAAGGTTTGTCGATTGTCGGAGAAGCGAGGCCAGTCGCGAGTGGAGTGGGGAGAAAGCTGCTGATAGATTCGCTTAGTTGCGGATGAAAAGGAAGAGACAGGAAATATATAATGGAAGACAGTGGAGCACTTAGTTTGACGCCTCGCAGGGGTAGACAAGGTGTTGAGAAGCGAGAGAAGGAGGAGGAAGCGGGGAAACTTCAAGCGAAATGAGAGAGAGAGAGAGGGGAGAGACAGTGGGAAGAGAGAGAGAGAAAGAGAGAGGGGGGGCAGTGGGAGGAGAGAGAGGGAGAGAGGGGAAGAAAAAGAAACCCAGGAAGAAAAAGACAACAACAAAAAACGGATGTCGACAGATAGATTTTCAATGCCGGCGAGGACGGGTGGAAAAGTTTGCGAGAGAGATAGAGAGAGATAGAGAGAGAGATAGAGAGAAAGAGGGCGCGTTAGTCTATCGGCTTTGTCAGACTGCCTAAACGGCCGTATCGACGCACTCATTACGACGCGACTCGAGTGGACGGCCGAGTCAAAGCAGTGTGGCCTCCTGGGAAATCGCTCGTGAGGGACAATGAGTGACACGCTTCGAGAGAGAACGACAGCTCCATCGTCTACCAGGTGCACCGGCGGCGCAGGTGCATCTCGACTACATGAAGACGTCCCGACGGAATTACCCGCGGAACCGAATTGGACTGTTTGCCGCTGACAACGTAATAAGAACGTTAGTAAACTTGACATTAATGGCGGCAGCTAAGTGTAAGGTAGCAGAGGGAGGTTGATGGCGGAATTTTCGTTCAGGGATCGATTCTGCGTACAGAAGTGAAGGGCTGTGTTTCCAGCAGGATGTTAAGCCCCGATTGGAGGATGCGAAGGCGACAGACACGCCTCCTATCTAAGACACGCCCACGGACCATCGCCCCAGGGTGTCCGCATTACTCGAGCTGATTCGTCCGCGGAAATACAAGCTCATTTGCATCGAACGAGGGGGAAAATGGTTTCTTTTATTTTACAAGCCGTTCCAATGCAACAGCATGTCTGTTTTGCATTGCCGGCTGTGCGCGAGAAAATTTAATTTCCAACTTCTGTGTGTAGCGCAGGAAGACATGCGTGGATAATTAGAGGTCTGTGAGCTGCAGATAAGACAAAAATAAAGACTTACTTTGATGTTGATCGCAAATTATTTCACGCTTGGAGTTAGAGGGCTCGCACAACCGCGGGCACGTACGCGCTCGCACCGCGCACGCACGCACACCAGCACACACACCAATTAACGCGCTCAAGCTATGCACATACGTTTACGCAAACGTTCGACAATCCAAAGCTATTCAAACACGTGTTATTGAACCTTAAAACCATTTGGTACAAACTCTCCCCTCCCCCGATCCGCTTTTTCGCTTTTTTCCCCTGCCCTAAAACATTCGCCGCCGTCTCACCCAGCATGCCTCTCTCTCTCGCCGACCGGCAAACGCTGTCAAATCAATTACCAGGCAGCGCCGTGGCATCGAGGCAACAGGCTGGAAAAACGTTCTGTTTACATGCTTGTTCGTGTCCCTTGGCCCCCCCCCCCCCCCCCCCCCCCCGGCCCCAAACACAACATTGCGTCGCGTCCCCCTCGTCTTCTATCTCTGAGCGGAGGAAGACGTCGCAAGGTTGGATCCCGGTCCCCGTCACTCGCTGTCGGCCGAGGAAAGCTTCTGGTGAAGTCAGGTGGCTGAGCGGTGAGGGCGTCGGGCTAGCAGTCGTAAGGTCCTCGGTTCGAATCCCGGCTTTGCCCGCCGCATGACGTTGTCTCCTTGGGCAAGACGCTTCACCCCCTTTGCCTCAGGGAGGGAACGTCCCCTCGCATCGGATAAGAGCATCTGCTGAATGACCTAAATGTCACGGAGCGCGAGATGCAGCCGTTATGACAGGAACACGTAGACGCAGAACAAATAAACCTCCCCCTCTTTTCCCGCCTCCCCGCGTTCGACAGGAATCTTCCGGAAGGGGGCCGAAACGCCTATTCCCCCCCGAACACGTTTTTTTTCCTCCTCCCCCTATTTCGATTTCGACATAATTAAAAATAGATTATCCATCCGCCGCCGCCCGCGATTTATCATAATCATCGCCCGGGGGCCTTTTTAGAGGGAGTTTAAATAATCCGGCGCGAGGATTCATAACTCCCGGTGACGCGGCGATAATTTGTTTATGGCCCCGCGTCCGTTCAGCGTCTGCGCCTTGATCGATGAGCTAAATCCGGGGTCGCTTTTGCTCGCCTTTGCCCTTCGCGTCTCCAACGCGGCACCTGGATGAACCCTCGGGGACACCGGTGGCGGTGAACGTAGCCCCTCCTGGTTTTCAGTAGCGCAGAGCGCGATGGCGCTGTACGCACACAGGTAGGGCTGGAGGGCAGAGATGGAGGAGAGATAGCGCCGGTAAACGTTGCAACAATAGGTAATCGACCGATTAATTAAGATAAGGGAAGACGGAAAGGCCTCGTGGCGTCGATGTCGTTCGCCGCGGATTAAAAACTTATTCAAATGAGCTCTAATCTGTCATTAGCGAAGGTGCGACGGGCGGGCAACCCACTTTTGAACGGCTCTGTGCTCGTCTTCAAAGTCGCCTCTCGCTGCTTGCGGTTTCCGACGAACCCCGGGAGGAAACCGCGTCCTGTCTCCTCGCGTTACCTCGTTAGGTCGAGATAATTAAGGATATCAGGGTAGTGAACTGTTGTCTGGGATCATATAATGTCTCTCGTCGCTCTGCCGGGGTAGATGTTTCGGCGTTAGGGTGCCATTTTCACCCCCCTATAGATGACATTAACCACTAAGAATCGATTATCTGTTCGACTGGCCGCATTATCCTGTGAACCAGACGTGACCCTTATTTTTTATTTGTTTACGACAAATACGCGTATAAAAGTGGAGCGGGCATCAACTGGGATGAAATTAAAAAGATCAATCATGGACGAGTTGAGGCAAGGGTCCAAAACACTCCTCCCTGGCAGCCCCCCTTGCACCCCCCGCCCCACACACACACCCAAACCAAATCAATCGGAAACAATGGCGGAAAGGGCCACGGAACGAGGGAGGAGGGGTGGAAAGGAGGAGGGAGGAAGGAAGCAAGGACATATGGAGTAGGGAGTATGGAGCGAGGGAGGAAAAGGACGATGGGAGGGAGGAAGGAAGGGAGGAGGAAGAAGATGGAGGAAGGTTGAAGGAAAAAGGAAGGGAGAAAGGAAGGAAGAGCAGGGAAGGATGGAAAGCTGACGGTTTAAAGCACACGTGCTGCCGGTGGATCTTGATACCAGTCACTGTAGCGAGGGTGGGAGGGTCCACCCAGCCTGTTTTCATTCCCAGCCTTAATAGCGTGTTATTAATGTTTACCCTGCTTCCAGCCTGTACAGAGAGCTTCAGAAGGAGCATGGGGCTAGCTAGCGCTGGGGTAAGCCAGACAGACGAGAGCCACCTAATTGCCTGTCAGATGAAAAGCTTTGTCTTTTGTCAGTGCGGATCACCGGAGATCAATACTGTCAAACATAGTCGAGTCGGAGAAAGAACGAGAGCGGGAGGGAGAGAGGTGGCAGAGAGGGGAAAGGGGGGGGGAGGTAAAAAGAGGTAGGGTGAGAGGGAGGGAGAGAGAGGTAAAGGGTGTGTGCGAGAGAGAGAGAGAGAGAGAGAGGAAGAGGAGGGAGAGAGACGGAAAGGGAGAGAGAGAGAGTGGAGGTGGCTGAGAGGAGGAGAGCACACGATACCTGTGGGGAAGTGGGAAATTTACAGGGCGGCATTTCTTGTCCTCTTCCAGCGTCTTCCTCTCGAATCACTTCGCCCCCCACCCCCCCCCCCCACCGGTGGAGAAAAAAAGAGGGCGGACTCTGTCCGGAAAACCTCATTAAGTTTTAATTTGTTTCTGTATCCTATTTCTATAATGGGGGGGATTGATTTTTACTTAGTTCAGCGGACCAGAAATAATTCTATTTCAGATATTTGTATTCCTCGCTGTTTCTTGCGTCTTTCTGAGTGTGTCTGTGTGTGTGTGAGAGAGTTTGTGTCTAACTACCCATCAGCCAGGTCGCTGTCAGTTTTACGCTTGCGTGTGCATGTAAGCGTTCGGGGAGCGATCGGAGCTGCGTGTTCATTGTCGCGTGACGGTTTTAGACGAATGACTAGACTCCGCATCATCGCTGCCTTTCCTTTCATTATCCCCCCCGAAACCATTTATCCATAACGCCGGCGGATACCCCAATTCTACACCGTTACGCGCTATATGTTAAATCCACCATTTTTATGATTCCAGATAAGTTAACGTTCAAGTGTCAGAGACTAAATGTCATTTGATCGACTGAGGAAAAAGAGGAAGTAAAAAAAAAAATATATTTTTAAAGGTTTTAAATATTTAAATGCGACGTAAAAAAACGCGAGTTTTTCCAGTTCAAACAATAATTTTTTTCATTCAGGATTCTTCAAGTGCATCGAGAGGGTAGAGATGACTTGGATAGTCAATGGCTATTGTTTTCAGGGTAGGTTTGGCAGCACTTATGAGCTCTCCTTACCGCTCCTGCCCTCTCCAGGGATCGTCTGACAAAAGCAATCTCACCAGAGAAGTGTAGCAGTCACGGCCCCCCTTCCTCATCAAACTAGTTTACCATATAGATCGTGGTGCTTCTAACCCACCCCAAACCTCCTCGCACTCGCCAATGCCGGCATCCGTTTCTGAGAGTCTTATAAGCTGATGCAATAATAGGTGCTTGGGGAACATTATATTATGATCGATTGAGATTCAAAGCGAGAGCGTCGTATCAAATTCGCATTGCGTGATGATTATTCTGTCTGGAGCTATGAAAGAATTGAGCTGAGATCGTTCCTTTTTTTTTTTTTTTTTTTACCTTTGCAAAGACATCAAGACGAGTCCCCCCCTCTCTCTCTCTCTCGTTCCAGCAAAACGACCATCCTCGCCCCTTTATTAAGGATGAACTCCGCCTAGCCTCTCGGTTTCCGCCTATAGACTCGTCTCGCCTCTACTGTGAGCCCCGTAGCCTTCTCCAACCGCTCCAATATCCCCCCCCCCCCCCCCCCCCCCCCACCCCCAGCTCCGAGGCTGCTCTACCCGAGCAGAGGGTTCCTCTCCGGGGACAACCCAAGCAATAAGCTGCCTCTGGAAGTAAAGGCAATAATCAGATCTAATGCACTCTGTGATCGGAGTCCTCTAACCCCGCTTATGCCTTAATTTATTAGACGTGGGACTTGATGGAGGGATAAGATAGACCTGCCGTGGTCTCCAAGGAGAAGTTCAGGTGCTATAGTGTTTATTACTTTTTCCCTTTCCCTTACTTTTTTTTTCTTCCCTCTCTCCGTACGAACAGACGCAGGCAATGACATTCTGACGGACGTGTGGACTACGTGCCAGCATTCCACCGTGACCCCTTTTGCTATGTAATGGGAATTTAATCTCAATTAAATATGCTAAACAGGCATTTGTACATATATTGGTTATTTGGTACCCAGATGTCTAAAGCAGTCAAAACATGAGGCTTTGTCGAATATTTCTAATTCTCACAAGGCTCCTCTGCTTGAAAGAGACATGGTAAAATAACACATCTTAATAAAAAATACTGGACTATATTCCCCGGCGTGGCATGTTGACATTTAGTTTCTAGATGAGGATTACTGATCCCAGGATCTGGGAACTGGCGCTAGCAGTAGCCATCGTTTATACACAAAGAGGATTAATGGCATATCAATACTTCCCTTCAGGCCGTTCCATTCTGGATTGGTACACACACACACACCCGTACACACACACACCCATACACACACACACACCCATACACACACACACACATACACACACAGGCTCTATTGAACACGCACAAACATACGCACTTTCTTTCTTTTGTTTTTCCTGTTTTGTTTTTCCCTCCCGCCTTTCTTCCTTCAGTCCTTCCTTCCTTTCCTCCTTCCTTTCCTCCTTCCTTTCCTCCTTCCTTCAGTCCTTCCTTCCTTGTTTCCTTGCTTCCTTCCTTCAATCCTTCCTCCCCTCCTTCCTTCAGTCCTTCCTTCCCTCCTTCCTTCCTTCCCTCCTTCCTTCCTTCCTTCCTTCCATCCTTCCTTCAATCCTTCCTCCCCTCCTTCCTTCTTTCCTCCTTCCTCCTTCCTTCCTTCCATCCTTCCATCCTTCCTTCCCTCCTTCCTTCCATCCTTCCTTCCCTCCTTCCTTCCCTGCTTCCTTCCTTCCATCCTTCCTTCAGTCCTTCCTTCCCTCTTTCCTTCCTTCCATCCCTCCTTCCTTTCATCCTTTGCTCCTTCCCTCCCTTTCCCTCCTTCTCTCTCTGTTGCTCTCTGTCTCTCTCCATCTCTCTCACTCGCTTGCCCATCCATGATACCTAAAGGTTGAGAGTCCCTGGCTGAGAGAGCTGAACCCAGGCTGTATCTGGGTCTGTGGCTCTGGTCCCCAAAACACAGTCCTTTAGCAGACGCTCTTATCCAGAGCGGCTTACAGGAAGTACATGGACATTCCCCCTGAGGCAAGTAGGGTGAAGTGCTTCGCCCAAGGACACAACGCCACGTCGGCACAGCCAGGATTCGATCTCGGAAACCTTCCGATTACCAACCCGATTCCCTCACTGCTCAGCCACTTGACATTCCCTTTCCTCCGTAGCCTTTCCTCTCTTACTCCGCGTGCGCACGTGTGTGTGTGTATGTGTGTAGCTCTCTGTCGCACATCAGGCCTCTCTACGGTGTCCGTATTGTGTTTTGGCGCAATGTTTGTGCGCATTTTAATCACTTAGACCTGTGCGACACATTAGTGTGTCCTCGTCCTGACTGAGATTGAAGAGGAGGTGTTGCTAATGGATTAGTCCACTTTAATCCTGCTTCAACATCTACACACGCCCGGAGATTATAAATGCCCCAACGTGGACTAGGGGTCTCTCAACCTCGCTCTCTCTCTCTCTTGCCAAGAGCTCAACGAACAGGAATATCCAGGGGGATTTAATGAGTGTCAAACCCTCTTTGACATCTGTGCGTTTAGTCCGTATTGTTGACGCCAAAGTGATTACACGATTGAGACCGAGTGAAAGAGAAAGGAGGGATGAGAGGAAGGAAAGAGAGACGGAGACTGAAACGGTGAAACAGCCTAAAGACGAACGGACGGGTTACAGAGAGAGAGAGAGAGATGCAGAGAGAGACCTGGAGAGACAGCAGGGAGACTAGGGTGATCAATTATTCAGGCCAGCGGTAGCGTTTCCTGGAACAGCAACGCCGGCGAGGTCAGACCGCAGCCTGGGTTTGTGTGGTAAATCCTGCCCAGGCCCTACATCCAGTACATCCTCCACAACACCGCACGGCTCTCTGGAGCCAGGCAGCGGGAGACCACACCGACCGCTGCCTCCCTCCCCTTCTCTCTCTCTCTCTCTCTCTTCTCTCTTTCGGTTTCTCCCTCCCGCTTGTTTATTTTTCCTTTCCTCTCAGCGTTTACATTACAGCACATTTACATCGAGCCATCGAGCGGACGCTCTCATCCAGAGCGACTTACAGCAAGTACAGGGACGCCCCCCCCCCCCCCCCCCCCCCCCCCCCCCCCCCCCCGCTCAAGGACGGCAACGTCACACGGCACGGCCGGGAATCGAACCGGCAACATTCAGATTGGCCGGCCCGCTCAGCCACCCTGACTCCACCTCTCTCTCTCTCTCCCTCCCTTTCACTTTCTCTCCCCCTCTTCCTCGTAATCTCTCTCTCTCTCGGTTTCCTGTCTTTGGAGGCGCACGTTCGTCCTCTCGTTCCTCCTCTTCCAACCCCGCGCTCGTCAGCGAGCGAGTTGAAACGATGCCGTTTTCAAAGCCGGCGTCTTAAGTGCATATACAAAGAAGGGCTCTTTTGATCGGGGAACTCAATGAAACAAATCAACAAGAAAAAAAAATGAACCCCCCCCCCCCCCCCACTGCCTCCTCGTCCATTTTATATTAACGTTGTCTGTCATTAATACAGTGGGGGGGGGGGGGGGGGGGGTGTGGGGGGGGGGTGGCGGCAGGGGAAGAAACAAGTCGCTTCAGCGCCACTTAATTATCCTGGAAATCAGGTCTCGGCGGCTATTTGATGATTTTAATTACTCCTGTTTGTGTCCGTGAAGTGGGGCCTTTCTGGTTTCTCTTTCAGGTGATATCAAAGCGCCGTCGCACGATGAATGGACCCTCCTCTCCGTCCGCCCGCCGCGCGGCAGGAAGAGACGCCGGGCTCGACGCTTTCATGGTCGGCCTTCAGACGTCGAGCTGATGATTGACAATGCGGGTCAAAATGGCTCGGCTGGTTTTCTTTGTGGGGGCCTGATGGATGGATAACTTCTTTAACCACGCTCGATGACAGCTACGCTTCGCTCCCCCCTCCCCCCCCCCCCCCCCCCCCCCCGATCCCTCTCTCCGCGCAAGCTGAGGACGGTGTTTGTTTCTGGTGTTAGTGCGTGTGTTTGTGTGTGTGTGGGAGCGACCATATGGACCGTATTGATGGCCATACCTGTGGCCATCAAACTTTATAATTCCTCGCATCGTTAGTATGTGAGCCAGGGGCGTCGTTAGCCCTGTAGGGTGAAGTGCCTAGCCCCAACGGCATGTTGGCACAGCTGGGAATCGAACTTGCAATCTTCCGATCGCAAGCCCAATGCCTTTACCGTTGAGTCACCTGACTCCCTCGCACACCTATCACACACACACTGTCAAAAGGACTGAGGGCCTTTGCTTAAAGGAGCTTCTCTGAGCTCACCTACCTGTACGTACTCGTTACCAACTGTGTGCTTGGCTTTGCTAAACGTTTGACTGTCGGCTGCCCAAGTCGATGTGTTTTACTTTTGTCCACCCTTTCAAAGGAACTGAACGTTTTCCAAACGGTTGTGCACGTTACTGCAACGCACATGGAGACCGAATGCCATCTTGAACGTGGGTTAAGTTAGGTGTTACTGTGCCTATTTTCTGACATCTTACATTGAGTCATTCAGCAGACGCTCTTATCCAGAGCAACTTACAGCAAGTACAGGGACATCCCCCTTGAGGCAAGTAGGGTGAAGTGCCTTGCCCAGGGACGCAACGTCACGCAGGCACAGCCGGGAATCGAACTCGCAACCCTCCGATCGCGAGCCCAACGCCTTAACCCGCTGAGCCACTTGACTCACATCTTCCATCCGCATTCTGCAGTGCACAACACGTCCAACGGCATGGCGCTTTCCCAAGCACCTAAGCTAGCTTGCGAAAACCATGATGTGGATTGCGAGCGTTGATGGGCGAACAGTGTTTACAGAGAGTTCATCGACCCCACAGCAGCACGTAAGGTTACCGAGGAGGAGGAGGAGCAGCTCTGCCCGAGATGAAGTCAAGAAGAAAAAAAAGGTAGACAATTCTCGATAGGCTCCGGCTTTTTCTTTTCCAGAGGAAAATGGCGGATGGAGAACGCGCGGCTGTTACCGGGATAGACGGGACGAGTTCAAAGAGACGGCGCCGCTCCCCCCCCCCCTCCCCCACTCCTCACCCCATCTCCTCTTCCTCCCTCTTCCTCCTCTCTCTCTCTCTCTCTCCCCCCGTGTTTTTCTTTCTCGCCCTCCCGCTCCCCCCTGCCCCCTCCTCACCCCATCTCCTCTTCCTCCTCTCACTCTCTCTCCCCGTGTTTTGCTTTCTCGCCCTCCCGCTCCCTCCCTCTCTCTCCCTCCCTCTCTCTCTCTCTCCGTCTGTCTGTCTCGCCTCACGACTCGTTGCTTGATCATGTCTACGCGCATCCGAGCCCCTATTTCCCCCTGCTGCTGTTGATGCGTTTCACGAGTTGCAAGGGGCCTCTGAAACAACAAGCACAAATGCACACACACCACACACACGCACACACACACACCACACACACACACACACACAGGACTCACGCCATGCATAATTCAGAGTAGGGATAAATGTTATAAATGGTGCGTTTCACATGCATTTTCTTTACTGTACAGTTGCAGCTTGCGTACCGTGACACTCCTCTTCTCCGGGGGTCTCACGGCAAGGGGGGGGGGGCACGCCGGACTGTGTAAAAGCTGTTTACGCCAAACACCATTTAATCACAGCAAGTGTTAAAGGCAGTAGGAGGTTTTTTATTGATTCTTTTTTTATTGTACAGAACAGAAAAACGGGGGTGCACGGTGGCAGAGCGGTTAGTGCTCTCGCCTTCCAATAAGGAGATCATAAGTTTGAAAAACAGAATATATAATATATATATAATACAAAACAAATATTAATTTAGCGGACAGTTTATCCAAAGCAAGTTACAGTAAGTACAGGGTCATTCTCTCTGAGGCAAGTAGGGTCAAGTGCCTTGCCCAAAAAACACATAGCTACAGCCGGGGTTCGAACTATCAACCTTCCGCTCATGAGGCCAACACCTTAACCCGCTGAGCCATCTGACTCTCCTGACTTCCTGTTCCACAAGGTTAGGTTTAATGTGGTTTCCTTACGAGTTGGAAAATCGTCATCGCCACCCGAACTCCCAAATAAAGGTCAGCGATCGACACGCTGGCCTCTCTTGTCAGCGATCCACACGCTGGACCGCCCGAAGACGATCGGTCGGGCTGTTTTTGACAGCTTCTTACACTCTGATACCCCACTCCGAACAAGGACACATATACTCACTGAACTTTAGCCTGGGTATTGCATTCCTATTTATTTTCTTCCACACGCAAAATGTCAACCAACATAGGGTCTAACACTGAGCTATCCAGTTCCCCTTATTGACAGCATAATGATGCATCGTGAAATGGGACCAGATAGTTTGTTAGGCTTTGAAATGCGGCTCGATTGAAAACGCTAAATCATATTTGCCAGGTCCCCACGGTTAATTCTCACTTTAATTAGGTGATTCGCATAACTTCATTTGTTAGATAATTTTCAACACGGAATCTAATTTTAAACTTTATTGCAAAGTAGTCAAATGGGAGTAATAAATACAGGAATAAAATAATGTCACGTCTCTGGACTATTACTTATGGCTCTATAAAACTTGAGAAGTGTAATAAGCTGGCAATTATGATTTCATTAAAATCTATAAATGGAGAGTCATTTGTACTGGATAAATTATCGTGCTCCCATCTCTTATGTTACTGTCTCTGGGGCACACAGACACACACGCGCACACACACACACACCGACACACGCCGGTCCCTCTTTGTGATCAGTTTACTTTGTCGTATTGAACCAAATGCATCTTGGCGCCGTGCATTTCTCGGAAATTTCCGGTGCCCCTCCGACGTGAAGCCGCCACTCCCCCCCCCCCCCCCCCCTCCCGTACGCGCACGCCCACCGTCCGCGGACATCAATACCCGGCGTGCGCCCGGAACGCGTGCGCGCCGGGCAGACACATTAGGCAGACAATCTGTCGCTGGCGAACGGTTCAAACACAATACCCCGTATTAATATTTCACCGCGCTCTCCCTTCATTGACCACTACATACCAGAAATACCCGAAGGAGTGGGTTAACATCTTCCCAGACCGCTGCAGTGAGTTAGTGTGTGCCTGTGAGTGTATGTGTTGCCATTTGTCCGTTTGGTGTGTGTCTTGGTGTTTTTTGCGTGGGGTCAGGGGTCGCCGACACGGTGCATAGGGGGCACCAGGTAGCCCTCCAAGGACCACGAGTCGCCCACTTGCATGTATATGAATAAAAAAAATTATACATGTGAGGAATAATTTACGTGATCAGTGTTTTTACATAGATGAGTATCGTTAATCGTTATTAATACTGTATAACTAAAGGCAAACTGAGCAAATGTGTTTTTCTCATTAGCGCGTACCAAATTGGTAGCCTTTCGTATGAGGTTGGTGACTCCTGTCATAGGGTTGAGCGTTGCTAGGATTCTGGTCGCTTGTGACCTGTAAAAACTCCCACAATCCTTTTGGAACAGCCTGACATTCCGTACGGCTTGACTCTGTACAGCAAATGACTTGTCAAGCTGTGTCCCCCGGCTTCAGATCGCTACCTTGTGTGTATTTCCATTTAATTGGCATGTCTGCATGTCGGAGTGTCGCGGAAGGTTCCGGGTCGGCAGTCGGTAAACTGAAAACTGGACGCAAATAACCGGGGGGGGGGGGGGGGGAATGACACGAGCTTTGACACGAAGGAAGACTCGTCCACGACGGTCTTGTCCATCTGCTCGTCTCTCCCCCACCCCACCCCCACCACCCCCCGTCTCTCTTCCTCTCCCTCCCTTTCTCCGTGTCTCTCTAACACGCGCACAAACACGCTACACACACGCTGCACACACACACTGCGTAGAGTGTGCACTCTCGCTTGTTGGATTTCACCTCGGGGGAACTAAAGGACGATCGGACGTTAGGTTGGGTTTGAGCCGACAGTGTTCTGTTCGTGAGAACGTCGTCAGGAAAACAAGGTGAGAACCCGCCCCCCCCCCCCCGCCACCCCCCGCCACGTTGGCCCGGAAATCTCGTTCATCGCCGTTGCCCTTGAATGACGTGTGTTATTATTCTTACTGTGCGTGGGACGAATGAACCTCTTTGATTTCGACGAGAAGGGGGATGGGAAGCGGGGGAACGCGCCGGAAAAACTGAGTTGTATCGCGAGAGAGAAGCTGAGAAAGAAGTGGGGGGGGGGGGGGGAACAACATTCTCAAAAGAGAATATATTTTTTTGGGGGGGGGCGCCCAGGGACTCTGACGACGAAACGGAAGAATCCATTCCACCCGAGCCGCACTCAGGACTGCCGTAGCGGGTATTGTTGTGCGAGGCAGAGGCTGTGTGTGTGCACTCGGGAGGTAGGTGGTGTTCCGGTAGAGTGCGCACTCACGGGCTGAGAATTTCATCGGAGCGGCGCAATCTTTGAAGAGTGGGCGTGCTACTCTCAACCTCTCACCCCGGCGCCAACACGGCAGGTACGCTCGGAGGGGGGGGGGCGCGGAGGGGGCGCGTACATGCGCTTACGTGACCCGCTCTGAAACAAAAAGAGGACGCGGGAGCACTAAACAAACGTTGTCTCAACCCTCTGAAGACAGAGAGGGGGGATACAACATTTATGACCTTCTCCCAGCATCCCTCCATCCCCTTCCTTCTCTCCGCCTCTCTGCGCTGCAGGGGCTATGGCCTGGAGGACGGGGGAGCACGGAAGGCGTGCGGTGATCTCTCTCTCTCTTCCTCCCACTCTCGCCCTCTGTCTGCCTCTCTCCCTCTCTCTCTCTCGTCCTCTCTCTTTCTCTCTGCCTCTCTCTCTCTTTCTCTCTGCCTCTCTCTCTCTTCCTCTCTCTTTCTCTCTGCCTCTCTTTTTTTCTCTCTGTTTGGCTATCTCTCTCTCCTTTCCCTCTGCCTCTCTTCCCCTCTCTCTCCTTTTATCTCTCTTCCTCCCACTCTTGCCCTCTGTCTGTCTCTCTCCCTCTCTCGTCCTCTCTCTTTCTCTCTGCCTCTCTTTCTTTCTCTGTTTGGCTTTCTCTCTCTCCTTTCCCTCTGCCTCTCTCTTTTCCTCTCTCTTTCTCCATCTTCCATTGTCTCTCCTCTTGTTCTCGCTCTCCATCTCCATTGTTGTCGTTCAATACGTCCCGGTTAGTCACACTTTTTCTTCGGCAGTGTGTGCGTTTGCACAGCCCTATACCCGTGTAAGGGGTTGCGTGTCTGCGTGCGCGTGACAACCTGTCCCATCCGGCGACAAACACACACCACAACAGCCGCCGGACATTCTGAAAAGTCACCCACCGTACATATCCCCGTACGAAGCCTTGCCCTGTATCAAGGCAAGCACAGGTTCCTTGGATCGGAACGAAACAGCTTTGATCCCCTTCGACACAAGCGATCAAGGTGAGATTTTGTTTACGGCAGAGAAGAGAAGAGGAAGCGTTGCAGGAACTTCCCATTTCCAAACGTTGCTTCGGAAAACCACAGGAAAACCTGGGCACAGAAAAAGACGCACGCCGGCCATTTTTTTTTAAGACGGAGGAAACCCAGTTTTGTCATGAGGGGCACAATGTTTTAGTTGGTAGTGTGCTGTGTGTAGGCTGGGGGGGTGGACCTTGTTCTCTCTGTGCTCTCTTTGCAGGCCTGGGTGTGGTTTGCAGGGGAGCTGACAACACCTGAATCCAATCATCGTCATCCCGAGCAGTATTTAGAGTCTGCTGCGGGCACTTTTTCCCAGCCTAGTGGCCACAGTGTTTGGTTTTGGTTTTCTAATAAACCCCGACTTACACTCAATGCCTCTACTGAATCCTTGGACTCAACCTTACAAGCACCCACCTCTGGGTCCACTACCACCAACAATTCACAGGTAATTGCAGTACTGTGTATACACCCCCCCTCCCCCTGTACTATATATATATCTATTCTCCCCTTGCTATAGTTATATGCCCCCCATCTGTACAGCTAGTGCTCTCTTTTTATTGTATTTTATCTTAAATTTTGTTATTCTATTTTATCTTACATTTTGTTATTCTTTTTTATCTTAAATTGTGTTATTTTATCTTAATTTTTTAAATTCTATTTTATCTTACTCTGATATATGTTCTATGTTTGCTCCTTCCTGCCACAGTAAACTCCGTGTTTGTGTATCTTGCTGGTGGTTAAAATTGATTCTGATTCTGCTTACCCTAAATTTATCTAACTGGTTTTGCTGTAGTAAGGGAACCACACATTGTATGTGATTATCTGTCTGAAAAGTGAACCCATAAGTAACAGTACTGCAAGGTACTCTGGCAGTATTCTTAACGCTTAATCCAATCTTTACCATTCGAACTGTGGAATAAATTGGATTCCCTGTCTCTTCATAAACGGAGTGACAGTTCAGTTCTGGATTAAATAAGTGTTTAACAACCTGCAGATTGGGAGAGAAATGACCAGACCTCTGACAACAAAATGAAGACAGTACAAGGCTTAGGTCTCAATCATGTCTCTCTCCCGTCTGAAGGCGAGAGGACCTTCTTTTATAGGGCACAAGAATGTAAACATAGATAGTGACAGTCAGACAGTAATGACGTTACAACGGTCTTCAGAGAAAGGGTGTTCAGTAGTGAATAATATAAGTAAACAGGACATCCAATTTCTTCCACAGTACCCTTTTCTTTTCCACCAGCCTTTAGTCACAGCTTGTTTCTTCGCATCACAAAGGCGTACATGTCGTTATGAAGTCTGATTCGTATCGCAGGCGGTTCAAAAAACGAGGATACGAAGCAGCACTGTACAAAGACTGCGAGAGACTGACACATGCATACGAACACACAAACAGCTGAGGCGAGACCTAGTTGACAACACACGCTTGACACCCCCCTGGTGGTCGCTCTGATCCCTGCACCTCCTACGCCGCAAAGCCAAACCAAAGATACGATCCGTCATTATGTCCACAGACTTTCCTCGACCGCTTCCTCAACCGACCCTGCTTTCCTCTGCTCTGCGAAAATAGCCCTAGATAAATAAATATCGAAATAAAAAACGAGCTTTTCGTTTACGCCCGTTGTTGGCCCTTACCTCTGATGCGTTCTATTGAATTGACCTTGTGCGCCTCACTTCCTGCCGAATGTTAGAGGTGTGCGCTCGTAGATGTGTGTGCGTGGATTTGGCTCCGTGAAACAACATCCGTTTCGTGTTAACTCTACCTCTGAATCTGTAACCTTCTGCAGTACGAACTCCACACGGGTTGGAGAAGAGGGCTTCCATCCAAGCCCCCTTCAGACGGTTACGCATATGAAAGCAGATCATTTGTGTGCGTTCGCGCAATTGCTGACGCGCGCGTGCATCAACCCTGCTTGTGTGTGTGTGTGGGTGTGTGTTTCATTTGAGAATGGCTGTGGGTGTGTGGGGGTGTGTGTGTGTGTGTGTGTTAAGTCAAGCCGCTGACTGCTGTCAAGGAGGTGTAGGAGATGGGAGAGGGGAAACCATCAGGACTGTGTCTACACATCTTCCTCCATCGCAATCCCAGTTTGTGTGTGTGTGTTGGCATGCCTGTTTACAGGCACGGGTGTTCATGCAGTGTTGACGTTGTGTATTTTGTGTGTGTGTGTTTCAGGAGGAGGAGGGGAGGTGGGAGAGCTGTCAGGGTTGTACTACAGCGATGTGCTAGTAGAGTTCCTCTCTGCCTCCCTCCCTCTCCTCCCCTTCCTATCTGTCTTCATGAGGCAGGGGGCCAGGAGGCCAGGGGGGTGGCAGGAGGGCCGGAAAGGTAGAGGAAGGGGTGGGACGGAGGAGGAGAGGCCACGGCCGAGCGACGGACAGAGAGAGAGGGAGGGAGGAAAGGGTGGGAGGGAAGCGAGCGAGGGGAGACAGAGAGAGGGAGGGAGGGAGGAATGATTAGACCGCGCAGTGAGGGGGTGGCACTGTTGAGAGCCGAGCGGGTGAAGGGAGAGAGAGAGGGAGGGAGGGAGGGAGGGAGGGAGCCGGGCGTAGCGAGAGGGAGGCGCGCGGTTTGCGCTCGGCGGCGCGTCCTGACACGAGGGGCTGGAGGGGCGAGTCAGGAGCGGACGGTCGTTGTGGGAGCGTGCGTGTGTGGGGGGGGGGGGTGGGAGGGGGGGTCAGACAAGGAAACACCTTCACCTCACTGCACGCCTCCTCTTTCATCCTTGACCCGTGCCGCATTAGAGAAAAACGGAGAAAGAAAACGAGGGAGAGGGAGAGAGAGAGAGAGAGAGAGGAGGACGGACAGACGGACGGAAAAGGAGCCGGGCGCGCAGGTCTGACACATCGCCAGGGCTCCTGTGATCTCGCCACACCTACGCCCATTAAGACCCGAAGCCGCGGCCTACCTTCTGCGCTTCGAATGAAACCTTGACAACCTCCTGACAAGGCTGTCTCCTGATTTTCTGACGAGCTGTAAAAAGGTCACTTTTACAGGAAGCGGGCAAGCGAGGTGCACCTCGGGTGTTAGAAAGCTTACCTGGCACTCAACAACAGCTGGAAAGAGCGATGGAGTGAAAGAGAGAGCCGTACGGATCGGGAGAGAGAAATAGACATGTATGTTTTTTTTTCCTGAAGCTGTGCTGGCTGGGGGAGACAGGCTGTCTACCGTGCTGAGTGCAGTGGCACCAGACGTTCTAAGTAGATGTTAAAAGTGTCGTGACATTCTGACCGGTGAAAAGAGTCTTTAGTGGCATGTGAAAAAAGCCTTTTTATGCAAGGGTTAGGTTTAATCATTTGAAGCACGGTGTGCATTGCTGACAGATAGACGGACAAGACGGGTAGACAGGCAGGCAGGTAGACAGATAAACATGCAGGCAGACAGGCAGGGAGACAGGTAGTATATAGGGTGATAGACAGAGAGACAGACTGACAGATAGACAGGCAGGCAGGCAGATAGACAGACAGACAGGCAGGCAGGCAGGTAGACAGACAGACAGATAAACATGCAGGTAGACAGGCAGACAGAGTACAGCGTTATGCAGCCCGACAGGTGAGTCTGGTCCTGGTCCAGCGGGGCAGGACAG
This sequence comes from Protosalanx chinensis, assembly GCA_030340685.1. Lineage (NCBI taxonomy): Eukaryota > Metazoa > Chordata > Actinopteri > Osmeriformes > Salangidae > Protosalanx > Protosalanx chinensis. The sequence continues at coordinate 5,124,782 of CM059330.1, forward strand.
AGAGCAGACAGATCAGTGACCCGTGAGAGAGAAAGAGGGGGCGAGTAAACAAAACACAGCAAACAAACCAGCACACCCAGATACCCAGAACGTGTCCTGGAAAATACCGGCCTGTTTGGGGTCACAGAGCAGCAAAAAAAAAAGGAGGCACACAGAGAGCGAGGAAGGAGCAGGACGAGAAGATCTCAGCTGGGAGTCCAGAAGGACACAGTTAAGTACACCCAGTGTGCTGGTCTTGGAACAACGAGACATGAGTCAGATGCAAAGTTCGTAACTTGCCCACTGGCAGACGCATCACATGGTCTCAGCGAGCTCTTTCTGTATTTCTGTTCCCTATCACAGTTCATCATCACCATTCGAGGACAGAAATCGGTCAGCAATCGGAAGGCAGTTTTTTTCTGAGATCGTTTCATATATTTTGAACAAAAAACCAGCCCGGACTTCATCTTGGCGTTAGTTTGATTGGATCCATTCGCGTCTTCCCAAAACACAGCTACCCTCCCAGTCCCACGGGATTACCCTAATCTATAATCCAACCCCAGGGTTCGGGCCACTACGCGGAATCGCGGGCGTTTTCTGAGATGAGGTGCGTTTTCCGCAGAGGGTTTCCGGGGGCACTTTGGTAAATTGCGCCGGCGGGATTGGAGAGGCGGTTTGGCGCGCTCGCGGCACGCGGTCTTGATCCCAGGAAAAAGACGCGCGCTCTCTCGTGAGCGACCGACACGCCACAGGGGATGAGAGATGAATCAACGTAATGGACGCCCATTATAAATATTAACAGATATCAACCGTGGCTCAATTTGAGGATGGGGGATATCAAAAAAATTATGAGGGACAAACAAACAACAACATATGCGTTGTTTTGACGAAAGACAAGGAGTTTAAACGTGGGATTGGTTTCGTCGCAGTTCATGGGGGGAGGGGGGGGGGTAGCTGATAGCTGCTGAAGTATCGTACGACTTCACCACGTGATTTACCATGGAAACTGTTCTCAACATCTTAACCTCGAGAATGTGTGATACGCTGTAGCTGACTAAACCATACTGATACACACCGAACAATATGCCATCCTAATCTGAAAATAATACAGCGATGAATTTGAAATCCTACAATGTAGACTTATCACGTGAAAGTGTATAATACAGGTTTATGCAGTTAGTGCAGCGCCATAATGGTTGGTGTTATTCATGAAATAATACTATATCACTGATTCTTGAGTCGGGACAAAACCTACATAAAAAGTCGAATTTATAGCAAAAATCTAGAAATTCATCATGATTGACATGCTTACAAAGGAATACAATACATGTTTTGGAGGGAAAATACATGCCCTTACGTCAACGTCTGACGGAGTTGACAAATCCACCACTAACTTCTTAATGTGCTAATATAATATTCATTTGTTGTAATTCATTTTATTTTATTTAGAACTTGTTCTAAACCTGTTCCTTTACCTGTTCCTAAGACCTTTCTCTACAGAAACATATAACTCTAATTAATATAGTGTGCAGTTTAAAAAAAAGTTTTTCAAACGTGTTTTGTCCCGACTCAAAAATCTGTGATATATATTGTGTTTTATGAATATACATATACAAGGAGTCAGGTGGCTCAGCGTTTAAGGTGTTGGGCTCGTGATTGGAAGGTTGTGAATTTGATTGCCGTTGTGTCCTTGGGCAAGGCACTTCACCCTACTCGCCTCAGGGGGAATGTCCCTGTTCTTGCTGTAAGTCGCTCTAGATAAGAGCATCTGCTAAATGTATATACGTACATCCATACACAGTGCTTACACACTCTCACTACACACAAAACTCAAATATCATATAAACATTGGCATCCTTCTTGACGTTGGAGATAGATTGCAGTATAAATACAATCCTAATCTTTCCCATTCCCACGGTAATCCACCATTACTATAATGAAACCTATAATCTAGCCATCGCATGCTCACCCTAAAAGGATCTTTTGCATGGATGAGAGATTAATGAAGAAATATCATTTTTTAATAAAGATGCCTTCCAAATAGACTGTTGGATTGATGTAGGTCAGAGATATCAAGAGGATTTGGATGTCAAGGCAACGATCCGTCCTGGAAGGAGAGCTTGGATTGGTGGTTTCTGTTTGCTTAGTGATATTACAACTTGTTTGTTTCCAAACTGAACATGTGTGTCACCGAAAGGCAATATCAACACCTTAACTAGGAGCAGTCACTTGAACTGGCCCTAGTCATCACCTAGCAACAGTCACCTACAACAGTCACCTACAAAAGTCACCTAGCAACAGTCACCTAGCAACAGTCACCTAGCAACAGTCACATAGCAACAGTTGCCTTCAACAGTCACCTCCAACAGTCACCTAACAACAGTCACCTAGCAACAGTCACCTAGCAATAGTTGCCTCCAACAGTCACCTCCAACAGTCACCTAGAAAACAGTCACCTAGCAATAGTCACCTAGCAACAGTCACCTTTAACAGTCAACTAGCAACAGTTGCCTTCAACAGTCACCTAGCAACAGTCACCTCCAACAGTCACCTAGCAACAACAGTCACCTAGCAACAGTCACCTAGCAATAGTTGCCTCCAACAGTCACCTCCAACAGTCACCTAGAAAACAGTCACCTAGCAACAGTCCCCTAGCAACAGTCACCTCCAACAGTCACCTAGCAACAGTCACCTCCAACAGTCACCTAGCAACAGTCACCTAGAAAACAGTCACCTCCAACAGTCACCTAGCAACAGTCACCTAGAAAACAGTCACCTCCTTAAATAGCGAAAGTCAAGTCCTGTTCATCCGGCTGGATAAAAACAAACAGGAAATGGAAACTGTACTTGAGATATTGAAAGAATAAGCATAGAAATAAATCCAAACTAATGACATCCAGATAAAAAAGAGAGGTGGTAATGAGACGGAAAACAGCTGCTGAGGATAGGAACCGAGAGCTGCTCGAGCCTGCCCCGCATCATGGTGGCACCTGTCCTCCAAACACCTCCCAGGCACGGCTTCCACACAGCGGAGGACAATGGCTGAAGCGCTGCCAGCTCTGCCTGGGCGACACGCTACGCCAGCAGCCGCACAGAGGAGGGTGTTGCACATTCTAACGATCGCATCCAACTCAGCTGTGTGTGATCATTGTGAACACTTGCCGGAAAAAAAAGAAACGGAAAGAAGAAAAAAAAGGGCTTAGTACATCACCATGGTAATCTCCAATTACTGCCACGGACGACAGATGACACGGTGCTGCTGCGACGCACACACACACACATGCGCACAAACACACACATTCATAAACACTCGCACACGACTGTAAATGAATACATATATGTACATGCGCGCACGAACATACATTTCAACACGTTCGCGCGAGGTGTGATTTTGGCTTTTCATTTTCAGTGAGAGGGATCCAATTAGCTTCCATCCAGATGCTGTTCAGCTAATCTCTGCACTGGAGGGTGTCTGCCTAGCCAGCAGATCACACACACACACACACACACAATAGTAGACTCACTAATATACTTGCGTATGCGTGTGAACCCCGAGTGATAAGCATTTGATTAAAAAAGAAACAAAAACAAAAAACACGCATGTTCGCGTCGCGCGCGATGCTTCACACCTTCGAAATCGCTTGGTCACCGTTCCTTTCGACAGACGGATCTGCCGCCCCCCCCCCCCTTTGTTCGAGTCTTGTAATTGTTCTCTCGGACGTCTCAATACGTTTACTTTCCAACTTAACTGGGGTAAACCAATTTGCGGATGCAAAAGAGAAAACGGTTGGAGCTCATTACCATCAATTGGAAACACTAGCAAATGCCCGTTGACCAAGTCAGACCTTGCCTGCGCTGAGAGAGTGGGATTTGTTTGAAAAATGTGTCACGTCAGAGTAGAAATAGCAAGTCGGACAGATGTTATGCAAATGCCTTGGGCGCGGGCTGTCTGTCACAGCTTTGGATCGGGGCGGTGTCGCGTCGAGTTGAAGGGCGTCCGCTTCTGTTTGGAAAAGACCGCCCCTCTACGTCAGCAAGACGGACGCAGACTTTGCGATGGACGGAAGACAGCGATGTTGGGAAGGTTTTTTTTAAGTTGGAACTTCTGAGTTGACTGAGAAAGAAACCGTTCAGGCTTTGCGAACGCACGAACGCGCCCCCTTCGAAAAAACGCTTCGTTCCGACGCACCTCAACGCCGCGAGCGCGAGCGGCTGGTCGTGCGGCTCGGCGGAGGCCCCTCCTGCGTGGATGGAGCCGCTAACCAGGGGCCGCTGCTGTTTTGCGTTGCAGACGAAAAAACCTGAGGCAGGCCGACTGGGGAATTTGTGACAGGGTCTATCTACTGCTCGTTTGGGAAAAGTTACGACATGCACGTACGATTACCCCCCCCCCTCCCCCCCCATCTCTCTCTCTCTCACGCACCCTGTGCAAGCATTGTGACTGTCTATCCAATCAAACGGCCCCCCTGAGCCTACTTCCTGGTCTAGGGAACATCACTTCATTTGACCATTCAAATAATCCCCAGGATGTATCACAGAGACAAGCAGCCGCATAATTACCACCTGAGAGCAGTCAGGGAGCCGGGGGAGAGGGGGCGGAGGGGGACCGGAGGGAGGGAAGGGGGGAACGAGGGTGGAACCGGGGAGGGGAGGGAGACGAGGCGAGGAAATGAGGTGCGGAGGAGGGACGAAAAAGAAGGGGAGGGAAAGAGGAGGGGGGGCGAGAAGGACAAAAGGGGAGTGGGGGGGAGAGGGACTCGCCGTGAGAAGGGGGGGCGGCGAGAGAGGAAGAGAGGAGGGAGATGGAGAGCAAGAGGACGGAGGGAGGGAGGGAGGGAGGGGGGAAGAGAGACTCGCTGGGGAGACAGGTTCCCCACGGTGCCTAGAAAACGAAACAAAAAAAAAATAATTCAACAAGTGATCCTGCTGTGGGGAGGGGGGGGGGGGGGTCATTACTTGGAAGATGTCATTACTTGGACACGTACGGGGGGGGGGGGGTGTGTGTGTGTGGGGTAGGGGCAGCTCTGAGGCATCGTCCTGGGGCCTGAGATGAAGGAAGAGAGAGTTTTAAGAGGTTGGGTCAAGACTGCACCGCGGCCCGTGCCTCTTTTCTTGTGCACCGGGTTCCTCCTCGTAATCCGGACGTTCGACTGTCGACGTGCGAGGGCGTGCCGCCGGCCACCCACCCACCCCCACCCCACCACCACCCCCGCACAGAGTTCAAGGTCTTCCTGCCTGCTGCGGGTCTCCACTTTCAATCCGCGCTTTTTTTAATAGCATCTTTACACGTCCTCGCGGCGCCGAAAATAAACTGCGGCTTCGACGGTAACGTATCGCCGAATGCCGCTCCTCCGCGACCCGCTAACCTCTGACCCCCTCCCTCCCTCCTTCTTTTCCGGTTGCCCACGTACAGGGCTCCAGGGGTGGGAGTGGGAGCTGGTGCTGTTAGGCAGGCAGGGCAGGGCGGGCGGGCCACATTTCGGGGGCTGTTCTGGGGCTGCGCAGGGGGGGGCCGAGGCCTGCCGGGCCTTTCTCTCCTGACACTCTCTGCCCTCTCTGATCCTTACTGGACCGGCGCCAGGCGCTGCTTCTCTCTGTCGTTCCCCGCTCTCGCTCTCGCTCTCTCTCCCTCCCTGCTCCTGCCCGCCCCCCCCCCCCCCCGCCTTTCTCTCGCCTCCTTGTTTTGTTTATTTTCCCAAACTCTCTCTCTCGCTCTCTCTTTCTCTCTCTGTCTGCTTCTCTCGTTCGCCCTGCGACCGGCCCGGCTTTCATAAACATGACCTCTGACCCCCCCGGCATGAGGGGACAGATAGAGTGAAAACAAGGCCGCTCTCCTCTCTCCCTCCACCCCTCTCTCTCTCTCTCTCCCTCCGCCCCTCTCCTCGCTGCGCAGCCTTTCCCTCCGTCTCCCCCGGGCTCCACCCCCCCACCCCTCCCTCTGCCAGCGACCCGCCGCCCCCCCCACTCATTTTCAGTCTCTCCCTCTCCGTCTTTATCGGTCTCTCGTTCTCGAGAGATTGTAAACAAGAGCGGATCCCCACCCCCCACCCCCCCCACCGTCAGGGTAAGGGGGTCTTGTGGAAGATGGATGTGCGCTTCTCTTCTCTCCGCACCCCCCCACCCCCCCCCCCCCCCCCCCCCCCCCCGATCTCGTACTCCACTTAAAGTGTGTCACGGGGACCTGCTACTTTGTTACCTTGATGGATCGTGCAATATTGACGCATCTGCATGCTCCGGATAGCGAAGCGTGCGCCCGTGAATAAATCGCGCCGGCGTCGAATCTCGCGGAGGCGTGGAGCGTTCCTGCGGTTTGACCTGTGTTTGACCCCGTGCCGACCCCTCGAACCTCCTGGGGGGGGGGGGGGGTGATGAAGAAAGTGTTTTGTCCGTCTCTTCATAAACGGAGTGACAGTTCAGTTGAGTTCTGGGTTTAATAAGTATTTAACAACCTGCAGATTGGGAGAGAAATGACCAGACCTCTGGCAACAAAATGAAGACAGTACAAGGTTTAGGTCTCAATCATGTCTCTCTCCCGTCTGAAGGCGAGAGGACCTTCTTTTATAGGGCACAATAATGTAAACATAGATAGTGACAGTCAGGCGGTAATGACGTTACAACAGTCTTCATAGAAAGTGTGTTCAGTAGTGATTAATATAAGTACACAGGAAATCCAATTTCTTTCACGGGGGGGGGGTGGGGTGTGTCGGTCGGTCGGCCCCCCTTCAGGGCACTCTGATGACCCGCCGACTTCGTGGTCCAGCCTCCGGGATGACCTCAGCGTTGACCTCATGCAACCCAGCACCCAGCGTTGGAAAGAAGAAGGCAATAGGTCAGCGAGATGGAGCTCTGCTGAAGTGGGAAATAATTAGCTCACCCCCAAAAGGGGCCACGCGCACACACACACTCCCATCACGGTCACGTATGGTCACACGCGTCTACACAGACACACGTGAAAAGACTCTCTCGCACACACCATTAGACGTACACCTCGCTCTTTCGGGGCTCCCTGGCCCTCCCTCCCTCTTTCTCTTCCTCTCTGTTAGGCCTCTACCATGTTGGCGGGGAGAAGGGGGGGGGGGTCCCGCTGACTCACCGCGGCCCCCAGGCCAAACACATGGTTAAAGTAACGTACGGCTTAACCCTCTTACCTTGACCTTGAACCAGAGGTGAGACCCCGGGCGCTCGCACAGGGTAAACTGTTTTCTTATTTCATCTCGGCTTTAAACAGGGCCTGGTCCTCTCCCGGAGGAAATCACTTTGGAAATTATTTGGGCCGAACGGCGTGCTCCGGGATGAAAAAACGATTGGTCCTGGCACGACAGCGTATTAATTCTCGCCGCTGATGAGAAGCAGATGACATTTCCCTCGCAGAGGTGATCGACAGTGGTTGTTCTGTAGCAGACTGCAGGATAATCAACAACAATGTCGTCTGTGAACTTCCTCCTGAACTATACGGGGCCCTCTCTTTCGGCCAGCGCAATTAACTTTGTACGCTGCCGCATGCATCATTTTTATTTTGCACCGGACGGACGCACGTCGGTAAATTAAGGAACGAACTTGCGCTCCAGGGGGCGGTTTGGCGGGAAAAGGAGGGCGTGTTTCGGCGCCAACGTTCCCCGGTGCTGTTTTGCTAGTTTCAGACGACAATTCCTCCACCGACCAGGAAATTGGCGGGGCACGGCGGGGGCCTCTCTCTCGGCTGGCATCTCCAAGGAAACCAGGGATGGTGCAAGAGCAGACCGCTGAAAGCAACGCAAAGCCGGAGAGACCGGACTGAAATACCCTCTCCAGGAAAGACGCGTCGTACATCCCTCTCCGAATAAAGAGGAAGCGCTCGCCTGTTGACAACACCCCTGCGGCCGCCGCCGAGCGCCTTCTTCGCCCCTCGACTACCTGCGAACGCGCTCCCCCGTTTTGCGGAAGTCTCCGGCGTAATCGTCGGGAAGGAAGCGGCGGTCGTCAATTTGGACGGGGAGCTCGCAACGGGCCCCCCCCCCCCCCCCCCCCACCCCCCGGTCGTTTGTGACGGGGCGTGGCCGTGGGGGTCGGGGTGGGCGGGGGGGAGTTGGAACGGGAGACAGCAGCAGTCGTTCTTCATCCTCGTCATCGTCCTCCGCTGCGCCGTAGGGATCGTCATTACGGCACCGCGTCTCTCGAATCGGCATCGCTGCCAACGTTGTTCAAAGCCCTCCCTCTTGAGCTCCTGCCTTTTGTTTGTGTAAAAATTTGAGGAGGCTGTTTCACTTTGACCGTAATGTATCGGTACACTCGGCCCCTCTGCGGAGGCTTAATGTGCACTTAGTATGCAGGCAAGGCGCTCATTAAAATGCAAAGCGCGTCCTGGGAAAACTAGCTCCGCCACGAACGACGGGCTGTGATTCGCTCCGACCGGGGGGGGGGCCGCAAACAAAACGGGAGTCTTGACATGGGCGCGCGCTTCCGCGCTTCCTCTCTCTCCCTCCCTCTCTCTCGCTCTCTCTCTCTCTCTTCCTCCTCAGAGGAACGACGATGGCAGGAGAGTCCCCCCCCCCGTCCGGAGGGAGGGGGGGTTGCATGTCTGAGTCCCCGGCCCAGAGGGAGGCCAGTCCCCCCCCCCCCCATCCCCCAGGTTCTGTAGGCGACCGGGGGGGGGGGGGGCGCTCCGGTGAATTATGCAGGGCTTGAAACGGCGAGGCATTGTTACACTTGGAGCTAAATCCATCAACCCCCACCCCCCCCCCCCCCCTCTTCTGGGTCCTCACTCATTCCATCCCCGCTACCGGTTCTCGCGTCTTACTTATTTAGGAACTGCGATCCCGCCCCTCCGCCCCCCCCTCCGACTCGTCCCGGGGTATGAAATATGCAGGCCGTTCTGTCGTGCTGTATCTCAAGTCGTACGCCCCGTCCCCTGGCTTGACCTGACGGTAATGGGAGGAGAGACGGCCATTTAAAGAACACAAAACGTTTGCTTAAGCGACTACATAAAACAAAGACGCTGGTTTAAAAAAAAACTTTGCGCGGAACCGCCTTGCCTCGCTAGCTAGCCTGCTCTTGCCTTTTCCAAGCGAAGATTGCCGTTCGGAATATGATTTTTTCACCCTGAACCTGACAAAAATCAATCAATCTGGGCTCCGAGAGGGGTCAAAAGATTGTGGAAGAGGAACAGGGGTGGGAGTGCAGGGGTGGCGGGGGTGTGGGGATTTTTCAACTGCACCAATGGCAAGCAGGCCAGGAATACACAGGAATCCATTAAAAACAGATCAATGGAATCTATATATGCCACGTCATTCTCTCAGCTTTAGATGATGGGGTGCTTGGGAGCGAACTTCCACCCAGGCCAGAATAACTGAAGTCTTTCTCCCATGCCCGCACCATAGCAGGCCTCGAGGAAACAAGATCATTGTTTTTTGTTTTGTTCTTTTATGTAAGAACGGTGCATTTCAGGCACACACTTTACCGTCTCTACAGTAAGCACAGTATCCGCTCGGCGCACCTGAAAGATCTAGCAGCGAGCGGCAGATTGTCAAAGACGGCAAATGGACTCCCTCCGAGTGGCGTGCGATGCGGGGCGCTCGCTCATGCAAATAAATTCATGAATATTTAAGGTGGGCCCGATGCAAATGAGAGCGCATGACAAACAAGGCTTTTAGCTTGAAATTTAATTACGAGTGTGGTCGCTTGCAAATGAGTTTACTTTTTCTCCCACTTCAACCCCCCCCCCCCGCCCCCACCTCCTCTCTCGCTCCTGTCGCGCCCCCCCCCCCCGCGAGCCATTGTGCGAGCGCTCGTTATAAATTCAGATATCTCTGGCGTGACAGGAGGAGGAGGGGAAAAGCGAAGAGAGAGAGAGAGAGAGAGAGAGAGGGAGAAAGATAGAGACAAAACAAACCACCCTCTCCAAATGCCAAACGAGCATCTCGTGATGCGTCCGATAAAGTGGTTCGAGAGCGCAGGGCGGGAGAAGGCGGGACCACGGCAAGGTCGGGGGGGGGGGGGGGGGGTGTGTGGGGGGGGTGCTTCTCCTCGTCCTCTCCCGTCTCCCCCTGCCAGCTGTTGAATGTCTCACCTTGGTAAAAAGAAAGGAACGGAGACTTCGTCCTTATTAGTCGACACCCTTACCGCTTCCTCCACCTCCCCCCCCCGCCGCCTCCTCCTCCCTCTCCCCTTCCCCTGGCCTAGTTCTGGAGCTGCTCTTACTGGAAGTGACTGTTCGTTACCACTTCTCAAAGCCGGCCGGCGTGGGGAGTTTGACCCCGGAACCGGGTCAAGGTGTCTGGAAAGTCTACAGCGCACGCTCTCTCTCTCTCGCTCTCTCTTTTTCTCTCTCTCTCTTTCTCTCTCTCGCTCTCTCTCTCTCTCTCTCCTTTTTTGGGGTGCTTTTTTCTTCTTTGCTTCAGCATTCATTTTTTCCTTCTTCTTTGTTTTCCTTCGCCTTTCAAGCGGCATCCTTACGATCCCAAGTTCCGCCGTGTTCTCGCAGTGTCAAGGCGTGGGAAACAGGAAACGCATACGCAGGTACATCTGTTTCGGATATGTCTAATGATGGACGTGTGCATGAAATCCTTCCTTCTTTTTCAAAGTCATCTTTGTACACCCATAGTACAGTCACCCTTCACGACATCATCGACTTAGACCTCTAACCTCCTTCTGGCCTGGTCTCAGTTTAGCCCGGCCCAGCCCAGCCTCCCTCAACTCCTCCGGGGGAAGCTGCAAGTGATATCCGGCGGTTGAAAGCAAGATCTCTTTGAGATTTAGCAAAAATAAACGAATGTCAAAGTCACGGCGGAGGTATTCCTGCCACGTCCCCAACCCTCAGCCCCCGCAAGAGGAGCCGGGGAAGGGAGGAAGAGAGGGGAGGAGAGGAGGGGTAACATGACTTCATCTGGTGCAGGGACAGGGGAAGAGGGAGAAATCTTCCCCCTCATCGATACCGAAGCGGACCGGCGAGGGACTCGTCTGGGGCTAAGGGCATCGGGAGCGGGGACCAATCAATAGAGGGGGTATAAAGTATCACCGAAGGTTTCATGGTCTGTCGGGTCGGAGACTACGCCGTTTTTTTGGCCCGGCGATGGAGGGGGGGGGGGGGGGGGGGGGGGAGTGCTGTCACAACGCGGGCTGTTGAGGATGATGAACTGGGGTGAACTTTGCCGGGCGGGCGGGGGGGGGGGGGGTCAGCGAAGAGTGGCCCGTGGAAGGCAAGGGGCCGGGGAGGGAGCGGAGGGAGTTGATTTAGAGGGGGATGAGGAATGTTTGGTGTGAATCAGGGCGCAGCACAATCAAACAAGTCGGGGGGAAATTTATTTAGCCTCCGGTGGCAGTCAATACGTACAATACACACTCCCTCGCATTCAAGTGCGCACACACACACACACACACAGACACACGGACAAAGAACAACACAGACACTGGCATCACAACAGAGGCAGATAATTAAAAAGCGCACCGAAAATGATTTATTCTTCTCTAAGCCGACAACCACATTCGAATCGACAAAAAAAACATTCAGCGACTCCCTAACCCCGCCCCCCCACCCCAAACCCCCTTTCTCTCACATTGAACTCTCAAGCCTCCCTCTTTTCCTTCCCAGCAACCTTCTGCAACCCCCCCCCCCCCAGACCCTTCCCTCTGAGGTTCCAGCGGCAAGGGGGTAGGTCGCAGGGGATAAACCGCTCTCCCTGCCCCCTCCCCCCCGCCCTCCACCTCTCTAATTGGGTCAAGTGGAAACCGATAGTTCTCAAGGGTTAGAGCTGACCTAATGTGTTTCCCCCCCCCCACTACCTCCTCACCCCATTAGCCAACCAACCACCCACCCCACCCCACCCTCCCACCCTTATCTTCCCTGCTTCGTTCTCCCACTTATCTTCCACATTCCCCCTCCCCCCCCCCCCCCCCCCCCCCCCCCCATCGGAATCTCCATTTCGTTTTTCATACTCTTTCCGACTGCAACCGCCCCCGAAGGAACCCCAAATCCTGCCCCCCCTCCTCCTCCCACATCTGTCCTGATTCCTTGCACCGCAGAAGCGGAGAGGAGGGAGTGGGGTGGTGGTGGTGGGGGGGGGGAACCTAATTGACAAGGGCAGCTCCTCGCCTACGTCATCGGATGGCGGCGTCGCCCCCGTTTCGCCCTCTGGTTGCCCCCCAGGTTCGGTCTGGTCTGGACGGCGCCCAGGCAACGTTAACGTGCGCCTCCGCATGCTCGATTCGTGATTGGCGCGTTACTCTGATTCGACAGCGTGCGGTCGAACCCGGCGCCATTCAGCCTGGGGCCGCGATGACACGCGTTGTATCCCTTACGACCACCGTGGTCCGCAACAAACAGCCTGGTGTTCTGCACAGCGCTGCCTCGACGCTTGGGAGTCAGATGGCTCAGCAGGTTAAGGCATTGGCTATGTGATGTTGTGTTCTTGGGCAAGGCACTTCACCCTACTTGTCTCAGGGGGATTGTCCCTAAGTGGCTTTGGATAAAAGCATCTGCGAAATGAGGTATTATCATTACTTTCCGGCTTAAA
>CM059330.1:5137748-5182118 GCA_030340685.1 Protosalanx chinensis
CGTTCCTCGCTTGTTTTTCCTCCTTTCCACCCCTCTCTCTCTCTGCAGGGGGGTTTGCTAAACAGCAGGTGTATCCCCTAACTATGGCAACAAGTATCTGGTCAGCCAAAGGCAGTCCGCATGATCTCAGCCAACATCCACAATGCCCGTCCTCTCCATCCAGAGCCCCCCCACCAAGACTGGCCCAAGGCCCACACACATGGCACCACATCCTCCTCTTTCCGCTTCACCCTTACCTGGACCCAGTGAAACCTTTCCCATGACCAGGCACCATCCCAACCCTTCCTCCGTGACCTAGGCCATCCAACATTACCCAGTCCACCCCGGCCATTTCACATTTAGCAGATGCTCTTCTCCAGAGCGATCTACAGCAAGTACAGGGACGTTCCTCCCTGGGGCAGGTAGGGTGGAGTGCCTTGCCCAGGGACACAACGTCATGTTGCCACAGCCGGGGTTCGAAACCAACTACCTTCCGATTACAAGCCCAACGCCCTAACCGACTCAGTGGCTCCCCCCCCGAAAGCGAATCACGGAGTAGGACAACGAGATGTTAGCGGTACCTAGACTGACGGTCGCAGAACCCGTCCACGCCCTCGAACCCCAACTTCATCCCAATGTTGGGGACGGCCGTCGCTCCTCTCATCCCGCCTCTCCCTCCCCCCCCCGTTCAGCGTGGGTTATCCCTCGAAAAACTAGCTAGCTTTCGACTGTCTTTCGGAAAGCATATGTTCCTTTGTTTTCAAGGGGATCATTTTTTTCCCCTCATCCCCCCCCCCCCCCCCCCCCAGAACAGACCGGGGAGTAGTCATCCCTGAGACGATCCTCGTCGCGAACAGCTGTGCGCTTCACACGCAATCGAGTCTGAGCGAGTTCCCCGGCGTAAGCAGCGCGACTTAGATGAACGCGCCGATGCTAGTTGCGTTGTTAGCCTGGGGGATACCTTGGTACGTGACGTCCGACTACTGAAGTTACAGCGCTGCTTTTGTCACGCCGCCTGTGTGGCAGAATTTGCCGGAAAGCGAAAAAAGAGGAGGTTTGAGCAGGTTGCCTGGGTAACCAAGCGCGCTGCCTTCGCTTGCTACACGTACCAACACATCTACACTTTGAAGTGTCGCCCACACACACAGGCTGCTAATTCTCTGACACTGTATATTTGGATTTTGATGAGCCTTTTCTGTCAGGAAAAACACATCACCTTAATACTTAATCACTGCTTACTATCCCTAAATTGTGGAAACCGAGAGCTAATCGTGACAGTTTCATTTGACGTTTGCTACCTGCCGCACGCGCTGACAAAAACACAAAGCGTGGAAAAACAAACGCTTCCAGAAGGAAAGGAAGGACGATCCCCCCCTCCCCACGCAAAGCAGAAGCACTTCGCATCGCGCCACCACGCCCTCCACCTCCTCCGAATCATTCGCCGAAGTTTCAAGGCGAGTCTGTGCTGCTCGCTGGCCAAACTTAGCACGCCGCCACGCTGGACATCGTTTAATTAGTTGCCGATCAGCAGGGTGGCTTCGCCTGGGTTGAGTTCTACTCCTTCCTCCTCTCATGCACCTTTGGTTTCACGTGGTTTATCTCTGTGACCTTTGTCCTTTGTCACCCCTCGGTTCTCTCAGTCTATGTTTCTCTCTCTCTTTCTTGTCAGGTTGACGTCAGCCATGAGGGTCCGGATTTATTTTTCTTACGACGATCCGGACATCTGGATCCTTCCGTCATCCTCTCCCTCCAACCGCTAGCCGTGCTCGAGTTCAACTCCAGTGCGCGCAAGAAAAATCGATGCGTCCGCGCGATATTAATGAATTCCGCGACGAGAAATGTGAATATACAAGCCCCCCTGCAAAGTGGCCAAGATGCTTGGCTAAATACACTTGACCTTGGCAGAGCAGCAGTCGCTGAGAAACCGTGCCCAGCGCTCGCTTTCCCTTCCTGGCTCCGCGCCACCGCTGACAGAGCTGGGAGGGTTGGCAGGGATTACACTCTTTCGGCGAAGATCATTGTGCCATGTTTAAATACCGAGCGCTGCCAAGAGATGCCTGAAGCGGGGCCTTGCGTATTTGCAGTGGGGTTCTAACGCTCGTTCCACGGAGAGGGAGGGAGGCTCGGGAAGACCCACTGCCAGGGCGTTGCGCTTGAACGGTGACAGAAGGGGTGAGGGTGACAGTCTCCATGATGGCAGCTAGAGTCGTACGCACACGCGCAGCCAGGCTGAGGTCTAGTCGATGCCGACTTGCGATCGGCGGGTGGGCGCGCGAGTCCGTGATTGACGGCCAGCGCTCCAGCGGGCGATTCAAGTGAGCTTCGCCAATCGACGTCGAGGAGAGGAACGGAACTCGGAATTGCGTGTGACACGCTGGCGTGTCGGCTTCAGAGGAGGAGCTGGTTTGATGGAAACGCGATCCTGAGACGGTGGAGTCTCCAAGGCGAAGCGGACAGCCTGTCAGTCCTAATGCCCGTACAGGGACCTGAAGAGACAGGGAGTGATGAGGGGGGAGAGTGTGTGCGTGGGGGGGGATGGACTGCTTGTGGATACAGCCTGTTTTAATTTGGGCTGCGGGGGTGAGAGGTTGAGTCTCGTTCCCAAGGTGACGGGGGATTGGATCCAAGGCTGCTGCTCCCTTTCACTTCCCTCGCCCGCCGTCGCTGCCACAGTTTTCCTGCGCATGTCTCAAACGATTCTTATCAACCACGGGAGGATGGAAAAGAATAATCATCTTCTTTTCTTTTTTTTGGGGCTCCCCACTTCTCTCGCTGTCTCTCCTCCTCCCGCTCGAGGATCGTTGGCTTTCTCTCTCTCTCCGGGTCGGTTTGTCTTTCTCTGCCTCTCCCGCTTGCTCGCTTCGTTTATCTTTCGATCTCCCCCCCTCTCCCTTTCTCTCCTCCTCCCCGTCTCTCTCTTTCTCTCTCCTTCTCTCCTCGACGCAGGCCCTCTCGCAGACACGTCAGAATGCATAGTCAACGCCGTTTAGATTTGGAGCGTTGTGCAGACGCCGCAGAGGGTACCCCACTCCCGATTCTTCCGGCAACGGAAGAGAAGTTCGTTTTCGGTGTGCTTAAGTAGCGTTGAAGCCTTAAGCGTTCGAGCGTGCGCTCGTCTTGTGTGCTAGCGTAAGGTTAAACCAGTCGGAACGGAAGAGCTTCTGCGGAACTTTCTCTTCAGCGCCGTGCTGCTCCGAGCCAGCGTTGAAATGCGGCCGCTCGGCGGAGCCGGTAATCGAAAGACGGACGTTTGGAGAAGCCTGCAGAGGAAGGATTGAAACAGTCCCCTTCAGAGGAGCTTGCAGAGCCAGTATTAATGACGGTGGCGGTTTGGCTGGGGAGGGTGTGTGTGGGGGGGGGGGTGCGTGGCACAGCAACCCATTACCATCATTAGTTTCAACTCATTTCTCTGTCACATCTCTGCTGCCATGCTGGCTAAGGGGGGAAGGAGGCGGGGGTACAGGTCTGTAAGCGCCATTAGCATCAGGCTATGATAGATATGACTGGCCGGGGAGTCGACGCCAAACTAGCCAGTCAGCGTTTCTCTCCTCCCAGCCGGGGGTGCGCAGGACTGCCTCAGGCAGACGGGCGGACAGACAGTTGATCAACCGGTTAAGCGCTGCTAGCATCGTTAGCGGCTGGGGCTAACGTGGCGTCGCAGCGTTTGTCTTGAGTGGGTGAGCGTAGGGAGAGTCTGTGTCTCTCTCTCCTTGTGAGCTTGTTAGCGGTCCACAGCACAGTGTGAGACTGCCAACACCGCTATCAAGGCCCCAATTCCTTCTCTTTATGGCCAAAACAGCAGAACTGTCTCAGCAGTGCGGTTGTTATACATGTTAAGGCTGGCTTAGACTACAGCTTCAAGCAAGGAGGTTTTCGGTTCAAATCCCACCGTCGTGAACTTTGCTGTAGTCAGTGGGTGCTGGCCTAGATTAGAGCTTCAAGCAAGGAGGTTTTCGGTTCAAATCCCACCATTATGAACTTTGCTGTGGTCAGTGGAGACCATTTCAGGCACGAGCTAGCGTGGCTGTGACCGGCCACCACATGGCATCCATCAGAGCTGGCCTGGGTCCAGCTTCATGAAGCTTTAGCGGTGGCCTGCATATGTCGCTGGATTGGAACCTCCCGAACCCTCTCGCATGCTCTTTTAGTGGCAATTAAAGAGATTGCTTTTCTAGATTGTTCTTCCCTTGTTTACGCCGTTAACATTTTAGGCAGATTGAAGCCATCATAATTCATCGGAGAGGTTGTAAAAGCGAGAGCGAGAGCTTTCGGCACGCGTCATACTTTCGCCTGCGCCCACCGTTCGCTTTGATTCTCCGCTCCTCCCTTTCGATAACCAACTGGAGAGAATTCCCTCTCTCTCCTCCCCCTCCGTCTCTCCTCTCCTGCGTTCTCCCCTCCAGGAAAATCTCATCAGCCACCTTAAAGAGGAGAGGGGAGAAGGTAGTGGAGATGACAGGCGAGAAGAAAAGGTAGACAACTCAGGTCTCTAACCTGGGATTTTGATTATGTTAACTTTATTAACTTTGGGAAGGAGGAGAGGGAGAGGAGGGAGAGCATAGCAAGACAATGAAATAAAGGCATGGCCCTCTAGCAGCCTGGAATAGACGGTTTCTAGGAGGGTCTAACCCACTGCAAACTGGCCTTGGCAACAGACCAAAACCAGTTGGTTGGATTATGTGTTGACGGGGGAAGAATTAAAATGAAAATGAGGAGGAGAGAGAGACGAGGGCAAAGGGAGGACGTGTTTCAGCGGCGAAACTAGCTTTAAGAGAGACCTGTGCTGTCCTTTCTTTTGTCTCCCTCTCTCTCTTCCTTCCTCGAACTCTCTCACACACACAGTTAGACACGCGCACAAGCATGGCGATAGATAGACTTTGCCTGTGACCCCAGTCCACAACACAATATACGAGACAGACACTCGCCCTGGACACCACAGCTCTTTTGACTCCCCCCCCCCCCCCCCCCCCACACATTGTTGCGTGCGGCAGTGAGGAGATGGGGGAGGTATAACGTTGTCTGGGTTTTGTGAAATGGTCAGTTGTTGACAGCCCCGGCTAGAGCAACTGTGATTGGGTTTGACACGGTGACAGCGTAATACGGAAATATATAACATAATTAGTTGGCCGCTCTCGAATACTGTCAGCCCGTCAAATGCTATCCACTGGTATTAACAGACCCAAAATAAAATCCTAGATGCCAGCCGACCGTTGCCACTATTTGCGTCCCTTTGAACGGCAACGATTTCCGACGCTTTAAACGAGGTCACGCTACAGTATGCGGTGTGTCCGTGCCGGGAAGACGCTCGAGTTGTCAAACGCGACGCAACAGACTGTGCCGAGTTCTGCCGCGCTCGCGTCGGTCAGAATTAATCTGCGTTCACATCTTCATCGTCGGCGATGCTCACAGACAGCTAGAGTGCAACTAGCGTGCCGTCACTGGGAATACGTGTCCTCTTTGAGTTTTCGGCACAGTTTTAGAGGGCAGCGTGTGGAGGCCTTTTTGTAGGGGATTCTAAATGTTTGGGCCCAGGTGCTTGTCCCGATCGCTTTTTTTCTTTTTCTCTCTACCTCAATCTCCCCCCCTCTCTCTCCGTTCGTGTTTCTCGGCTCTCTCCTGCTCGCTTCCTTTCTAATTCAGGTCAGACAAATTGGTTCCGGACAAGCAACAGGCCTCCATCTGTAACAATGCAAGGCAATAAAACTACTCGAGTTATAGCAAGGATACTATCGACTGGAGAAAATTCTTGGCAAACAGAGTTGAACCTTACATGCAAGTCAAAACATGCAGTTCAAAACCACTGCTAATTACACAAATGAATCTCCAGTTCATATTAACACAGTCACTACGCACGAATATCAGCTGTTAGTTGTTGTTGTTCAGAATCAGAATTACTTGTTAATCCCTCATGCGGAAACTCATTATTGTTGTTGCTTTACTGTTCGAGTTCCACAGGTAGACTACTGTCCGTCGGAGACTTCAATTTGTAAACGATTCGGCTGTATGCTCTTATAGCTGCTCCCTTGGCACTTATTGGTTCTCACGATGTATGTTTCATAATCTATAAACCTGCTATGTTTGGGGTCTATCACGTTGCTATGCTCAGTGACCGATGCCCTTTCGTAAAGCTCTCTCTTGTAAGTCGCTTTGAATAAAAGCGTCTGCTAAATGAATAAATGTAAATGTAATATTTTGTTGAATGTAAATGTGTATACATAAATATGATAAGATAATCCTTCTTTTGTCCAGCTATGGGGGAATTGCAGTTTGCAAAAGCAGGGTACAGCACAGCACCTAAGAGTAACAATTGATAATATAAAATGAAAATATAAGATACCGGGATGCAAACAGAAATACGAGACGTGAAAAAAGGATCTGAGAAAGGAATTTGAAAAAGAATAATACGTTAAATTAGCAAGGATTAAGTGTGATGGCTGCTGCTATGGCTAAGTAGAAGCATTGGCACATCCTAAATCAATTTTTTTTCCTCTGTATTCTTTCCCTCCCTGGGTCAGAAACTCTTTCCTGCACCAAGTCATTTACATTTAACATGTATTCATTTAGCAGAGGCTTTTATCCAAAGCGACTTCCAAAAGAGAGCTTTACAGAAGAGCGCCGGTCACTGATGGCGTCAACGGCATACGGTGACCGAAGTCACGTACCTGAAAACTCGTCGTGGCGGCAGACCGCACGCACGCTCAGACGCACACGCGCACACGGACGTGTTCTCTGCGAGTCTTCCTCCTTCCTCTCTCTTCTGTGGCTCTTTCTTTTAAACTTGTTTATCAGTCTTGGGCAGCATTCCAAGCTCTGGCTGTTATTTTTAATCTTCTCCCGTTGATCGTTGTAAACCATGCCAGCCAAGCAGTGAAATACAACCACCTTGTTTTGTTTTGTGGTCGCGCACCACTTCGTATTGACTTGGCGTGAGCCAAGTGCTCGCAAACTCCCGCTCTCTTTCTGGGTTCTGTTTATCTTTTTCTCTCTCTTCCTCACACGTGTGCTGGCTGAAAAGCCCTCTCGCAGACTAGCGCCCGAATACCGTCTTGTCATTGGTCCTCCGTATTCCCTTTCGTCGGCAAAAAAACTTGCAGCGTTCGCCTTTGTTTTTTTGGGGCAGGGAAGCTTAATCGGGGCTGCTCTTTGGCACGTGCGTTTCCCACGCAAATGTTTAGTCCCCCCCACCCCCCCTCGCCCTCCCTCACTGTCTCTCTCCCTCTGTTTCTTCGACACGGGGGTCCACGGTCCACCCCGCCAGCTCCGCTCCCCTCCCCTCCAGACACTCAGTCTGCCCGACACGTTGCCTCTGGGCTCTAATTAGACTCTGTCCCCCCCAGTCGCTCTACCTGCCAGTCTGGACCAGGCCTAAATGAGGTGAGGGCGCACGAGCACTTTGTCAGAAGGTCCGAGGGGGGGGAACTATGTAGAATCAACCGGCACTCTGTTCCATAGATCAATTCTAACAGCTCATTGGCTCGCCACGGCCTCCTCTCTCAATCCAAATGCCGAACCCCAGTCTCCCAGCTCCAGGGAGGATCATTATGGATCTGCTCAGGCCTGTTTGTTGTCGCCGGCGATCCTCGGACGAACTTTCGTCGTCCACTAGCTGCCGCGGCACAACATCAACATGGTTCGAAACAAAAGGGAGGGAGGGAAAAGGACGTTGGACGGAAATGAGGAAACGCTGCAAAGAGCAGGTGGACAGGATTCAAGGCAGGATAGCTAAAGCGATCGCAGATCGATGTCAGGAGAGCAGCAGGTCACTTATCAGCCTGCATCTGCGATCTGCGCGCGCCGGCGAGGATCGAAAATGCCGGGGGAACGGCGTCCGTCACAGACGCTGCACACGGCGGGAATCCGTGGGTTCGTGAATGGAAGACACCGATCGTGCGCACGCGCGTGCGCCAGGTTGTGTATTTCCCGGCGCTCCAGTCAGTCAGCGGTCATTAGCAGCACGACGAGGTAGGGCGGAGCGGACTAACAAATGTCAAGTGGGTGTAAGACACGTCTCCCCCCTGCTCCCCCCACCCCCGCGGCGGATTGACAGCACCGCCCAATCACCCGCCCTCCTCCCCCCCGTTCCCCCCCCCCCCCCCACCTGCACTCTCCCTGTCAACAAACGACACCTGTGTGTGTGGTTCTCACCGTGTTCGTTCTGTCAGGTCTAGGCTCCCACAGCACAGCAAAGAGAAGGCCCTGTCAGACCATGCACCGACACACACGCGCCCGCTCCTCCCTCACGCACACCCGCCGTACGGTTTAATGATACACGGAAACGTGGCACCTGCCCTCAGGCCAGTCTGAGTCAGCACTCAGTGAGCAGCGCCGCCCCTCGTCCCCCCCCCCCCGTCAACAGAGGTGCGCTTCATTCGTCTCACCCGGGTCACGTCGGGAACCGTCGAGGTGCCAGTAATTGGCCGGGGTTCGCGCTGAAATGAGACGCGCCTCGTCGTTCAGCTTGTCGCGGGGGGCGGTGGTGCCTGACTGCGGGGCCCAGGGCTTACGCCCAGGGGAGGGGGTGGGTGGGGGAGGGGGGCAGAGGCCCAGGTGTGCCAAGGCTCAGGTGGAGCTGTTGTGTGTGTGGGGGGGGGGGGGGGGTCAGCTCTGTTCCTCAGGGCGCTCTCTCCCGTGATTAGATTTCCCGTCCCCCAGCACCGACGTGCAAATCGCATTAGCCTCGGCCCGTCGCGCTTCGGCTGCAACGCGAGGAGAGCGATCGGTAATGATCCCGGGGGAATTATTCAATGTAATGTTTCTAAAGTTTGAATGAGACGTGATCAATATTTATGTCCCGCCTGATTTCGTGAGGTTCCTGTTCTAAGGTCACGCCGGAGACATTATGCTGATTCATGGCCTATTAAAAAACAATCACGCTCGCCGTCTGAAGAACAACTTCCTGTGCGCGACGTTGACCTTGATGTGATATAAAAAGGGAACGCGTATATATTCCCAAAAAAATTGACCGAGGAATAAACAGGCTATGGCTTTAACCCCCCCCCCTCCCACCACCACCACCACCACCACCACCACGCACACACACAAACCCGCACACTGTAACATCCTACATTCTGGTGACCAGTCCGATTGGATATCTCAGAGTTCCGCTCCTACAGAATGCATGTGACAGCCATACGAATCCTAATGGGCTCGCCAATTAATCGCTGAACGGAAGCCGCCCGCTCTTCCTCCTCTTCCTCCTCCTCCTCCTTGAAATAAAAGTGTTTAATTAAGTGGAATTATTAATTAGGACGTTGAGTCGAGGGGGAGGAGAGGGAGGACAGGGGTCTCTGCCTGTAAATGAGTTTTAGACTAATGATTACAGTCAAAGATCTCGAAGCTGGAACCCTCCTGACCCCTGCTTGCCAATATATATATACTTATATAGCATGCTATATAAATAAACTTGCCTTGCCTTGCAATGAGGAAATGTTAATGTTTCCTAGACTCAACAGTTCCATTGTCTGTCATGAGGAAAGTATAGTGAGAGACAAGAAGAAAGAAAGAGCTGAATGAGGAAAGAAGTAGAGTAGTAGAGTACATTGAAAGACTTCAACTAATGAAGGCTATTTCTGTCAGAGCCAGCCTGAGTAGACCCTCCAGGGATCCTCCAGGGATCCACACTTCCATGGATCCAGACCTTCAGGGATCCAGCACTACCAGGGATCCAGACTTCCAGGGATCCACACTCCCAGGGATCCAGTCCTCCAGTGATCCAGACCTCCAGGGATCCAGACCTCCAGGGATCCAGACAGCAAGGGATCCAGATCTCCAGGGATCCAGACCTCCAGGGATCCAGTCCTCCAGGGATCCAGCACTAAAAGGGATCCAGACCTTCAGGGATCCAGACCTCCAGGGATCCCTTCAGTGATTCTCTCAACATCACCATGCCAACACATCACATTTACAACAAAACCATTAAAGAATGAGTGATGCACTCCTTACTTTGTGTCAACACTTTCAAAATGTCCCATTTGTAATGATTGACTGAATTAAGCAGGTTATCTCCATAATGTCATATTTTACGATGGCACAACATCAATACTAATCTGGTATTCATACCGACATGCTTTCACAAGAACATGAAGAATGAGTGTGATGTTCATGGACATACGAAATAAAAACCTCCAAAAGCTACATCAAATGACTTCAAAAACAGAAAAGGAAGAAAGGAATTAGTGTTAGGAAGGAGAAAAAAAACGACATAGATGTGAATCTAAAGGTCACTTTGGTCATAAACTGTAGAGTGTGATATTAGGTTCTTTAAGGTTTGGATGAAAGACATTCAAATGATCCTTCCTCTCTCTCTATCTCTCTCTCTCTCTCTCTCTCTCTCTCCTCTTTTTTTAATCTCAGTATTGTGCTCTCTGTGAATATGCACGTCTGTCTTCCGTCTCTGCCTCCCATTCTTTCCCTTTCTCTCTCTCTCTCTCTCCCTTTCTCTCGCTGTCATTCTGACTCCATGATAATCACACTCTCGCAGGTGTCGTCCTTCGCACAGCACCTGTCCTCTCTGGTGCAAACGGACACATCGACAGCGATCATTTCATACACCTCGCTCTCAGACAGCTGCCACAACCCCAACACATCAGAATGGGGGTTTATTCGCTATGCAAGATTAACAAACATAGAATTCACTGTGGCAGAAATGAGCAAACATAGAACAGAAATGAGCAAACATATAGTAGAACACGTGGCATACTAATAAAACAAATGAATACAATGTAAAATACACTACAAATATGATACAAAATGACAAATAATACAAATGATACACATAATACAAATGATACAAATAACATTCGATCGCGTCTTCCGTATGAAAAACATTTTTCATTTGTTCTCCAAGTCACTCCCTTCCTCCTTCCTTCCATCCATGAGCCGGCGTCAACATGAGGTTGTGTCCCCGGGCGAGGCACTTCACCCTGCTTGCCTCACGGGGGAACGTGCCCCAGTGCTTGCTGTCATTCGCTCTGGATAAGAGCGTCAGCTAAATGACTCAATCCCTCTTCGACCTCCCCTCAGTTGGTCCATCCTATTTTCCGTCTTCCTCCTTGGACCTCCCTTGCTCATCCATCTACCCCAGGCATCTCTCTGCCGGAGGAAACAACCACCGCACCCCCTTTTAGCTCTGAATCTCAGCTCATCGGAACCTGCAGGAGTACGTCTTCAAAGTCTGAATCCCGGTCGCAGGCCTTTTCCGCAGGCACCGATGGCTCCCTGCTCTAGCACACCTGATTCAAATGAACGGGGTTGTTATCAAGCTCTGTGGAAGCCGCATAATGACCCCTTCATTAGAATCAGATGTGCTGGAGCAGGGAAACATCGAAAACCTTCAAGATAGCGGCCCCTCGAGGACCGGCATTTCCCCACCTGCTCTAGAGGGTCGTGGGGGGGGGGGGGGGCTCCGTCGCCCTCTATCAATCCTCTGGGCCCGTACGAACGAGACATTCTCCAATCGTCGCCGGCGAAGTATGCTGAGGAAAGCAGGTCTTACAAGACGGAGCAATTAAAAGCATCGCCTGTTTAATCACCGCAAA
The DNA here is from genome assembly GCA_030340685.1 of Protosalanx chinensis. NCBI lineage: Eukaryota > Metazoa > Chordata > Actinopteri > Osmeriformes > Salangidae > Protosalanx > Protosalanx chinensis. The sequence continues at coordinate 5,149,265 of CM059330.1, forward strand.
ATGGGCTCCAAAAAGGTGTTTAAAAAGTGCTGCTCGCACAGAATACAGTCAATTAGAACTGCGCTCTTCCTGGGAGGGTCAGTTGTTCTATTTCAGGTTAATTCATTATCACCCTCCCTGCAGATGTGCATGTAGAAGCGCACGTGCACACACACACACGCTATCCCCTTCAAATCTCTCACACACCCCGCGCTGGTTATCACTCTCTCGGGCGCGCGCACGCAGCCCCTGCTGATGCGATGCAGCCCCCTCCTCTTCATCATCATCATCACCATCGGCCCGTCTGAGAGCAACAACCGGGCGCTGCACCGTGATCCCGGGCTGGGGCCGTTAACCGTGGCTTCCCTCGGCCGTCGCCAGGCTACCTAAAGCCGGGGGGGGGGGGGGGGGGGGGGGCGGGACAGTCCGGGGCGGGCGGCGTCTCTCGCTCGGGAAACGCGGCCATCACGATCGCACACGCCTCATCCGCCTGTCCCCGCTCTCTGGCTCTCCGCTCGATCGCGTCTGCCCCCCCCTCTCTCTCTCTCTCTCTCTCTCTCTTTCCCTCTGGATATGTATTTACTTCTGTCCGTTTCGCCGTCCCACCTCCTCTACTCTACTCTGTGTACACCCCCCCCCCCCCACACACACACACAAAACGATATGTTCTACCCCCCCCCCCCCGCGACGAGCCATTTTGCATGGGCGCGATAACGACGCGAAATTCAATTTCTCGCGGGGCTGCCCCTCTAATGGGTGATCTGAGGCGTGGGGTCGTGCGGAGTGGCAGTGCGGAGAGCGCCTCGCGGGGGTCTTTGATAGGTTCATGTTATCACACTGGCTCGACATGTTATCACGCTGGCTGGAGTAGAGCCCCTAATGCAAGTTCCACCCGTCGGAGGAGTCCTGATTCAATGCCGCTAGAGAGCGCGGTCGTTGGGGGAACTGAAGGGTGTTTGGAGGCGGGTCGGAACTCGGCCCTGGAGGATGGAGTTTTTAATTGGGGGGGCTGGCAAAAATAATAAAAATACCTCATTTAGCAAACGCTTTTATCCAAAGCGAATTACTTTAAGTACAGGGCCAATCCCCCTGAGGCAAGTGGGGTGAAGTGCCTTGCCCAAGGACATTATATCACATAACCGCATGAGGCCAACGCCTTAACCCGCTGAGCCAACTGACTCCCATCGTTTCACCTTGAGACGCCTCTTGGTTTTATCGAGTTTCGATATTTTGGGATTCTTCGTAGACTTTGAGATAACTCTGTAACCTGCCTCGTCTGGGGCGGCGAGCAAATTTCTTTTAATCGCTTAAGTGACCGAGTTGGGCGACGGAAAGGTCCGGAGGCGACCAACTTTATTATTGCGACACGCTTTTATTAATTGTCGTCCTTTTTTCATGGGTCGCTTTGTCCTTTAAAGCAAATAAACGTGTTGGAGAATGATGAGGAGCTAATGATTTCCGATACAGCGATGAGATCATCCATGTTTTCATTTTTAAGACCAATAGGAGTATCGAAAATCCATGGCGTGCATAATCAAGGTGGCGGAACGGCGGCGCCTCCGCCCTAGGCGGCCATTGATCACCGAAACGTCTCCTAAAAAACACAGATGTCAACATCCGGACGAAGATGAGTCGCCGGATTACCGTCGCCAAACCGACGAAGGCCCTCGTTTGATCAATTACTTTCATCCATTACCTCGGATAGGTGGATGTGGGAGGCGGAAGATGAAAACATCACAACAGCGAGGGAGTGTCAGAATTCCACTAATTATCTCCGCAGCCGCTTGCTTGATTCATGAGCGTTAATTAATCCGAAATGTGATCAGTTGTGGTCACTAATTACTCGGGGAGACAATTCCATTAAACACCAGCAATCAGTCGGATGGCGAGATTGGGGGGGAGTTCGGTTTCGGCGGACTGGGGATCGGCGCCGGCGATAAAAGGGGAGCCGTGCTGAAAGTAAAGAATTGTGACGACTTTCAAACCTGGATCCATCGATCTTCCTGGTCTGACCAGGTAGTGGCGCACCCCAGACAGTGAGCTCATTCTTGGGGTTATCCTCCGTCTAAATCTCCATCTATCGCAACGTCTGGCTCTCTCCATGCAGACCTGTCTGCTCGCCTGTATGTGTACGTGTGCGTTTGTGTACCTGTATGTATTTATATATGAATGAACGTATGGACGTACGTGTTACAGAATTTTCTCAATTGCTAGGCTTGTTTCACGAAAATAGACATTTCAATTTTCAAATTAACACATGCAACAAAAACAAAAAAAGTAATTTGAGCAAACTGCAAATACTTAAGCATGTCTTCAAACAGTTAGTACAATCATCTGCAGTTTGCAAAACTACTAATTGCATATGGCTTGTGTGGAAGAAATTCGATTTAGAGACGGACAAAACACTTTCTTCAACACTTGTTGATCAAAAGTGATTCAGCCATCACATTCAAAACAATCCATCTAATGGTGAAAAATGTGTACACACGCACGTTCTATAAATATCTGACATTTATATAGTGCGTATAGTCTGCTAATGAGGTAAATTACCTTTAATTGCCAAACAATTTGAGCCAAGCATTTGTGGCAACATAATTTTTTTTTATTAAATGTACAGTAATTGAATAAGCAAGATTTTACTTCACATGTAATACATTCATGCAAAATAAATGTAATGTACATAGAGACGTTTTAATTTACTTGTTTCTGATGTATCCTTGACTCTTCTCAACAAATATCAGATGGTCTCAGTGAAAAAACAACTAAACTTTTTGAGCAGTGTGGCTCACAAGATTACCAAAATATTTTATGTTTTGGGGCTCTTGGCCAAATTACTGACAGGAAAACGAGGTTTCGAACCATGAATGAAATGCTTTGGGGGAGTAACTGGATTTCGCAGACATTTGAGAGTGTCTACAGTTAAGAGAATGTTTTTCGAAAAAATGAGAATGAGTATCAATCTAATACCGTTTTATCGTGAAGTAGAGTTATTCCCCCCCCCCCTTTCTTTTTATCGCCTCATTAGGCATTTATTCATGTGTCACCGTGAATCGTCTGGTCTGACGGATAGCTGCTGGACAGGATCCCCTTCCCCGCGGCTGCGTCTGACCTCGGCGAATCTCCCAAGCGCCGGGCTCAGCTCAACAGAAAGCCCCCACCCCCTCCTTTTAAATGTTTTCATCTTAAACGGAGAACCTCATCAATTTGGGCAAGCCATTCCAATCCGACGTTTGAACCCGGAGTGTCGACAGTAACATTTTTTATAAGGGAAAAGAAAACGAACATGAAAATCGAGCGTGAAAGAATAGGATTCCGTTCGCGGGGGGGGGTCGATTTTTTATGGTCGGGGGTGTGTGTGTGGTGTGTGGAGGGAGGGGAAGGAGGGAGGGAGGGAGAGGTGGCCGGATGGTAACAGCGTCACGGAGCACCGCTGAGGCCTGAACCTTTAAACGTGTGTGACGGCTCGACCGAGCCTCCTGCCAAAACAACCTGCCCTGGAGGAAAAACAGGGACCCGGATGTACCTGGGGAAGGAGGGGAGGCTGGGGGGGGGACGGCGGGAGGGAGGGGGGGGCCGGGAACGGGTAGAGGGTGACGGCCGGTGGATGAGATGATGGAATCGTGCTGCCCGGATGAAGATCGCCGTTGGCGTTGGAGACTTCCGCGAAGCTCGGCTGGAGATGGAGGGAGAGAGGCGGTGGGGAGCGACCGAGGGGAAGAGCAGAAGGGGGGAGGGGGTTGAGGGGTTGAGGCGGTGTTGGCACCCAACAGAATATTAGGACAGGCATGCTAAGCTTACCCCCGGGGTTCCAGACACAACGGCACTGGGAGAGTAGGAGACCGAGCCTCTCTACTAGCTGGGCTTGAGCCAAGGCGCTCCTCTGGGGCTTGTTAGGGGAACAAGCGAGGGTTTTCTCCAGCCAAGAAAGAGGGTACGTTAGTCAGGCTAATATAGAGACACACACCGCTAGCGTGTCAAGCTAAAGGGCACCAAATGAACACGGCTGATTGGGGGAAAACACTAATCGTAGGCGGCTAAAGGGGAAATCACCAAGCTAATGAGGCTAACCGCACAAGCGGGACGATAACGATGCTAGCAGGGGCAACGCCAAGCTAAGGTTGCTAACGGTCCATAATGAAGCAAGAGAGGCTAGCAGTTGGAGCGTCAAGCTAACGGCTGCTTGGATGGAGGCGCTAGTCATCAGAAGGACCCTAATTCGAACCCTGGCTTTAATCAACATGACATTGTATCCTTGGGCAAGGCACCTACTTGCCTCAGGGGGAATGTCCCTGTACTTGCTGTAAGTCTCCTCCGGTTAAGAGCGTCTGCTAAATGTAAACGTAATGGGGTCTGGCTGCCATCGTACAAAGAGGGTGTTGAGTAGGGTGACAAGCCAGGGCGGGGACATGTTGTGGCTGACAGGGGGGAACAGGACAGCCGAGGAGGGCCTGTGCAAGGTGGCAGCCAGCCAGGGGGGAGAGCATGTCAGGCCGACCGAGGGGGGGGGGGGGGGGGGGGGGGGTGAGAGGGGGAGACGGAAAGCCCCCAACGTGACAAGCCCACCACCACCCACCCCTCCCCCCTACACCCCACCCCGACAGTCTGTGTGTCCATACGGCCTGGCGAGGAATGGAGCGGTGGGGGGGGGGGGGAGCTGCCGCCACACTCAAGCTGTCTCTGCGACCACAACAGCCAAGAGGTGGTGGGAGGGAGGTGGGGTAGGGAGTGTGATGCTGCGGTGGGGGGGGGGGGAATCTCTGTGGCGGCCGGCGAGGGACGTTTTAAGGACTCAGAACAGGGGTACCATCAGAAGGGAGGAGGTATAGATAGATACATAGATAAGTCTTTTATTGTCATTACACTCATGCAAGGAAAGTTTGTAGGTACTCCCAAAAGCAGCAGCATTTAAAATAGAATGTACATGTAGATAATAAATATAACATTTAGATATAAAAATATATTTAAAAAAGAGTAGGAGGAGGTAAGAGGTATCAACCTCTTCCTGCTTCCTGTTCCAGACAGGAAACTGTGTGTGTGTGTGTGTGTGCGAGAGAGACAGAGAGATGCCTATGTACTGTAGAAGTGTGTTGTATATTCACAACAAATCCTCTGGCTCAGCATCAAGACAACAGCGGTGGGCACCCCTCTCTGGGCCAGTGGACTGGTCCAAACCAGGGTCCATATGGACCAGCTGTAGGTTCATTACAGGGCAGCAGCAATCCAACACAACCATGGGTCCCATATGGGTTCCTGTGTCTACTGCCATCTTAAAAACCTGCCGGCCAACAAACCCATCCCCGATTGGTCCACCAGCATTTGCCATCCCAAATGGCCGTCATGAATCGCAAATGTCCTCCAGCACGTTTTGGAATTTCTTTGAGTCAACCGAAAACATTTGGACTCATACACTGTAGTCGTCTTCTGCAAACCAGATTGTGAGTCCGATTCAAGTCTCGGATGAAAAATCATCGCAGGAAACTCGTGGAGGATCTTATAGGCTGATTAAAGCTGTCTGCTTTACATTTACCACTCCTAACACATGACACATTTTCACAGGCTGTGAGAACACTTCCAGAACATTCTCACCTCGGTTTTCTCTCCCAGCTTGTTTGCAAGGGATGTTTGTTGTTTGTACAGTGTGTCCTTGCGCCAGAGCTTTAGGTTATTTGATATGAATATGCAGGTTGTGCTGTAATGTAAACTTCTACACAGGTCTCAAAGCTTCCTATTACTGCTGGTCTACATATTAAAGAGTTTATTTAGAAGATGAGAGAGCAGGATATCGAGAGAATGGACGAGCGTGAGACAGAGAAGGGGGGAATGAGAGAGCGAAAGAGAGAGAGAAAATCTGCGAAAAGTAGAGCGATTCTAAGAGCAAAAAAATCAAAAAGAGAATGAGAAAGTTTCGCCAAGGACATGGGAGCGGAGTGGATTTTTTCAACCTCTTCGTTTGCTTGGAAATTGGCAAGCCGCCACAGAGACGGATTCTCGTGTTCTATGGCGCCTCAGAGCATTCTGGGAGATCTGGAGACGAAGAAAGGAGTTGGTTCTGTCATCACATCTGCCTTTGAGGTGCGGGTGATGAGAAAGCTCAGACACGCAGCCAAGTCTCTCTTTTTTCCCCTGTTTTTTGAAGACTCTGTTTACATCCTTTTATTTACAACTTAGCAAGGAAGCGAAACTTGTCAACGTTGACTTTGCTTCACCAAGTCAAAGGTCAACACAAGTTTGGACCAGGGCCCCGTTTTTCATACGTCGCTTAATACATCCGAGATAAAATGACACATCCAAGATGATTTCATCGTGCGAATCATGATCCAGCTAACTGGGTTCTTCGAACAAACCTGTTGTGTATGATTAGTATCACTGGATACGATCATGTGTTGGCTTAAAAGGGGATATGTATCGATAGTAGAAACATTGATCAGCAACGCTGCTATTGGCTGTTCAGCATGGCCAAAGAACGTGCCCACTTTTTCTCCCAATCAGAACAGGAGCTTTTAATGGAAGGTTATGCCGAATTTAATTCGTTATTTAAAACGACAGGGAACACCTCAAAGTCTGCAAATGCCAGGAGAGTGGGCTGGCAAAAAGTAGCAGACAAATTAAAGTAAAAGTGAAATACAAGAATATTCTACAAAATGGTATCCTTTAATTCATACTGTCTTTATTTTAAAAAGCCACTTATTTTCCAACCTTTTAAAAACCACTGTTAAATTATGTGTTTGTCTATTTATAACAGCCTCAAAGAAAAAGGCTGAAAAAAACTGTATCTCTCAACAATTACACTTTATCCCGCAATACCCGATTAATTTGAAAAGCTCTGTTTTCAGAGCATGTCTGTTTTCTCTTTTGTTTAATTATTCTCCCACCTTCCGGAAGAGGTTGCTTGCGTATGGCTGCGACATACTTCCCTATCTCCTCCGCTTATAAAGCCTCAATCTAATCTTGTTTACATGAAGTAAGCCTGCTCCCGAGCAGGTTTGAGTTTACGGACCTGTTGCTATGACGACAAGTCTAGGATGAGCTTCGAAGAACCAAACGATCCAAGATCATGCCAAATCGTCAACAATCAAATCCAGCTAACAGTTAGCGACGTACGAAGAACGGGCCCCAGGAAGAGTACTTGAGTATGGCGGACAAAGTATGAAACGTAGGTTTTCCACAGTATATTAAATAAAATAAAAAACATCCTTCAACCAAATGAAAAATTCAAGAATTCAATACACTAAAATGTAATTCCTACATTCCTCGTGTAGGTATGCATACATGCATGTTTTACATTCATACACAAGGTGTTGGGCTGAAAAATTAGATTAAAAACAGGCTTGCAGTGCTGGTTAGCGTGGGCGCTAAGAGCGTCTCTGCTCTTCTCGCTGTGCTCCGTGCGGTTGACGCGCCGCACGATTTCTCGCGCCTCGTGGCGATGACCTCACAGGGTGCGATAATGACACGGCGTGTCGCTCTCGCTCTGTCCTCTCCCGTCTGTCGCCCGGGCGACAGTTGTCGTGGCCGATCTGCTCGCGCGTACCTTGGCCCTCGGCGAGCGGTCGGTAACCGTTCACTGAAAGCGTTAACCCTACTATTTCCTCATTCACTAGCCCACTCAACGGAAAAATACAAATGGATAGAGAACGATACGATTCTCCGATTCCACGTGAGGCCCTGAATTTTGCTTCCACGGAACGGCTCTGATGAAGAAAGTGTTTTGTTCGTCTCTTCATAAACGGAGTGACAGTTCAGTTGAGTTCTGGATTAAATAAGTATTTAACAACCTGCAAATTGGGAGAGAAATGACCAGACCTCTGGCAACATGAAGACAGTACAAGGCTTAGGTCTCAATCATGTCTCTCTCCCGTCTGAAGGCGAGGAGAGGACCTTCTTTTATAGAGCACAATAATGTAAACATAGATAGTGACAGACAGGCAGTAATGACGTCACAACAGATTCATATGAGTACACAGGACATCCAATTTCTTCCACACTCTTCTGCCGTTTGATGCCGTTAGCACGTCCAGGGTGCGTGGACCTCTCAGCAGTTCAAGGCAGGAGCACCCTGCTGTCCCAGGGTTCTGTGCGGACGCTGTTGTACCGGCGTCATGGTCACCCTCTCTGGCTTTTAAACCGCACTCGTTTTGTTAAATCCTCTTCACGCTTCGACGGGCGTCGGCCCCCGAGGTAATTTCACACCCGACCGGCCTTGTACGCACACCGCCAAGGGGTCTGATACCTCCACACACACACACACAGTCCCCCCCACCACCACCACCAACACACTCCCCCTTGCAACCAGCCCCCTCCAGTGTTGGCCTACCGTTGCCATGGACACGCACGTAGCGGACAGTTATCCGTCCGGTTAAGTGACTGTTTAACACGTTGAGCTTGACGACGTGGGAACTGAGAGCTGGCGTCGGCGATTATGACGTTATCACTCTTGTTAATAACGTTACGACATGAGGGTTATAACGGATAATAACGCTATCCTGCCTTACGAACTGGGGATCGAAAATGAAAAAAAGGATGCGCGCTGGGTGCGGAACTGCAAGGAGTTGTTTGGGATTGAAAGACTTTAAATACCTTGCCTTGGATGGTGAATTCCACCACCCCCATCCCCCACACACACACACACACACACACGTGTCGTGCAATTTGTGGGATCAGGTGACGCTATTTAAATTTGAGCAGACACTTTTATCCAAAGGGACTTAAAGTAAGTACAGGGAACTGCTGTTATAGTTATTCGCTCCCTTGGCACTTATTGGTTCTCATGATTCATGTTTTGTAATCTAGATGCCCGCTATGTTGAGGTCTATCAAGTTGCTATGCTCAGTGACCGAAGTTCAGTGAAGACACTCACGTGATTGATTTGATAATAAATGATGATTTATTGATAACCATGACATTGCAATATGTTTGACTTGAGTGGAATGTCTAAAAGGGGAGCGCTCCCTACCGCTTCGAAGCAATACATACCTGCATACGTACTGTATATGACAGAGGCATGGAGCAATAGAGATATAATCCCCCCTGATAGACAGACACATATAGACAGACAGACAACAGGGGGAGAAAGGGGATGGTGGTGGGCGGCAGCAGCACTGATCATAGACAGTCAGGGTGAGTGTTTGAATATCCGCGCAGCCTTTGAAGGCTGTCTTCCCGGACGAAGGCCCAATGGGCTTGCACTAGCTGAGTCAGGTGGTGTTCATGCGTGATGACGTGTACTGCTAGTGCATGTGAGGGAATGAGTGATGACATGTAGTACTGAGGTGTGTGAATGAGTGATGATGTATACTGAGGTGTGTGGATGAATGATGTGTATACTGAGGTGTGTAAATGAATGATGATGTATACTAAGCGTGTGAATGAGCGGTGACGCGGGCACCCCGAGAGTTATAACAGAACTGGCTCCGCCCATCTCTTTTGTAAAGCTCGCTCTTGTAAGTCGTTTTGGATAAATGCAAATTAATCAATCCAAACGTACAAGGACATTATCCCTGAGGGAAGTAGGGTGAAGTGCCTTGCCCGAGGACGCAACGTCACATATTCACAACTGGGAATTGACTCCCTAATTCCTGTGGGTAGTTACGCATAGGACACAGTCTGGCCACAGTGTCCAACCTCCAACTTTTGGCAAAGACGAGCGGGTGAATCTCATTTACATCAAGCCGTTCGTTAGTCACGAGAGATTTCTCTGCCGGGCGAAGGCTGGGAGGGACCTTATGAGAACGCCATACCGATACAGTCAGACATGACAGAGTCGACGACTTTCAGACATCTGGCATGAGAACGCTCCTGTTTCTGCTTTCATGGCACGCTCACACGTTTTTGGCACGTCGCCGCTTCCTTCGCGCTGAAATCTTAGCAATCTGTCCTTCGAAACATTCTGCGCGCTCGTACATCGCACTTCGTTCGTCGGAACTGGCAACGCTGACAAAAATCTCTGCTCGGATTCAGCCAAGCGGCATCTCGGAATCTTTGAATTAAAAAAAAGATCCCCCGCAACCCCCCCCCTCCCCGAACGGGTGTCACCGTGTTTCACCCCCCCCCCCCCCCCCCCCCCCGTGCAGCCCCAAAGTTAAGGGCGACGTCGAACGCTGAGCGAATTCTTTCGTCGGATCGATTTGGCGTCTTTCGTTTGGCTCTTTGCCCCTTTAAGTTCTCCTCCCAGGCCTCGTTTCTCTTTCTCGTGGGCACGCGCTCGGATGAATTTCACCTGAAATCTCCCGCCGTTGTGCGAGCGTGCCTACGCTCGTGCGATTGTTATTATTTTGGGTTTGGGTTTTGATCATGCAGCGGGTGAGTGGTGCTACCTGGTGAGATGTAGAAAGGCCCCCCGCTCCGGTCTCTGATTACCAGACATGAGGATGAGGAGGCCCGCCCCTCGCCATCCCTCTCTCTCTCTCTCTCTCTCTCTCTCCCTCTCTCTCTGTCTCTCAGGAGAAGATTAAACACCCGACCATACACTCTCTTTTCTCACTCTCTCGCGCACCAGCTGGCTCTCTGCTTAATGATCCCCTAGTGGGATGTGTGCGTGCGTGCGTGTATGTGCGTGTACGTACGCGTGCGATCGGAGCTCGTCAGTTGTCTTTTCGTTCAGGCCTGAGAAGACTAAACAGCGTTTGAGCTAGACAAAGAAAGAGAGCGAATATTATTTTTTACAAAAATCCGGAAGGTTCCACACACATCAGCGTTACTAGGTACCTGCAACGAGGCATGTTTACGTGCCGTGGATTCCCCTCTGCGTCTGTGATCAAGTCTCTAACTGGGGCCAGCAGGCAGGCGACGCCACAGCTGAATGACATCCCCCCCCCGGACTGTTCTGGAATTAGACCCGTCCTTGCGGAAGACGATCGCTAACTGCCGAGGAGGACGATCGCTACCTCAACATTCCTCTCCCACGTCGACCGGTGTGTAAAACCCGCATCTTATCTCCACGCTGGGAAGGATAAAAACCTGTCGATGCAGCCGAATCTAACTTGCTTTACCTTTGTGACCCTCCGCTTTGACGGATGTAGACGCCCGGCGAAGATGTCAGATGGTGCTTCGCGCAACCGTGGGCTGTAATCAGCCCCTTGGCTGGCTCTGGTGGTGTCGGTCAGCGGTCTTATGTTGGGAGGTTGGCCCGGTCCTGCGGAGTCACCTTGACCCTGCCCTGGCCTCATCTCGGTCTCCCACAAGGCGCGGTTGGATCTGGAACGCGCACCGCCTTTTTAAATGGCTGCTTCCGCAGCCATCGGTGTAATTGTCTTGGCATAACATGGACTTTAGTCCGGCAAGCTATAAATTACTTCAGTGTGAGTGATTGAGAGAGGAGAGAGCTAAAGTTTAGGGGAGAGTGTGAGAGAGAGAGAGAGAGAGAGAGAGAGGGAGAGAATTTTAGGGCAAAACGCATGTGTGCTTGTTCGAGTGAGAGAGTGTGTCAGCGCGTGTGTGTGCGTGCGCGAAGGGGGACATGAGCAGAAAGAACAAACACGTTTCAATCGGTCGAAAATGTCTGCGGTCTAATTGCTGGGGCAGAAGCCTTTTCATCGTACGCGAGAACCCCATTACCAAGTCAATGTCATCCTCCAGCCAGGGGAGTCACTTTGGGAAGATAATGAGGGTCCGCAACATGGGGGCCACCCGTCCTCCAGAGGGGGAGGGGTCGGCGAGCAGGCGAGTCCCAGCCTCGGAGACGGAACGACGTCGGTGTTCCGCGCAAACGAGAGGACATCTAGCAGACCAAAGAGAGATGGATAGATGGAGGGCAGCGATACACAATGAAATGGGATCTTATATGGAGAGAGAGAGAGAAAGAAGGATGTCAACATTTCAAAGAAAGTCCCTCCCTTTGACTCATCGACCATGGATAACTGTGAACGCGTCTGCTATATGATGAGGATACTAGCCTCAAAGACGGTCGGCTTTCCGGGGTAGAGAACGCCCTTCCGCTCATGTCAAACTAGCTATTAGCGTGACCGCTCACCGCTCACTGATTCCCTCGAAACGGCTTTACGTTCACCCGCGCCGCGAACCGGGAGAGACGGCCAACCGCGTTCAAAAGGGGGGACAGGTGACATTTGATTTGGGGCGTTTGTTCTCCTCCCGCCGCCGCGAGTCGCCTAATCTCTAATTTGCGTCTCCTAATCCCAACTCACACACTCCTGGAATTAGCCGGCTTCCTGTTCGAAAGCCGCAAAGACCTTTCACCGGTGTGATCCCCGATCGCGGCTTAGGGAAAGACATCATTCGGAAACTAGCTGGCTCGCGTCTTAAAACGCTCTAGCGCACATCCACGCCGAAGCGATTAACCTTCGAGTTGGAGCGCTGATTCGTTGCCATTTTCTCTGGGGTTTTCACGCAGTTAGCTAAAGCTGAGTAAATGCTACGCCCTCCCGTCAATAAAACGCAGAAATGTCTCTTATTTCTGTCTACGAAACATCACGTCTCCCTTGAGACCTCCCTAGGTTTGGAAGAAGGCTGTTCGAATGCGGTTGCACTTATAATTGAGAAACCGCCAGTTTGTGGGTTGAACAACGCATCTGGATCCAAAGGGTCGCGAAATACACAATTAACAGTTTCGCTTGTCGTCACACAGAACCAACCCTATCATGAGTAAGATTAATGAAATCAACAAGCTGCAAGTTGACTTTGTTTTCCGAGGTGTCGTCTCCTCTGAAAACAGAACGCCCCGCCGCGCCGTTTCATCGCCTCGCATCCTGACGCCCACGCGCCTGTGAGCGCTCTGGTTTGAAGTCGACGGCGACAGTCTTTGCTGACGTCCCGTCTCCCGCCACGGAACATTCTGGCGAAACGGCCGGCCCTGGATGTTGTCCTGTCCTCGCTTTCTCTCCCCCCCTTCTCTGCTCCTCCTCCTCCTCCCCGGCTCCGTACGCCCACCTCCTCCGCGCGGGACTGACGAGGAGGTGCCGGACAGGTCGCTAGAGACCCCCCCCTTAAAGGCTGCGGCAGAGTTCTGTGGGTACATTTTCAGGCACGGTGACGAACATGAGATATGGTGGTTTCCCCCCTCCCCCCCCCCCCCCCCCACAACCCCTCATCTTCATCAGCAAAAACATTAACACAGCACCCGCATTTTACCTAGCTTGCCCGGTACGGAGGGAGAGCGGGGGGGGGGAAGGAGACATTCGAGAGAGAGAGAGAGAGAGAGAGAGAAAAGCGAGAGCCCAAACCTTTGTACTGACACGTGAAACAAGATGTTTCTGTAAAGGAAATGCAAATTGCTATCAACGGGAACGGAATATAACAGTTTAAAACGCACTTGACAATGAAAAGTCACAGAAGACATTGCCTAATGAGAAGGAATGGAGAAGGAAAAAAAAGGAGACATTTTAATCTTTTAAATCCTCGGCAGGCGGATACATTGTTAGACAAACCGAGTGTCGCTGTGTTGTTTTTTCTTCTTTTCTGTTCCACCGTGCTCCTTTCCTTTTCTTGAAAGCTTATTTATTTCATTGGGGCTCCTGCAGAGGGTTTTAACAAGCCTGTCGTTCTTTGAAGAGTTGGCCTATCAGACGGGATCAGCCACCCTCCCTGAACCACACACGCTCGCTCCCCCGGTCCCCTCCCCCCGGAAAACGCACTCGCTCCCTGGATCCCCTCCCCGAACACGCACTCCCAAACGAACGCCTCCTCTCGCGGGTACCTCTCGCTGGAAGGTCGTGCGCTCCGAGGGAGGGGGGGGGGTGACGAGACGTCACATCCCCTCCTTAAGTTACCGTCGTCTGCAGTTACACCCTCACACAGGTCCCCCCTGCCATGGTAACCTCCTCTGAAGTCACATGCCCCCCCCCCCCCCCCCCCCTCGTCAACATGTCCAGCAAGACTCGTCTACAGGAGTTTTTGATCGTACGGTTCACTGATCTCCATCAGGCGAACGTATGTGTCTAATTATTCCACGGCGACCAATCGTCTCCGTAACCTTCTAACTTGTCCGAGAGTGAGGTCACGGAGGGTCTGTCGAAAAGCGGTTTCTCGCTCTTCCCTCAGAAGCTCTCATTAGAGCCCTTTCTGTTTGATCTGAGTTTGACCTGGACGGATCACTCCCTGCTTAAAAGGGCATATCAAACAAGGTACTTTTCCATGAAACTAGGGAGTCAGATGGCTGAAATAGGGAGTCAGATGGCTCAGTGGGTTAAGGCGTTGGCCTCACGATTGGAAAGTTGCGAGTTCGATTCCCGGCTGTGGCTATGTGATGTTGCGTCCTTGGGTAAGGAACTTCACCCTACTTGCCTCAGGGAGATTGTCCCTGTACTTGCTGTTAGTCGCTTTGGCTGAAAGCGTCTGCTTAATGAATGTAAATTATTTTATGAAAACGGTCATTTTTTTTCTGTCTTCCATCGTTCTTTTACCTTTGTTTTCCTGAGACGAGCGAAGTCGTGACGAGATGGCCGAGCGACTTGCACGGGACGGCACCAGGGTGGGTCCTGCATCAACAGGTGGTTATCACATGAAACAGACGCTCGCTTGTCCGTCAGCGTTAAGGACCTTAATCGCGCAGACAAACATCGACGGTGACAGATTCAAACGAACCCCCCCCCCCCCCCCCCCCCGCCCCTACGGTAGCTAACTAAATAACATGTTGCAAACTAGCATTTGCATAAGGAAAGCGCATTCTGAAACCACGCTCCTCTTGACACGCTGCAACAGCGGCGCCTTATTTACATCTTTCAATTATGCATGAGCCGTATGAAATATTAATGCTGATCCATATTAGTTGGGGAATATCTGCGTTGTTGTACTTGCTCCGATAGCTTGACTGTACGTTCTCTGTACGGCCTTGCGTTTCCGAACGACATTAACAAAAGGAGACGAGTCGCGCGCTCTCAGTTTGCCAGGCGCTTTAGTGACCCGCGTTTTAGACGTACGATGCCGTTCGCCACCGCAAGACAACGCCGCTGACGTTCTGCCTTTAGCTCGGCGAGTCAGCGGGAACCCGAGTCCGTTTCTCTTCTTGGGTCACGCTTGCATGGCTGGTATTGTTCCTGCGCGCGTTTCTCGGGCACGATGACTCAGCGGTTTGCAAACGCGCGTCCGTTCGTTGGTGCGGCTTGTAGACGAGACGAAGCAGCGAGCGCCGAGTCGGAAAGTCAGTTGGCGTCGACGGTAAGCGCTCAAGTCGGGCCCGTGCCTCCTCCTCCTCCTCCCCTCGGGTCCCTAAGGTTGACGCGTGGCGCTGCGGGGGAGGAAGAGGACGCTCAGCCCATTGTAACGACGCCCATTGCGACTCCCCCGCCGCAAATCATGTCGTCGACAAGCGGTCCAAACGCCAATCTCGACGGGAACAGCACTCTCCTCTTGACACTCAAAATAGCTGTGGTGATGCGGTAAGGACCCCGAAATTGCCCCCCGTCGTCAAAAGGAAAGACACTTTCAGAGCATTTAGGGAGCTATTGGGCGGGGGGGTGGGGTTGGGGGGCGTCACAGGAGAGATTAAAGTTTTCAGATTGGTAACGTCACAAAGAGCAAGTGGTCCTCTAGCTTCTACCCACGCGCGCCGACGCAAACCGATATTTCATACACGCTTCATAACGACCACACGGCAAAAACGCGTTGGGGAAACCGCATTGGATTTCCAGAACTTTTCATTGAGTTCCAGTTCTCGCTCGGATCCCACGTCAAGCAATCTGCACGCGGTAATTGAATATTGAGCTTCCGCGTTCCATTTGCGTGGCCAGCGTTTTCAAACGCAGCTCAAACGCGGGGCCTGCGCGTGCCAGGGGTTAAGATACCGGGGTCCTTCCGAGGCACTGGAGACCTCCAAATGTCCTCCCCGACGGCGGGAAGCAGAAAATCTCATTAGTTAAATAAGTTGTTAGAATATTGATTAGAGGCGTTTAATTGACTTCTAACAGACGAGACCCGGAGGAAACAAGGGAGAGAGACGGGAGCGGGGCGGGGGGAGGAAGACGAGGGGAGATGAAAAGACCCGAGCGAAGGACCGGGTTTGCGAGCGAGGGGGGTCAGACATGTCGACGAGGGGGGGGGCCGACGCTGAAAGGCCCCCCGTCCCTGACCCCGCGCGCGGCGATCGTTCCCCGCTCCGGATTTGCCGGGGTTTGACGAGATCCTGCGTCTCCTACAGCCTTCATTTGCATGTTCCGAGATGCCTCACCCCCCCCCCCCCCCCACTCACCCCCTCCCCGTCATAAATAAGGCATGGCCATTTTCCGCCATTTCCATAATCCGTTTTTGCTTTTACTCAAAATAAACCTCTCCAAAGTGGCATGCCGCATCGCCGCGTCGGTCCAACCCCCCCCCACCCCGGCACGCGCTTCCGGCGGGGGGCCGTTCCTCAGCCTCCGGGGTCGATCGTCGCCATCCATGGTGGAGAAACGCCCTCTTTTCCCCTGGCGGGGAAGACGGGAGCGCCGCTGATTCGGACCGCTCTCCTTTTCCCCGTCCTTCTTGAAGTTTCCTGTAATCAACAACAAGGGGTCTTGTTGAGGTTTGCCGCCCGAGGGAGGCCCCGGGGCTGGGTGCCAATTAGTGTCACCGGGAAGACGAATTCGAACTCCGCACGGGGGGGCTCGGAGGGAGAGACGGGGGGGAAGGAAAGAGGGTGGGGGGGAGAGTGTGCAGAGGCTGCGTAGAGAGCTAAAGTCAGTACCGAGGATGGTACAGGGATTTTTTTTTTTTTATGGGGGGGGTTCCAGCAGGAGATGGTAGCAGATTAAACGATGGCGATGGCAGAGCAGAACGCAATCTCTAACATGGGTTCGGAGAAGGAGCCGATCTGGGCGAACAGTCCTTCGTTAAAAAAACGTTGTAAAGTGGAGAGAGAGAGAGAGAGCGAAAGAGAAAGAGTTTAGGCTCGGCCCGAAACGGCGAGCTTCGAGGCGATTGTATAAAAGGGGGGGGGGGGGGGCTCTCTCTTCTCCTCCGTGACCTCCCTCGCTCGTCCTCGCGCTGGCTCGTAGCGCCGGGGTGTCCTTGGCGTTGCTGGCGGGAGAGCTCTTTCCATAAACATCGGTAATCTTACCTCCGGCGCCTAAAGTGTTGTCGGAAACCGTTCGCGATTTCCCCCCCCCGTGACCCTGTCCCCCCCCTCCCCCCGGCCCCCCTCGTCGCACGCACACGTCAAACACAAGCGCGCACGCAATGCCTGCCTGGCAAGGAATCTCGTCACGGGTTTTGCCGGGGAATGGGGGAGGGAGGGGGGTGGCGTTTCTTCAGGACGACCTCCGTTCATCCGCCCGACGAAGGTTGCCGTTGGAAACAGGCCTGCGCAGTGATTCCGCGGCGGGGGGGGGGGGGGGGGTGGCGGGGGATTCAATAAAATCTCGCCTGCTGAATAAGTTGGGAGCGCCGAGAAATGGAGAGGCGAGCCGCTTCATTCCGGCTTTCTGGCGTCCCCCCCCCTTATCGCTCTGCAGTTCCGAAGCCATCATTATGACACGCATTAGTCAAGCCTCGTGGTTCCTCCACATCTCCTGAGCATCTCTGAAGGAGCGCAAATCCATCAAGAGTAATGGTATTGCTGTATGCCCCCAGGGCAGCCATCTTTAATCCCTACCCATCATGCCTCAGACATAAAGTATGCAGTCCCCAGTCCCGGTTAGTCCACAACAGGCTCAAGCTAGTCCTCACTTAGAAAACGTGTGCTCCTCACGCTCTATTTAAGAAGGAATCACAGCTTTGCTCTTGGATTTCCCTCTCTCTCCTCCTCTCCCTATCTCCCGCCCTCTCTCGCTCTTCCTCTTTTACCTTAACCAGATGTGTCAGGTTCCCCCCCCCCCCTCCCCCATCTCCCTGCCTCTCTCCACACCCCCCTTCCTCCTCCCCTCTCTCCTCCTCCCCCCGGCAAGCTGTTTCTTCCTCGCACGGCCTCCTGGCGCTCTCTCTCCCTGCTCGGAGGGTTTGGGGGGGGTGCTCGGAACGAAAATAAACCTCCGTCGCTGCGCGCTTCGTCACGGCACGACCCGCACGCCCCCGATCTGCGGGCCTGCATCGCCGCGCTCACCAGCCCCCCCCCCCCACGCCATCTCCTGGGCCCGGCCGCCACACCCCACCTCAACTCCTCCACTTTCATTAAATACAACTTATGTAGCTGCCAAAAGAGAGGCAACTCTTGTATTTTACTCGAGAATAATTAATAAATAGTTAGACTTTCAGCAGGAGTCTTGAATGAATGAGGAATGTATTTTCAGTTGGCGTACGTCGGTGCATTTCTTGTTATTTACATAGAACCATCGACTAAAAGGGGGGAACCTATTTTTCTTTCCGTTTTTGAATCGTGGATTGTTGCTGTCAGGATGGGTTTGCAGGTGCACTACATCCAAAGAGACACAGGAGGTGCTGTGATGGTGGCATGCACAAGGTACTTAAAGAGCAAGTAAGCAGACACATATAGGAAGTTTAAAAGAAGTCAAATACCTTTCATTTTTGAAGATGTCCAAGTTTATTCATCGGGAGTAAGAGAGGCCAATAAGGTACGTGTTTGTCGTGTGAATTGCTTTCCTGTATGCGAACATGTGTGATTAGTCAGTTACCGCTTACTTTTCGGATGTGTTGACTGTGCGGTGTATCATTCGTTTTGTATGAACATTTAATTCATTCTGTGCAAACACTGTTTAGAAAGATAATCAAAGCTTATGTTTTTACTTTCTTAGTTCTGACAGCATTTTTGGGAGAATTAATGCAACGATAAATGTCAGCTGAAACCGAAGAACAACTTAGCTTTTGATTTAACCCGTGGAGTAACTATTTAGGAGTACCTAACTCTGGGGCGTAGGAAGGAGTTTAACATTGGGGGGGACGTTTGCGTGCCATGTGATTTTTTTCAGTGAAAACAGTCCCATTGTCACCCAATGCTACAAGACTGCAGTTACTACAACCCTTTAAGGTTAGGTAAATAAGGTATAGAAAAACACTGATGGGAAAGCTAGTGGAATATTAAAATCATGTTTGTACTTTTCACTGTTCCCTTCTTATCATGTTAAAACCTTCCTCTCATGATCAACAACCTAACATCACCTCACTTTATACTGTAGCACCTACCTGCAACTCTTCAGTGCTGGCTTTCCCTGCATCTCCCTCACTGTGAATGTCCAGCTGAACTTCATCTGATCTCTAATATGAAAGCAGTGGAGATGAATAAGGCATAGATAAATACTGATGTGAAAGCTAGTGCAATATTAAAATCATGTTTGTAATTTATTTTATTGTTTAAATTCAACCCTGTTCACTTCTTATCATGTAAAAACCTTCCTCTCATAATCAACAACCTAACATCACCTCACTTTATACTGTAGCACCTACCTGCAACTCTGCACAGGCTTTCCCTGCATCTCCCTCACTGTGAGTGGCCAGCTGAACTTAATCTGATCTCTATGAAAGCAGTTGAGATGAATAAGGCATAGATAAATACTGATGTGAAAGCTAGTGCAATATTAAAATCATGTTTGTAATTTTATTGTTTAAATTCAACCCTGTTCACTTCTTATCATGTAAAAACCTTCCTCTCATGATCAACAACCTAACATCACCTCACTTTATACTGTAGCACCTACCTGCAACTCTGCACAGGCTTTCCCTGCATCTCCCTCACTGTGAGTGGCCAGCTGAACTTAATCTGATCTCTATGAAAGCAGTTGAGATGAATAAGGCATAGATAAATACTGATGTGAAAGCTAGTGCAATATTAAAATCATGTTTGTAATTTTATTGTTTAAATTCAACCCTGTTCACTTCTTATCATGTAAAAACCTTCCTCTCATGATCAACAACCTAACATCACCTCACTTTATACTGTAGCACCTACCTGCAACTCTGCAGTGCTGGCTTTCCCTGCATCTCCCTCACTGTGAATGTCCAGCTGAACTTCATCTGATCTCTAATATGAAAGCAGTGGAGATGAATAAGGCATAGATAAATACTGATGTGAAAGCTAGTGCAATATTAAAATCATGTTTGTAATTTATTTTATTGTTTAAATTCATACTTCAGTCGCTTATTTAGAACAAACTAGAATAAAACACCTTTTGGTAGAGCTGTGCACAAATGGGAACAATATAATAGGACATATTGTAACTGAACATATAGGTAAATCATTCTGTCAAATGACTAAATGTTGCGGAGGTTGAACTAATAGTTATGAGAATGTTCATTCTGATCTGAGAAAAGCACCAAAGCAACTGAGACAAACTGTAATAGGAAAATAATGTTCTTTTTACAGTTATCTTAAATCAAATCTCTTTTTGTCTTTTAGGTTACTGGAGAGTCCACAAAATTTTCGCCAGCAGCAACCGTTGGCTAGTAACGGTCATAGTAACAACGTTTACCTAGCAAGAAGAGTGTAGTAGTTAGATGTTGTCATCTTAACATCAATAAGTCTAACGTTAGACAGAAACTATAATTACCCTCCTGGGCAAAAGTATTACCAACTCACATTTCCTTTCTTTTTTTTCGTGCCCTGGAGAAAGAAATCATTTAAACTGAGCTGCTGCTGTCTTTTCATCTTCACGGCTCTCTGACCTGTCGCTAGTAGGCAGACACCCGCATCTCAAACACTCTGAGCGGTTGAGGGGACGGAGGCGGGCCGGTCCGAAATTATTTTATGCCCTTAATTTAGCCTTCTAGGTAGCGATTCGAAGGCACTTCCAACGTGAATGCCTTAACCTCCAACCCGCGCGCTGCCTTAAAGGCTCCGCGGGGGGCACACAAAACCATTCATGGGGCCGGTGACAAGACGCTGTGTTGCGCTTTCAAAATAAAAGCTAACAAGTAAAACATTTCGAAATCAAATATTTTGCAGTATAATTTTTGGGGGGGACAAATGCGCCTGTCTCCAACATTGGAGGGGACACGTCCCCTCCGTCCCCCCCGGTTCCTACGCCCTAGACCTAACTTAATTCTACTGAATCCTAAGCCTTTTTTCCCCCTTCTTACATGAAATAAAAATGAAATATAAACATTTAGATGTATAGTCTCTTTTTTCTGTGTTTTTTTATGAAGTGCTCAGCATTGTTTGCTGTGAGATGGGGAAACCTGGAATTCTGATTTAGTGTAATTGTGTTTTTATTTGGGTTTACGCAGTTTAAATGTTACCCCGGCAATTGCCGTTACGTTTGCCTCCGCGATTGAGAAAGCGACAGAGAAGATTATAACAATTACCGTTGCTCGTGCGCTATTTTCCACGCTTTTATTTAGAGAGCGACATTTGATGATGAACCCATCTTTAAAATCGGTCCCAGCTCTCATTACCCGCAATTAATTTCCAAAAAATTGTCTGTCTGCTAGCTTTAATTAAAGCTTCCAATGTAAACAAGTTCAGATCGTTCGTATTTCACAGTTACTGTTACCCTTCGATGTCGTTTTGGAAGGTGCAAGAGCAGTCTTTGAAAGGGGGGGCTTTTCGAAAACGAATTGGATTAAGCTTGAACGTTACCTGCAAGTATCAACTGGAATTTACTTCAAAACGAACTCAAAACCAAGTACTTTTGGATGTTACAAGAATATGACGTGATGGAATGTCCTGTAGATGTAATATCGGAACACCCAAGGTTCTCAGAAATGTTTCTGTGTCAATAATTGCGCCTTTGCCAGCCGTCAAACGCAGCAGGAGTTTACGACACTAATTTTCGACACTTTCGAAGTGCTGCGATCCAGAGATCCTTCTAGAACTGTTCAAACTGTTATCGGTCCTCATGTCTCTCTCCAATAAAACGTCTGTTTTAAACGTATTGAAGATATCACCACGAAGTCCTTTCAACACGAGATTTACATTTACACTTATTAATTTAGCAGACGCTTTTATCCAAAGCGACTTGCAGTTAGGACAGGGACATTCTCCCTGAGGCAAGTAGTGTGAAGTGCCTTGCCCAAAGACACAACGTCATATAGCCACAGCCGGGGCTCGATCTCACAACAATCCGATCATGAGGCCAACGCCTTAACCGTTGAGCTATCTGACTCGCAATTCGTACTTTTATCGACAGCCCCGGCGAAGGCTGACTGTGAGAACAACAAGAGCGGAAAGATTTTTTTCCCCCAACGGCGCCGATAATCTTGTTTTTGACATGAGCGATGGGCAGGGATTCCACCGTTTCTCAATCTGTTTCTTTGACGGCTGAGCCCTTTTTCTCCCCCAAATTGGATTTCTTAATCTAATCTCCGGGTTAAAAACTATCGTTTCTCCCTCGTCCTCTCTCTCCCAGATCATTTTCTTGGATCCCCGAAAAGCAGATGCAAAATGATGCTCTGATCTCCTACCTCTGATGGCCGTCAATTATGATAATAGCAGCGAACGGCGCACAGTAGCAATAGGGCGAATGACTGCAACGTGGGATCCTTTTGGAAATCAAATTTAAGCCACCCGACCACGCTTTCTATCCTCCTTGCATATGGTTCCAGCTCGCTCCATGTTGACCAGCTTCCCCGCTTTGCTGGGCCGATTTTCCTCCATCCGGGTTAGAGATAAGCGGGAGAGGAAGTCGGGATGATGAGGGGCAGCGGTGGAAGGGAAGAGATGGGGGGGCCGGATGGATCAGGTGGGCTCGTCAGGGGCCGGCAGCTTGTGTGTGTGCGTGTGTGCGAGATTAAAGGCTGGATCTGTGTCCTGTCAACTTTAATGCAGTGTCACATTATGCTAATCCTCTGTAACGGTAGAATGCCAGAGATATTTTTCTTTCTATTTCTCTCTCTTTTCCTGGCTGCTGTTTTCTTTCCTGTGGGCTTCAGGGATTGACCTCAATATGTTTCCGCACACCTCCCCTGTAATATCAGTCCGTACCTCAGCGTTCTATCATTCCTTCGCCCCTTCCTCTGTTCTCACTTTCCTTAGGAGGAGATGAAGGATTTACCCTGTTCTCCTTGTCATGGGGGGGGGTTTTGTTAGGGATTAAATGTTCTCATCGCCTCGTGTTCACCCTTGAAAATGTGAAACAAGCCCACGCGTTACCTGGACAACAGCGTCATGGTGTAAGAGCAAACAGCCCCCCCCCCCCCCCCCCCCCCCCCCCCCCCCCCCACCCCCCCACCCCCCGCAAGAAAACGCGGGGGCCCCGCCTCCTCGCTCACTTCGTACTTCACCTGCCTCTCATCCTCAGACTCCCACCCCCACGCCGTCCTCCGCCCCCCTCCCCACCGCTCCCCTTCCGTCCGTCAGAGGCAGCCTAATTGACGGGCTGACCCGAGCACGCACCGACCCCCTTTTTCCCCGGATCAAACGCTCGCCTCGACAAGTCGGGCAGCGCCCCCTCCTCCCGCTGTCGGCGGGGGCCGCGAGCGAGGCCGGTTTCCCCCCCGCCGGTGCGGACAGGCCAACCGCCTGAACAGGCAGGCAGTCAGGGCAGAGAGCTGAGGAGATGGACAGTTGAGGTTGTTCCATTAAAACGAGCTTTAACGATGCCTCCACTGCTAGGAGTTCGGCTGACGCCGCCTGGGCGGAGGGGGGGGGGGGGGGGGGCTTTCATCTTCCCCCCTGTTGCAAGGTCTTGTTTCTCTGCTACGCTTTTCCGCTCGTTCACTTCACACACACACACACACGTTCAGGAAAAAAGAATACACACACGCACATTTGTACGCTGTCCGTCTCAGGAAAGAGAAATGCGAGCGGGATTAAACGTGCTTAAACTCCTACGCGCTGACACACACACACACGCACACACTCGCACGTTGACACACGCTCAAACACCGTGTCGTCCCCCGGAGACCACCTTATTGTGGAAATCTTTTTCTTATTGTTTTCGAGTCTGTCTGCCTGAATAACTGCCCCCGGGGTTGATCCGCTCTCCCTCCGCCCTCCCCCTCTCCTCCCTCCACCCCACCCACCCACCCACAGCTCCTCCACCCGATCTGGGACCGCGAGGAAGGCTGGACCCGCAGTCAAAACACATCTCCGGGACGCAAAACCCCTGAATAGAACCTTAGCCTAGAACGGCGCGTCAATCACTTCCTCTTCCCGCCGTCACATCCGCCGCCAGCGAACATTATCCTAATTATTAGTATGAAAACTCTCAGGTGCCAGTATTGTAGGAGGAATATAATTGCCCAGGCTCGGAGTGACAGACTTATTGGCGAACATGCATGACACCAGAACAATAAAACGCATTCACATCCATCCGAGCGGTGACACACTCCATGAAGCAACCGTCTGCTTGGGAGTTGACTGTATTGACTGCTATGAATGGGGTTCAACGTAGCTCTTATTATGACGTTTCATTTTCTCTGTCCGTGAAGGTTTAAAAAAAAAAAGAAATACAAAAGATCTCTGTATCTCCGTATTCCCAGAACGGAATGTTCCGGCCAAAGGGAGCTTGGCAACAGTCCCCCCAATCCCCCCCCCCCCCCCCCCCCCCACCCCCCCCTAAGCTTAGTATCCGCCCTGGTGTTTAACAGTCATGGATAGAATCCAAGATCATTAGCCCATACCCGCACACACACACACACACAACCCGCAACACACGGTCAACAATACACACACTCCGGCAGCTACACACACACACACACACACGAGTGGACTAAGAGACGGTGCCAGAGGGAGTTTGGCACAGAATGCTACACAGCCAGCCCCAGTTTGAGCTCCATGATTCACACAGTGAGAAAACCCCATCAGTGGTAATCCTGGTACGACCATCCAGGAAACGCTTAGCACATTCTTTCGTGACAGAAAGAGAGCGAGGTAGTCTTTTTTTTTAAGACGTAAAACATTAAGGCGTTCGGGTCAGGGATTCGGGTGGCTCAGCGGGTAAGGCCGTTGGGGCTCGTGAACCGAAAAGATCGATTCCCGGCTGGTGGCTACATGATGTTGTGTCCTTGGGCGAGGCACTTCACCCTACTTGCTTCAGGGGGGGAACGTTCCCTGTACTTGCTGTAAGTCGCTCTGGATAAGAGCGTCTGCTGAATGATTAAATATAAAGGTAACACTTCTTCTCTAAGGGTGGCCCACCATTTCAGCAGCAATCTATTGGGCGATGACAGCTGGTATGTAGGGGCCAATAGAAGACTCTCTCCTCACAGGAACTAGGATCCAACTGTCCAACTATGTCTGACAGGAACTCTGTCCAGTGCTCTCTCTGGGGGACAGGTCACTGAATGACTTCCGTGTGTGTGTGTGTGTCAGGGCTCCGCTAGGCATGTCTGGACATACCAGCCTGGCTTATTTTACCGACAGACGGATGGACGAAGAGGAGGGTGGCTACCTTCGCTGTCAAGGTGTGTGTGTCACTGTCAAGGTGTCTAGCTGGTCCTTGTCTCGGAGACAGCTCGCTGACACCCTCACCTGCCAACACGCACGCACACACACGCTGACATTGAGTCATTCAGCAGACGCTCTCATCCAGAGCGACTCACAGCAAGTACAGGGACATTCCCCCCCCGGAGGCAAGTAGGGTGAAGTGCCTTGCCCGAGGACACAATGTGACGTTGGCACAGCCGAGATTCGAACCAGGGACCTTCTGATCAGTAGCCAGAAACCCTCACCGCTCAGCCACCTACAGACTACCCTACAAACCCCCCCCCCCTTCAAAAAACACACACACAGGTACAAACACACTCCCCCTTCAAACACACCTTCGCACGCAATTACAGTACAGTCAAACCCACTCCCATACATTCTCTCTCACACACGTACTTCTGCAAACATGCGGAGACAGTAAGTGACGGCCAGACTGGCATGGGGAATGTTTTCCTGCCAGGCGAATGGGCTCTTCACATGGTCTGAAAGTGGGCAGGGATGAGCACAACACACAACAAGCAGATGTCTGGGACTCAGCCAATGGCAGAGAGGATTGAGTTCAGGTCGCATGGCTGGACTGTCAGTGTCTGCCGCGGCTGGCGTGCCCTGGCAAATGACTGATGGCAGAGGAGCAGAAGAGGCCTGGAGAGGGGGCCTGGAGGGGGGGCCTGGAGAGGGGTTAGGTCTGGAGAGGAGACATGGAGAGGAGGTCTGGAGAGGGGTTAGGCTGGAGAGGAGGCCTGGAGAGGAGGCCTGGAGAGGGGGCCTGGAGGGGGGCCTGGAGAGGGATTAGGCCTGGAGAGGAGGCACGGAGAGGAGGCCTGGATGGGGGTTAGGCCTGGAGAGGAGGCCTGGAGAGGAGGCCTGGAGAGGGGGCATGGAGAGGAGGCCTGGAGAGGGGGCCTTGAGAGGGGGCATGGAGAGGGGGCATGGAGAGGGGGCCTGGAGAGGAGGCCTGGAGAGGGGGCCTGGAGAGGGGGCATGGAGAGGGGGCATGGAGAGGGGGCCTGGAGAGGGGGCATGGTGAGGGGGCATGGTGAGGGGGCCTGGAGAGGGGGCCTGGAGAGGAGGCCTGGAGGGGGGGTTAGGCCTGGAGAGGGGAGTTAGGCCTGGGGAGGGGGTTAGGCCTGGGAGGGGTTAGGCCTGGGGAGGGGTTAGGCCTGGGGAGGGGTTAGGCCTGGGGAGGGGTTAGGCCTGGGGAGGGGTTAGGCCTGGGGAGGGGTTAGGCCTGGAGAGGGGTTAGCAAATGGGCTGGAGTGGTGTGTGTGTATGTTTTTGTTTCTGTGCATGTGTGAGTGGGTCTGTGTGTGTTTTTGTGGTGTGTTTGTGCCTCTGTGTCAGTGTGTGTGTGTGTGTGTTTCTGCGTCAGTGTGTGTGTGTGTGTGTGTTTCTGCGTCAGTGTGCGTGTCTGCGTTTGTCTGTCAGTGTGTCAGTTGTCTGTCAGGATGCAGGGAGGGGTGGGGGGTGGAGTTAATAATACATTCATAATATGTATTTACATTTACCAGAATGCCCTTATCCAAAGCGACTTACAGCAAGTACAGGGACATCCCCCCCCCCTGAGGAAAGTAGGGTGAAGTGCCTTGCCCAAGGACACAACGTCACGTTAGCTGCAGCCGGGAATCGAACTCGCAACCTTTCCGATCGCTAGCCCAACGCCTCAACCTGCTGAGCCACGTGACTCCCCATAGTTGAGGGAGCGTAGGGGGGTTGGGGTAGATGTGAAGGAGGGTTGGGGGGGGTAGGGGTAGTGGGGGCGAGGTTGGGGGTTCATGCTTTGGGGATACGGCTATGCCATCGCTGTCCACCTCGGCTGGGCGTGCCAAGATGAATTACCCAGGCGGGAACGTGGGCCTCGGCAGCATGGCGCCCGGCTGTGAGCGTGGGCGCGGCACCTTTCAAGTTCTGCGATTCGCCCCTGAGATACGGCGAGGGAACGCGATCGGGGGCCGCGAATAGGGCCGTCTCGTTGTTTGATGCCCTCCAGGGGAGCCAGGGGCCGGGGGCTGTGTAGATGATGTGTGTGTTTTTGTGCGTTGCCCGGTCTTTCTCATCTTCCGTGCGTCCCCGCATCTCAGCTGGGTTAAACGGACGGTCGCGGCTCCGGTTGTTGTGGACTGTGCGACTCCAAACCTCTGGTTAATGAGGAAAGGGCCTCGTGGTTCCCTGTGAGCTGTGGAGCCTGAGGGATTTGGTTCATTACACCGTGATGTGGGGCAGGGGGGGGGTGGGGGGGGGGGGGTACACACTAAGGGACGGGCTGGGTCTCTATTTTGAATTATTTGAATATATACATGCACTGTATACTCACATATGGTATAAATATATAAGTGTGTGTGTGTTTTTGCGTGTCTTAAGAGATGTGGAGGGTGGGGGGAGGCGAGAGAGTGTGTGTGTGTGTGTGTGTTGTGTATTAGTTGATATCTCCCACTGAGCGTTTTCACCGGAGGCTCAGTCTAATTTGGAAGCACGAACGCATATATTTACGCGTTCGGGGTGTTGTGCCGCGGATATCTCAGCGCCGTGAGATTCATCGCAGCTTTGCCTAACTTAGAGCCACCCCAGGCCCCTGGACAGGGACGGGGCGCCCTGCTCTACCCAACCAGGAAGACTTACCCAAACTTACTCCCAAGCCAACAGCCAAAGTACAGTATGTGACAACTGTGGAAGAAATTTGATTTCCTGTGTATGTGAATCCCTACTGAACACACTTTCTCTGAAGACTGTTGTAACGTCATTACTGTCTGACTGTCACTATCTATGTTTACATTATTGTGCTCTATAAAAGAAGGTCCTTGCGCCTTCAGACGGGAGAGAGACATGATTGAGACCTAAGCCTTGTACTGTCTTCATTTTGTTGCCAGAGGTCTGGTAATTTCTCTCCCAATCTGCAGGTTGTTAAATACTTATTTAATCCAGAACTCAACTGAATATAGTCACTCCGTTTATGAACGAAGATTTTAGGAGAGTTAGGTCTTCCTATCTCACATTCAACACGGTGTTCGGAAGCAGACGATGCCAACATCCGTATAAATAGAAGAAGGAAAATGAAGATAACGCGAGTGCATTTGAATTAAACCTGGAACGAGGTGTAATGACAAGCTCCCTCAAAGACTCTTGCTCGCCTGACAAGCCCTCACATCTCTCTCGTCCTTGACAGCGCTTTGTAAAGCGCGTTGTCACCGAGAATCAGGCTCGCTGCTATTTTCCGCCCGGCGCCGTCGTCAACGACAGCTTTCGTTTGGACGTTTCCCCGGTCGATCAGGTGGTCGGAGCAGAACTTTCGGCCGTAGCGGCGGAGAGCGCCGGAATGGAAAGCGCCGTCTCTTTCTTGAACGCGCGTCTCTCCCGCGTTATCCGATACGTGACGCCGAGGAGGGTTAACGCGTCGCGGTGATGCTAATCCTCCCGATAGGCCGGTCCTTTCAGCTTCGCGCTAACCTGATTATGCCAATCATTAAGTCTAATGAGTCGGCAGCGGCGGCGTCAGAACTTCACGTGACAGATTCACCAAAACAAACACTCAGGGTGTTTTTTTTCTCCCCCCACACCCCCCCCTCCACTTCTGCTGTGCATGTTCAGATACGACTGTCTGATTCCATCCACTCCGGGTCGGTTTCAGCTCGTCTGGACTTGACTTTCGAGAGCAGGTGAGAGTCTTTGATCTCTTATGGAAGACTGAATCAGCATGCTGAACCACGGGGTTAAAGTAAACATCAGCATTCGAGTAGGCGCATCTCAAGCAGAGATGCGCGCGCGTGCGTGTCTTAGTTGCGCGCGTGCGTCTCAGCCGATGTTGGGGCGAGCGTTAGGGGTTAGCGCTCGTGTCGTGGTGGATGTTTGGCTGTGCGTGTGCGTCTGTGTCTGTTTTCGTGTACTTTGGAGCGTGGGTCTTAGTGTTTGTGTGTGCGTGTACTTTTGAGTGTGTGTCAGTGTTTGAGTGTGTGTACTTCTGAGCATGGATCTTAGTATTTGAGAGTGTGTACTTCTGAGTGTGTATCTTAGTATTTGAGTGTGTGTACTTTGAGTGTGTATCCTAGTATTTGAGTGTGTGTACTTTGAGCGTGTATCTTAGTATTTGGGTGTGTGTACTTCTGAGTGTGTGTCTTAATATTTGAGTGTGTGTACTTTGAGTGTGTGTCTTAGTATTTGAGAGTGTGTACTTCTGAGCATGTATCTTAGTATTTGAGTGTGTGTACTTCTGAGCATGTATCTTAGTATTTGAGTGTGTGTACTTCTGAGCATGTATCTTAGTATTTGAGTGTGTGTACTTCTGAGCGTGTATCTTAATATTTTAGTGTGTACTTTCGTCCGTGCGTGCGTGTTGGGGGCGCGAGCGCGCCCCTGCGGGAGCTGACCCAGCTCCCTGTCGCATGCAGTATAGATTTCCGTTTCCGTCTCCCGTGCCCTTGCGACCAAGGTCACCCGTGAAGATGAACAGCAGGGGAAGATCTTCAGTCGTTCACCAACCAGCGTCTCCTTCAGATTACCATTCGACTGCGCTGGCTCACCGCTCACATTTACATGCGAATCCAATACTGGAATCTGATCTCACATCAGCATAACCAGCACCGCGTGGCGTACAGTAAGAAGACGAGGGGGAGCGATGGATGAGGAGAGAGTTAAAGAGGAGAGGGAGGGGAAAAAAGACAAAATGGTCGAAGATTTAGATGGAAATTATATATTTTTTTCCTTCGTTCTTTTGATTTTTAAATTCTGTTTGAACCTGTACCCTATTCACAGTACGTCCGCTGGAAATTACAGGTAGATAGGAACGTCGCATAATCGGAATAAACGGTACTATTTAACTTGACTGCGGCTCGGTTATCTCAAAAGCCTGTGAACCCTGTAAGGAATCTATGAATATATGCCTTTTTATGGCAAGCTACAAAATGACAGACTCCTGAATGGAGAATCCGATCTTATCCTTTAGGGAAGGCCTTCGATATCAATAGGGAAACTTCACCAGCTGTAAAGGTTTGATATGTGGCGCGAATTGCGGTTTATACCATCTGAAACCATAACATGGGTCCATCTTTACCTTTCCAGAGCAGCAGGTTTGATTAAAACGCATATCCCCCACCCCCCCTACACACACACACACGCACAATGCATTTATTTTTCCAATTTGGGTGTGTCTCGCGATGTCTTCCCGCCCCGAAGATCCGATTGATATTTATTGCGACGACTCAATCGAGGACATGCGTTCCGGTCACGTGGCGCGGCGAACGTAATCATTAACTCTCATCGAAGCCGTCCTGATCGATAACGCGCTGCCTGTTGTCGCATCGCGTAAAGCTGGGCTCTGATTGGAGGGCCAAGGAAATACTGCAGACGGTCGGTCTCAAAGAAGGAAGCGCTGATTCAATCGATACGAAGACAACATTCCTGTCAGCCAGCGGTCAATGAGGGGAGCGTGATAATCACATCCAATCAAGATTCATGTTTTTCTTTCTGGACCCCCGTCACCCTTCAATGAATTTTAGCGTTTGACGGTAAAGTATGCGTAGGAAATTCGTAACACAATCAACAAAATATAGTTCCATTCCACGCAACAGAAGTTCACAATCACAGAACATTGTGGTATTTGCAATGTTCCCCATCCATGTTTATCTTCAGCTGTAGAAATCTGGTACCCGAAGAAAAAAATTAAAAGAATGCTATTGGGCCAATGATTAAGCCAATACCTTAAAAGCAAGATTATATATATATATATATATATCTTTTTTTTAACAGCCTTTTGCTAAGTGAGAGGCCCTCTTTGGGTCACTGTACCACTGACGCTAATGACAGTAAATACATTTATGTGATTGGAGCTGGCAGGAGATAGGGGAGAGATGTGTGTGTGGGGGTGGGGGGGTGGGGGGGGGAGTAATCTCAGGGCAAATCTTAAAAGCACCACAAAACAAGGATTCTTTAGGAAAGGGGGGGGGGGGGGGAGGGGCGTATAAAAGAAGCCGCATTTACAGATAATTGACTGCAGGGGAGAGTGGTAAATAGCCGACAAGAGCTTCTTTTTGGTCAGGAGACAAGAGGGCCAAGTGGGGGGGGGGGGGGGGGGGGGGGGGGGGGGCAAGCGAGAGATAGGAGAGAAGACGGAGAGAGGGAGGGAGGAAGACTAGACACAGAGAGAGAGAGAGAGATCTAGAAAGACGAAGGAAAGCAACGATACAAATCATCTTCAGAGAGGGTGTGGGGGAAAAACAGCTTGCATCGGCACGCGCGTGTGTTGGGGGGGGGGGGTAGGATTGGGGGGGAGGGGGGGGGGGTAAAGGCATTGACATCTCATTATAATTGATCGCTGTGATGGGATGGAAGGCAACGCGGGTGATCGATGCTAAGAGAGTTTTTTTAGCAGCTAATGAAGATTAGCGGGCGGGGGAACTTTTCAGAGCACTCTAGTCCTCAGCCCGGCGGTCGATAGGCGAACGCGCGACCCTCGCGACACGACGGCGGGGGCCTCGTCCTCAGACGCGCGAGGATGAGGAGAGGAGGACGCCGGCCCCTTTTTTCTCCTCTCCTTTTCTTTCGGGGGGGGGTCGTATCGATCGAAGCTTTCGTATGCTCCCCCCAAACCCACCCCACTCCCCCCAAAGATTTAAATGGCGTTAGCACCCGGGCGTTTCTTGAAGTATTTGATTTGGAAGCGAAGGCCAAGGATGTTGCTTATTTCGTGAATGTCAATATTCATCAAAAATATATATAAAATCAATTGCGTTGGCTTTGATTGAACGCAACTGGAAATCAAGTTATCCCGGGAAAAAAGCCATGATATCAATGTCGAGAGATCGCCCCTGATGTTTTGATGATGTTTATCGAGCTCTCGACAGGATTTCACCAGCAATTAGTATTCCGGAGTTAACTTCCTGAGGAGCTTTCCTCCACCAGAAATAAATAATGAAACGTTGAAGCGTACCAGAAAACCATTTACAATTTTATCGTGAACATGGAATTAAAGACAGAAATTTGTGTGCAATCTAGTAGATTAGCGGAAAACACGTGATTAATATATTCATTTGCTCTTCACGAGTAACTGACGTGCCCCGTAACCGCGTCTGACACAAGTAAGGTATTAAAAACAATCCAGCGCCGACACACAACATGTTTACAGATTTATAGATGCGTAAATATTTACAGAACCTGATGGCGCTGGTTTCAATAATTGAAGGGGAATCTGCCACTTGTCACGCAGTTAGAAAGCTCAACTGGCCTTAACCCCCCCCCCCCGTCCCCCCCCCCCCCCCCCCGGTCCCCCCCCCCCCCGTCCCACAGGGCCTAAGCAAGAGGGAGAGAGAAGTGGGGGGATGCAACCTTCATTGGCCCTCTCACATAGCTCCTGTTGATCGTTTTTATATATATATATGTTTTTACTTTATTTCCTCGCAGTAGGATTTAGCAGTTCTTTGTCTTTCGTCTATGTGTGCCCAACTGCCCCCCCCCCCCCCCCCACCTCTTTCTCTCTTCCTTTAGCGGCACGGTTGAGTGGCCCGCCACACCACCCCTGTCCTGCCGGCTCCTCCTCTTGGTAAAAGTTGGTTCTCGAACGCGGGAGAGACCGTTAAAAAACCAGCCCAAACCGTGGAGGCCACGCCCCCTGGCTGCCCCCCCGGTCCCCTCCCACTGCCGCCAACCGCCAGTGGGTCACCAACGAGATAACCGCGCCCGCTAATACATTGTCAAACCACTGTCTTCATG
>CM059330.1:5182618-5217618 GCA_030340685.1 Protosalanx chinensis
TTTTGGGAGAGATTTGAGAAAGTAGGACAGTGGAAGCATCGACAGCGTCCCTCAGCGGCGCCCGCTGTAACCAGGGGACACAACAAAACCCAAGAAGCCCGCAGCTCCCCGGAGGAGGAGCGAGAGGAGGAGGGGGGGGTGGAGGATGGGGAGGGAGGGGAGGGGAGGGGCGAGGAGGGGGCAATCAGTGCATTCATCCTCCCCTGATGCCTGAAGCTCAAAGGATCCTGTTGAAAGGGGGAAAAAATAATCATAATAATGATTTCGGGAAGCGAGAGGAAAGGAAGAAAAAAAAACGACCGGTCTCCGCGCTCGAACCAACGGGAACTTACTGCCCCCAAAAAATAAACGTCCCTATTTATACTGGGAAGACTAGTCTCAAGCGCTCAGCAGAAACAACACAGGCTCGCTCACACTGCTTTAGAGTTGCACACAGATGCGCGCGCACGCACACATATCCTGGGCCTTGCTGATAATCCCAGGCCATGTAGTGTTTAGTGTGGATCTGAGAAAGGGATATTTTTGCCCGAGCTACTAAGTCCTGTATCAGAGAGCACAAAGCCAAGCGGGAGGGGGGAGAGACGAGACAGACAGTGAGAGGAGAAGCTGAATTTGAAACTCGATCTTTTCTTGGGCGTGGGGGGGGAAGGGGGCTGCCAAAACGTCTCTGATCGGAAGGTCAACGCCCTCGCGTTCGCACGTGTGGAGGCTCTCCAGTCGACCCTGAATGTCTCCCCCGACGTTCCACAGGGGCTTTCATCTGAGCCGTGGCGAGTCCGCACCATCTCCGCACGCGTCGAACGTGTCGTCCGTCGTTTCTCTGCCTCCAGCCTCTGAAGGATGGCTCCCCTGGTCCTGATCTTGACCTCTGACCTTCAATGCTCCAAGAATTCCCTCCCTCCTTCCCTTCCTCCTTCCCTCCCTTCCTCTCTCCCCCCCTCCCTCCCTCCATCTCTCCCTCCCTCTCTCCCTTCCTGTCTCCTTCCCACTCTCTCCCTCCTCTCTCCACCTCCCTCCTTCACACTCCCTCCCTCTCTCCCTCTCCCTCCCCCCCTCTCTCCACCTCCCTCCTTCCCTCCCTCTCTCTGCCGGTGGTCCAAAGCCCAGGTGGATCCAGAGGAATGTGCCTCCTGGTGGCTGCCTGGGCCAGGGGGCTTCCTGGTGGATCCCCACAGTGGGTCCCTGGGAGCAGGTAACACTGCTGCTGTGAGAATCATCCATCTGCTGCCGCTGCCTGGCCACGACCTTCCGAGCTGCATTCCTGAGCGTGGAATTCACACGCGTTTACAGTCTCTCTGAGGCGTCAACATAGTTTCCAGCCATTTTTCTCCTTGGTGGGATTCCGATCATCTGTCTTTGGTCGTGCCGGGACCAGGCAGACCTTAAGCTGACAGCTGCAGGAGTCATTCCTGGGGCCCATGCTTTGTCACGTCGCAGCTTTTCCAGCAGCAACACAATGGAGACGCAAGAACAAAGTCCCACCCCGCGTTCGGCATGAATTCGTAATACGTTCCCGTGACTGCCACCATCCGCATCATCATCATCATCCCATCATGTGGATCATCCTCAGAGCCCTCGTCGCGACCGTCCGCGTCCTCTCATCCCCCGCAATTTCCGCCACCTCGGCTCTCGTTGGCCGTGATGGAGCCGCAGTCCCTTGCCCCGGCCCTCCTCCCTCCCTCGCTCCCTCCTTCACCCCCTCCTCCCCTTCCCCTTCTTTTCATCAGAGAGCTCCCGACCAATCGTTGGCAGCAGACGCTCCCAAAACATCTGGCATTCCTTCTGGAAACCATCCACCCACTTGGCCCCCTCTCAACACTCTGGCAAATACAAAGACACAGAAACTGGGCACGGGATTTGTAGAAGAAGAAAAAAAAAGAGAGGCACAAAAAAGAGAGGAGGAAACTACTCGGATGAACTTTGCACTTCTGCCATCAGCCAACACACTGTATGTGACACAAACAGGACAAGCCTGGCGGCTCGCTGGCGTTTAATGATTGGTGGGAAGTTTCACCGAGAACCAATCGGAGGAGTCTGTGAATATGCATGCTGCTCTGCATGGAGTCGCACACAGATATTTCACCCATCTGCTGTTCCTTAAAAAAAAAAAAACTGTGAGTTACATGTTGCTCTGACCTAAACCTGTTAGCAGGGTTGACAGGAACAGTTCTATCTTGGAATGAGGTGATGGGGTTGTGAAGAGATCATGTGTTTTTTAGGGTGTTGGTGACACAGCATTTTTATTTAGCTTCCTTCACTTTGATCACAAAGTGAAATTGCCCACCCCTGCTGTATACCCAACCAGTCAAAAGTTTGGACAAATTTTCCCATTCATTTGAATAGGAGGGTGTGTCCAAACCTTTGACTGGTAATGTATATATAGAGAACATTTAAAACGCTTATCCAATGCAATGCACAGTGGGGGATTTGAAACCCACAACAGTCTGCAGACAAATGCTCTCCCGCTAAGCTGTGCCCCACCCTCCAGACGCAACACAGTCCCGTATGAAAGGTAACTTGGAAAGGTGTTGAATCCGGATTCGCAGGTAGATATGAGGGAGTCAGATGGCTCAGCGGGTTAAGGCCGTTGGCCTCAACAGCAGAAGGTTGTGAGTTCGAATCCCAGCTGTGGCTATGTGATGTTGTGTTCTGGGGCAAGGCACTTCACCCTACTTGCCTCAGGAGAATGTCCCTGTACTTACTGTAAGTCGCTTTGGAAAAAAAGCATCTGCTAAATGAGTTTCAACTCATTTCTTATTTATTTAACGAGGTGGCCCAGGAGGACAGACATGAATTCGCTGACCAGACAGGTGGACATGAAGTCGACGTTCATCTAAAACTCCCCCCCCCCTCCTCTAAGGCGTCACCGCGGAGATAATGACATCAGCCTTTTCTGATGAGAATGGAGAACGTCCTCATGATTATTATGGGCTGTGTAATTTGCCCGCTGGGACGCATTAAAAATGAAATGATTATGGAGAGGACAACAAATGACTCGACTACAGTGGCGTCAGAGGAGTCGTTAGGATTATGGCTAACGCGAGGGAGAGGATATTGTCTGTAATTTTTTAGGAGATGATAAAACCCATGTTAGCTGTGTTCGGCACGGATTTTGCCGTGATACCGAAACGCCTTCCCTGCCATTACCACTGTGGACGTGTTTGTGTGCGTGCGGGGTAAGAGAGTGTGTGCGGTTTTCGTCAGGGAGCGTGTGTCATACTAATTCAGGGAGTCTATGGTGTGCTGAGGTGGAAAATGACCTCTCAACAACGTTTCAAGTGTTTTCTTAGAGGAAACTAGCTCTCAACAGGCAAGACCTGAATAGTATTTCCCTTAGGACTCGGGTGTGAGGAGAGAGAGATAGAGAGAAAGAGAGAGAGAAAGAGAGAGAGAGAGACAGAGAAAGAGAGAGAGAGACAGAGAAAGAGACAGAGAAAGAGAGAGCGAGAGAGAGAAAGGTGTGCGCTCCAGTCCTATGGTAGGCGCAGTCTGGTCGATACCCAACTGGATGAAAACATCAAACCACTAACAGCAACGTGCTACAAGGTACAAGAGTCCCAGTTGGGGACAGGGAGGCCTTCTAGCCTACATTCCCAGTCTGAACCCCAGCTACTCCCTGCTATCCCCAGCCGGCACCCCCCCCGCAACCCCACCCCCCCACCCCCCCCGTCTCTAAGCCGGAGGGGGGGTGGGGTTGCGGGGGGGGTGCCGGCTGGGGATAGCAGGGAGTAGCTGGGGTTCAGACTGGGAATGTAGGCTAGAAGGCTAGGGGGGGGCCTGGGCGCCGCCAAGCTGTCGGAAGCTCTGTCGACATTAAACATGCATCCTCCCCACCACCTCATCTGGGCTCATGACTTTTTAATCCCCAGCCATGTTCGGGCCTGTCCAAACGCTTAGCATCCCCCCCCCCCCCCCCCCCACCCCGAACCCCCCCCCCCCTCCCCCACCCCCCCTCCCCAACGCCACATCACCGTGTCTGCCAAAGAGCTGCCCCCTCGCTAAATAAAACATGCTAATAATTCATTTTAAGCATCCACTTGGTGAATGATGTATGTGGCTGGAATCAGTGCAGAGGGCGGGGTTGAGGTGCCGTGTAAAGTGTGCGTACGCGTGTTTTTAATGCCGTGCGCGCGTGTTCTCCGATGCTTATTTATTTATTGCTAATTCCTGATGACACTGAGTGGCCGAAAGCGTAGCAGCACTTAAAACCCGGTCATGGAAATATACGTGTGCGTGAATTAATGTGTGTGTGTGTGTGAGTGCGTCAGTGCGTGGGTGTGTGTGTGTGTGTGTGAGCAGAATGGATGAGGTGAAGGGGAGGGGGCTGATTGAAGCGTTCCTCCATAATCAATGGGCGGGTTTGAAAACACCCTTCGGTAGGACACTCCAGTGTTCATCCATCTGCATTCTACAGATGTATGTTCGTATTCAGTGGAACGTTTGCCTTAGGGAGAACAGACAAAAGCTTTCTGTGTTTCCAATGGTGCCGAGCTGCATGACATGGACATACTGTACATGTCTAAGGCTGAATCTCTTTCACACTCTCTCGCCTTACAGTATTCTTTACTCCTGGTCCTCTAGTGTACAGCCTCCATCTCCCCTATCTACAGCCTATATCTCCCCTAGGTGAAGCCTCTAGCTCCCCTAGCTACAGCCTCTATCTCCCCTAGCTCCAGCCTCTATCTCCCTTAGCTTCAGCCTCCATCTCTCCTAGCTTCAGCATCCATCTCTCCTAGCTACAGCCTCCATCTCCCCTAGCTACAGCCTCCATCTCTCCTAGCTACAGCCTCTATCTCCCCTAGCTACAGCCTCTATCTCCCCTAGCTACAGCCTCCATCTCCCCTAGCTACAGCCTCTATCTCCCCTAGTTACAGCCTCTATCTCCCTTAGCTACAGCCTCTATCTCCCCTAGCTACAGCCTCCATCTCCCCTAGCTACAGCCTCTATCTCCCCTAGCTACAGCCTCTATCTCCCCTAGCTACAGCCTCTATCTCCCCTAGCTACAGCCTCCATCTCCCCTAGCTACAGCCTCCATCTCTCCTAGCTACAGCCTCTATCTCCCCTAGCTACAGCCTCTATCTCCCCTAGCTACAGCCTCCATCTCCCTAGCTACAGCCTATATCTCCCCTAGGTAAAGCCTCTATCTCCCTTAGCTTCAGCCTCCATCTCTCCTAGCTTCAGCATCCATCTCTCCTAGCTACAGCCTCCATCTCCCCTAGTTACAGCCTCCATCTCTCCTAGCTACAGCCTCTATCTCCCCTAGCTACAGCCTCCGTCTCCCCCAGCTCCAGCCTCCAACTCCCCTAGCTACAGCCTCCATCTCCCCCAGCTCCAGCCTTCATCTCCCCCAGCTCCAGCCTCCATCTCCCCAGCTCCAGCCTCCGTCTCCCCCAGCTCCAGCCTCCGTCTCCGCCAGCTCCAGCCTCCGCCTCCCCAGCTCCAGCCTCCATCTCCCCCAGCTCCAGCCTCCGTCTCCCCCAGCTCCAGCCTCCGTCTCCGCCAGCTCCAGCCTCCGTCTCCCCAGCTCCAGCCTCCGTCTCCCCTAGCTCCAGCCTCCGTCTCCCCCAGCTCCAGCCTCCGTCTCCCCCAGCTCAGCCCCTCCAGCCCGTCTCCCCCAGCTCCAGCCTAATGTCAAGAGCAGCTTCATTCAGCTCCTGTGTCATGCCCTAATCAGAGCGTGATGAAGAGACTCTCCAGAAATCAGGGAGACGTGCACGCGTGTGCGTTTGCGTGAACGGGAAAATTCAGAAAACTCTGGAATCCTAAAACACAGTTGTAGTTTTAACGTTTCCTATTATTCTTGACAACCTGCAATGTTTGGGGACTGTCCCGTCATTTCTTTTGGTTGTAAAACTCTCTCGGAAGTTGCTTTGAATGAAAGATTACTTGTTCCTGAGAGTTTAATGGAAGTTAGCCATACATTAGCTGCTTTGTTATTTACATTTATTCATTTAGCAGACACTTTTATCCAAAGCAACTTATATGAGAGAGCTTTTACAAAGAGCGTTGGTCACTGAGCATAGCAATGTGATAGTGGGCTTTTAGATTGTGAAACATACATTGTGAGAACCAATAAGCGCCGAGAGAAGAGCTATGAAAGCATAACACAACGATTGCATCAACACATAAGGATTGCGAACAATAAAGGAAGAAAATAAAAACACTGGCGCGTCACCGCATTGGGGACAGACAAGTAGTTCTGAGCAACATCAGATTGTATTTCTAAGTACCATCCTATTTCAAGCCTTCTTTTGTAGGTGAGGAGGCAGTCTGTGCTTCTGATGGAGGTGGGGAGTTGATTCCACCATTGGAGAGCCAGGCAGTAGAAGAGTCTGTGTTGGGCTCTGGCGCTCTTGAGGGGGGGGGGTACCACTAGACGGTTGTCAGCAGATGACCATAGGTGGCGGGCGGGGTAGAAGGCCAGAGGTTGCCTGGTTGATATAGCTCAGGGCAGTCCCGTTTACTGCTCGGAAGGTCAGCACCAGGGTCTTGAATCTGATACTGGCCATGATGGGAAGCCAGTGGAGGGCGATGTGGAGCGTGGTGACATGGCAGGCGGAGAGTGGCAAAGGGAGCTGAAAAGTTGAATTGGAGTCAAAACAATCTCTGAGTAAATTGATGGCTTTCAAATACTGATACCAAGCTTGTTTTACTGGTTACACACCTAGACGTTCGTAAACCAGTCATCCTGAAGGATCTGCTCCAGGTTTGGCCTGTCAGCTGGGTCTTGGCTCAGGCACCAGCAAATCAGATCTTTGCATGCTACAAGATGAGAAGCAATAATTATCATTTCAAGTACAGATACAGCTACGTCAGGCAACACGGTATATTTGTGAACTGTCTGGTACCATGATTACTTTTACCTGTGTAATGACAATAAAGTTGAATCTAATCTAATGATTAGTATTGTTATCACTAGATAACTGTGACAAATGACAAAAAAACTAAACATGTATCCGCTTTTACATTTGGACATTCCTCTTCTGAACTGCAGATGCCCAGCCACAATATCCGCATCTGTCTTAAAGGGGCACATATCCATTCAGCAGCTCAAAAAGGAGCAGTCCTAGAGACCAGACAGTGGCCTGGCGACCCTCGTATTTCTGCTCCAGACACCACTACCGGTGGGTAGAGACATGAGGTGCCTAAATGAGGAAGACAGCAAATGATAGTTGTAGAAAAGGTTTCAGAGTTTAGTTTACATTTAGTCTTTTAACAAGAGCGTTTTGATTGTTTTATCCATTACTGTGACACTCCAACAGCACTGTCAGCCCTCGTTCCCTCACCGGCAATCTCAGTGTATATCTTATCCTCCAGGAGGTCTCCACAGCCGAAGTCAATGAGCTTCACCTCCATTGTCTCTGGGTGAGCAGGAGGTTCTCAGTCTTTATATCCCGGTGAAGGACACCACGTCAAAGCAGTGGGCCGTAGCCTGCACCACCTGCTCCATGATGGGCCTGGCCTGTTCCTCCTCCATCCGGCCCCCCAGCTCCATCCTATAATCGCACACATCCATGCAGGGATCTGGCTTCTCCAGTATCAAGATGTATCTCTCGGGCTCCTCAAACCACTCCAGCAGCTTCAGGATCTGGTCACAAGTGGGAGGCTCGTTGACCAGCCTCATGAGAGCTACCTCTACTGGCAATGTGCCAGATGTCCCAGGCTGTGAGGGGACAGAAAGGTTGGGAGTTGACCAGTGTACACCTATATGTTTAGAGGCGTTTTTAACACCACAACTTGATCTACTGGATTTGGTTGAGCAAAGATTGTACTAACAAGCTGTGTGTAACGGTCCATTGCATCCTTTGTGACAATCTTGATTGCCACCTAAAACAGAGAAAGACAAGACAATGCTTCAATGTTTAATGGGCTGTTTTGACAACATACCATTGCTTTTGGCATGTGAGCTTTCTATACTTTGACCATAAAAGAGATGTACATATTCTTGTCAGTCAAATGATGTTATTTAAATGAACTTTATAATTTGATCAAATTGATTTGGAGAAGGTTTGTGTGGAAGATTGTGTTGGTTTGGTGTTGGTATGCTGAGGTCACCTTAAGGTTGTCTTCGATCCGTCTCCCATCATACACAGCTCCACACCCTCCCTCTCCCAGCAAGTGTCCCACGGTGTAGAGGTCTGTGAAACTGGCTACAATACAAATACAGAGGTTAACAGTTTAAACATTTCAACTTATTAATCGTCTTTAGTTTTTTCTCCAGGAATATTGATCGTTTCTATCTGTGGGGAGAAATTGGGGATTTAAGCCTAGTAAAATAGTTTGATAAGGCTGACCTGTAAGTGGTGGGACTGCTGGATCTGGGGCTGTGGGCCCAGGAAACATCCCTGCCAGGAAGCAAAGGGCTTCTTTGGTGGGATGTGCTGTTGTCCAGGGTCTGATTTTGCCCTGCGCTTCATGCTCAGTGAGCAGTGATATTTGAATTTCTGGTTGTGGCTCTTCCAATGTTGCACATGCAAGTTTCTTTCTCGACTGAAGGACCAATATGGGATTTGGGCTTTTATAAACTCCTGTGTTCTAATATCAGTCATTATGATGTCATAGACCTCACTAACAGCGTTCTGATGCACGTGTTGTTGCAGACAACACGCGCACTGCCCAAGGTTAAATGTGCAAAACGGAAAGGACTTAATTTTATTGGTTGTATCATGCCATGTCAACATTTGAATGTATGAATTCATTAATTATAATGAGAAACCATATTTAAAGGACCTGTCAAATGGCCAAATACAATGTCATGAACTACAGTGTTCAGGGGGGCCTTAGACCAGGGGTCCAACCTTCTCTATCAAAGAGCCATTTCAACCCCTCTCCCACCAACGATAATTACCTCTAAAAGATCATATTTGACATGTATAATACACACACACACACATACATAAATAGCTACAGTTTATTGCATTTATTTAATTAGATAACTGCAGAGAAGAAAAAAAAAATAATTTGTTATACCTGTTGTTATTAAGGGCAACAACTACAAACTTACTGGCGCAAAAATATCCGCAGTAGTTAGACGACTGCGTGAAAAGTTGCTCTTTTTCAATTCATGTCCAGCCGTAAACTCATCAGCAGAAGCTGCGTGTTTGTTCTGGAAATGTATTTAAGCGTTGTTTTATGGTGTTTTATCATTTCTCGTCACATATCAAATATCAATCATAGTAAGACCCACATGTAAATTAGCATGAAAGAAAATGCATCTGTCCGCGCAGAAATACATTATCTATTTTCTTCTGAAACCTTTATCCATGGTTTGCTACCCAAACAACATCACACCGGCAATGGATAAAGACAGCCGATACACTTTGCAGGATGGGACGCGCAAAAACACTTGATGAAAAAACTGATGTTATTGTCACAGTCTCTCATCCACCTCCAATATTGAGGCTCTCAGTCTCTGTCTTTTACTGCGGGTTGACATGGCAGCGACTGGGTATATTGAAAACCAGACGAGCTGCTGCATTTTGGATCCTCTGAAGGGGACCCTCTGAATGCTCTTATAACTCTTCCCATGGCACTTATTGGTTTCTCGCGATGTATGTTTCATAATCTACAAGCGCGCTATATGTTATGGGGTCTATTACGTTGCTATGATCAGTGACCGGTTCTCTCTTGTAAGTCGCTTTGGATAAAAGCATCTGCTAAATGAATAAATGTCAAAGGTAAACAATGTTGACTTTGTGTGACCCAGGTGAGGGTGAACTCCGAGGAGGACCGATTCCTGATCGTCCCTTTTGGGCCTCCTGTACAGTGAGGTGTCAGCCTCCAGCCTGGTGAGACCCTCCGCTCCGCTCCCCTCCCGCCCTCCCACCCCCCCGAACCTCCCCCCCCTCCACCCCCACCCCCCCCCCACACACACACACACACACACACACGCATACGACTGCCCTGCTGTCACAGAGAAAGCCACAGAGTACCGTGTGCCGCCATCTGGCCCCCAGAGGACCTCTGGGCTGAGCTGCAGTGACCACCTCCTCCATCCCTCGCTCCACTTCTCTTCCACCACCCCCGCCCCCCCGCCCCCCCACTCATCCATCCATTCATCCGGATATCCCCTTATCTCCTTTCCCCCCGGCACCCTGCCCCCCCCCCCCCCCCCCCTCCGGGTCTCAGACCCCCATATGCCATTACCTGGGAGCTCCATTCGCACGGATCCCAGCAGAGCTTTCCGATGACCAGAGCACCAGAGGCCGGTCTGTCTCGGTCCCCGCTCCCCTGCCCAGGGAGAAGGGGGTGGGGGGGGGGGGGGAGCTGTTATGACAGCATGGATCTCCCGGAGAGAGATGGGCGGGGGGGGGGATGTTAGGTTCGAAACACCAACCCAGACGCAGGCAACCACCGCAGGGGAAGAAACCCGGGGGAAGGCCGCGCCGGAGAAACTTTCACGCCCTCTCTCGACGGTGTGCGCGTGTGTGTACGAGAGTGTGTGCGAAGCTGCAAGGGCGTGCGTGCAAGTCCGTCTGAGAGACTCCCAAAAGTGGCCGTGTCGACTCTCTGCCGTCAATTAGAGTCTCGCTGCCGGAGGGGAAGACTCACCTACTGCTGTAGCACAGCGCCTCTCCTCCCTCCTCTCCACCTCCTCCCCATATCCCCCCATCCAGACCTGATCTTTCCTCCTCCCCCGCCTTGTCAGTGTGACGCCGCGTAGTGGGGCTGTCACCGACCGGCTTTTATCCGGTGTCAACTGTCATCCCCGACGCTGTGTTGTCGAACGGCTTTGTGTTGCTGCCGTAGCGCTCCAGATGGGAGGGGGGCGCGCCGCGTTTTTTTTGTAGGCGAGGAATCGCTTTAAAACAACCGGAGGCGTTTTCGAATGTCTGTCCTGCGTCCTCCTGCTTAAGCTTGCGTCTTTAAAATGCCATTTTCGCTGCCGACCTTTCTGTTTTAGCGACGCTGACAGTCTTTTTCTGTCCATCCAGCAAGCCTATCAATCCTTCAAACACCCAACCCCGTCGAACACCCATTCATCACTCCATCCATCGCCCCCCCAACCAACCTTCTCGTTCCTTACCCAGCCGTTAAACCAGTCATCCAGACCTACTCCCAGCCATCCAGCACGACTGGGGAAGCAGCTAATCGCTTTGACAAGACCAGGTTCTGCGGTCCGGAAGAATCCGCTCGTGCGGCACGCTGTCTAATGAGGGACGAGGCGGGAAAAACACCAGGAAGCCACATCAAGAGGATCGGGTGGGAAACAAACCGCTAATTCGCACGCTCGCGTCACCATGGTTTCAGTTTGCGTCGGTATTTCTTTTTACTTTGTCCGTTAATTATCTTCTTTTTTAAATTGCAGTTTGTGATTTACACCAGACTTGTACAGCGTGACGGGTGTGAAGTTCTCCACATCAAGCCAAGCAGAATTTCACCAAACGTGCCAGACGGTACATATTAGGAACACGAATCTGATTGGGAGTCAAGGCCATTGACAGCGTGTGTGCGCACAGCTACTTCAGAACGGGCGTTTGTGTGTGTGTGTGTGTGTGTTTCAGTATGCGTGTCTTTACAGTAAGTGTAGGAACCCAAGCACACCCACATGCTTGTGTGTATGTGTGTGCGTGTGCGTGTACTGCGCGTGAGTGCGCACGTTCGAACAGTTGCGTCTGGACGCCTCCCGGCTGAGTCAGACGATGGAGCGGGCAGCTGCTGTTCCGATGCGCTTCATACATCTCTCGCCGTCGCCGATACGTCAGACCAACCAACCCCCCCCCCCCCCCCCCCCCCCCCCCCCGAGATGAGGTCCTGTCAGAGCGGAAGTCTCTAGAAGCTTTCCCCTTCTGCTATCAACACGGCTACAGCTGTACGCCATTAAGCCACCCCCTCTCTCCCTCTGCCCCTCCGCCCCCCACGCACACACACTTTTCATTGTAGCAGAGAAGGTTTGGGAAAGGGGAGCCAATTATTCCAGTTCAGCACACTGTCAGGAGTACATGTCAGACTTGTTGACTTGCGCAGCCCCAGAGTTCGATTTTGATGTCCCGCTTCCCGGTTCGTCTTTCTTCTCTTCCTGTGTCTGTGCGGACAGATGTCCAGGGGTTGCCAGACCTGCATCCATCCCCCTT
Source organism: Protosalanx chinensis (assembly GCA_030340685.1). NCBI lineage: Eukaryota > Metazoa > Chordata > Actinopteri > Osmeriformes > Salangidae > Protosalanx > Protosalanx chinensis. Next base: position 5,194,693 of record CM059330.1, read on the forward strand.
CTGCTCCCTATTTCTTTCCCACACCCCCCATTGTGAAACACTAAGCTTTTAATCATACTCCGGAGATCCAAAGAGAAAGAAAGACAGCGAGGGGAGGGAGAGATTTAGAGAGAGAGAGAAGAGAGAGAGAGAGACATGAAGAGAGGAGATATTGATTTCGTTCTGGGTCTCTTTTCCCAGATCATGTTGGGTGGGAGGTTGAGCAGAACAGACATACCGGGCTCTCATCTTCTCCCCCGGATGCCTCTTCATCTCCACCAGGCAGCGGCTCACTCTCTTTGAAACCTGCATGCGAGAGAGAGAGGGAGGGAGGGAGGGAGGGGAGAGAAAGCGGAGGGAAGACGATGAAAAGGGGGATATCAAAAGGGAAGGGAGAGTCAAAGAGAAAGACAAAGAGAGAAATGTATCTAGAGAGCAACCAGGCAATCCAGTTGAGTACAGAGGGGCGTTTCTCAGTTCTGCGCTCAACAGAGAACAGCGGCGCTTTCGTTCTCCCCCCCCCCGCCCCACCCACCCACCTCCCCCTCTGCCTCTCCGCCCCCCCCCCCCCCCCCCCCCCCCCCTCGCCGTTGCCAAATACTACACGTGTTTTATTTGTGACTTTATTTCTCACTCGATATCTCCGGGAGCACAGCACGGGAAGATAATACTCCCGGCAAAGTAAAAGCATCCTGCCGGTTCGAGGGAGTGTATGTTTCGTGATATCTAAGGCACCCTCCCAAGAAGACTGATTTGGGCGGGGAGTGTTCCTATCAACTAATCAAATGCCCCTTCTCCAGAGCATTTTCATGTGGGAGTGCTCCCACGAACGTCTAATATACTCCCCGGGAAGCTGTGTTGAATTTGCGTGAGTGCGACCGAGAAATGTGTGCAGAACTCTGTGAGTTCTGCCTGAACTCACGATGGATTTTTGTGTATCTAATTGTTATCTAGGCTTCAAGTGTCTAACCACATGGGGTGCACTGTACGTCAGAATTTTTAATACAGATATCTCTAAAGTTACAGTCATTCTTATCCTGTTTTTCAGGATGTTTCTTCCGAAGGGCATTCGTGCTCTCTCTCTCTCTCTGCTTCCCTCTCAACTCTTTCCATCATCTCACTGTATCATCACATTCTTATCGTGCAAAGCTCACGGCCCACATTTTTTGGGGTACATTAGAAACCTTGTGCTGATCCAGCAGAACTTTGAGAAGTGCGAAAACTCATTTTTTCCCCCGTCTCCGAGGGAGACCGATGTCCCCGCACCCGGTCGGCGACAGCAGATGTCCCATCTTGCCCGTGAAAGGGCCGCCACCTTCTCTCGATGCACGAGCCTTACCAGGGTCATCAAGATCCTAATGAGACAGAACTGTAATCCCCCCCTCCCCCCCCCTCCCCTTCCTCCATTCCCAACTCTCAACCCCTCATCCTTTCCATTCATCCGCTTCCCTTTTGGTTTTCCACTGCTTTTCTCTGTGTCATCCTTCGTAGGCTCTGCCGGTCTTGGGGAGGCGGGGACCCGGGTCTCTGTGGAGAGCAAAACACAGGGGGATGGGGGAAGGGGGTGGGGGGGGCTGGATCCTTCCGGAAGTCCACAACCATCTCCAACTGGTCTTCGGGGGGTGGGGGGGGCTGGATCCTTCCGGAAGTCCACAACCATCTCCACTGGTCTTCAGAGCACTGCGCCCAAGGTTGTTCTGGCTACACCAGGTTGTCCACTTCCCCACCTGTAGTCAGACTTATCCCCCACCGGGGATGAGCCCAATCAGGGTGGTGTCGTAGGAGGGTTGGCGCAGAACAGCAGGTATTTGTGCTAGAATGTGCTAGAAATATGTCCGAATCCAGAAACCTTCTTTTTCTCTCCTGTAAATCGTTCTAATCCACATGGTTTGGATTGGCCAGATAAACCTTTTGATAAGACACCAGAGGAATTGTAGATCGTTGCGCAAATCAAATGTATCTTTTAGGGGGTTTTGGTTTTTCCAGTAATTATGAAAGATTCTTACCTTTTAATTCCGCTCGCATCTTCCTGTGTTCCCTGGACACAAGGAGATATAAGCTCTTTAATTGCCTCCTTGATGACTTTGTGGTAAATCACATTCATCAAGGTCGAGGCACTGCTCGTCTCTTTCGCATGGGAGAAAATATTAGATTAGGGGGTCAGATGGTGGGTTAAGGTGGTTACGTGATGTTGTGTCACGGTTAGCAGTTGGACCCAAGACGCAGAACACACAATTAAAATAGAAAACAAACTTAATTACAAAAAAAAATCTAAACTGGACAGGGCAGGCGGAGCAGGCAGGCAGTGGAGCAGGTAGGCAATAAAGCAGGCATGTAATGGAGCAGGCAGGCAAGCAATGGAGCAGGCAGGTAATGGAGCAGGCAAGCAGTGGAGCAGGAAGGCAAGCAATGGAGCAGGCAGGTAACGGAGCAGGCAGGCAGTGGAGCAGGTAGGTAATGGAGCAGGCAGGTAACGGCGCAGGCAGGCAAGCAATGGAGCAGGCAAGCAATGGAGCAGGCAGGTAATGGAGCAGGAAGGTAATGGATCAGGCAGTCAAGCAATGGAGCAGGCAGGATCTGGAGATACAAAGAGGTTTTAGGCAAAAACCACAAAAACAGGACCTAAGCCAAACGCTGAGCTACTAACAAGGTAAGTAGACAAACAAACTGGCGAGGAGTGGCTGTGGAGCTGCTCTTCTTAAACTGGAGGTGATAGATTAATGGGAGGCAGGTGTGCAGAGGAGTAACCACGCCCAGACAGGAGGAGTCTGCAAAACACAAGGGAGGGGAGGAAGCACAGGAACCAGCAGGACTGGAGCAGATCATGACATGTTGTGTTTTTGGGCAAGGCACTTCACCCTACTCACCTCAGGGGGATTGTCCCTGTACTAAAATCGAAGTCGCTTTGGATAAAAGCGTCTGTTAAATGAGGTGTTGTTATTATTATTAAATTAGATTCAACTTTATTGTCATTACACACTTACAAGTACAGGGTAATGAAATATAGTTAGCATCCAACCAGAATAGCAAAACAGGTAGCAGAAGACGAATATACAGAGTATGTACAAAGTATAACAGTATTTTGGTATTACGAATATACAGATGTGTTGTACAAATTTTTACAGTATTTACAGTGTTGGTATGTACAGATAGTAGAAAATGGTACAGATGAAATATACTGTTGACTTGACGCCAAGTACAGGGAACTTCTGTATCGGCCTTTGGAACGCTGACAGTGAACTAGCGAGTTTGAAAGCCAAGGTTTTGTTTCCAGGGCGGGAGCGCGGGTGGGGGAGGGAGCTGGGAGGGTGGGTGGGTGGGTGGCTGAGGGGGGGAGGAGCGGCTGGGGGTTGGCACGCAGGGGTACGTGCGGCGTCTCTGCCCGCTGTTGACGGATGAAGCCCTGAGAGGAGGATGAGAGAGAGGGGAGGGAGGAAGAAGAGGAGGATGATGTGTGGGTGTTTGATGCCTTCCATCTTTATCTGTCACCCCCCAACCCTCCCTCTCTCCCCCCCCCCCCCGCTCCCGTTCTCTTTATCTCTCTCCCTCTTCCAACGCCGTCAAATCCTGCCAAAGCACCAGCTGCTTCCAAAATGGCATATCCTGAGGTCCTGTCTCCCGAACGCCGCTTTCACAACGACTTGTCTCCTCTCCCTCCCTCATTGCTCCCCCCTCCGCCCTCCTCTCTCCCTCCGAGCCTCCCTCAACAACCCCCCCACCCTCCCCACCCCTCAGGCTCTGGCGCTTGGTCGAAGAAAAAAACACGTCCTGCTGGCTCCTCGAGTCCTCAGATGAGTTTGAACTTCTGGAAGTTCCCCCCCTCGTGCGTCTCCGCTGCTCCGCTACCTTAGCAATATGGGTACCCCCCCCCCACCCCTTACCCCCGGGACTAAGATTTTGAATCCCCCCACCGCCTGAAAGTTCATAGCCAGTTTTATTGGCTCAGCGGTTTAGGCGGTTAAAGCGGTTAAGGCTAATGATCAGAAGGTTGCGAGTTCGATTCCCGGCTGGGGCAACATGATGTTGTGTCCTTGGGCGAGGCACTTCACCCTACTTGCCTCAGGGGTTGGGGGGGGGGAAATGTCCCTGTACTTGCTGTAAGTCGCTCTGAATAAGAGCGTCTGATACATGACTGAATGTAATGTAAAAGTAAATATTAGGAACATATCGATGTATATTGATGGTTTGGTTTTCAATATTTACTTAGGATTATTTTGGTGACCCCTCACCCCCTAAACAGTCGTCTGCCCATCACGCAGCGTGTGATGCGTGTGGCGGGAATGGCCGTACCGTGTCGGACCCCGAGCTCTCCGGAGAAAGAGCGCCGTCTCGGCCCGTCACCCTCTCATCATAACCCACGCGAGCGTCTCTCTCCCTCCCGTCTCCCTGACGGACGGCGACCGGCTGGATATAGACGGTGTCACCGCCATTGAGCAGCCAGCCCCGGCTTGACGCTCATCGCTGCTGACGGCCAGTCAGTGTCCTGTTTGGAGGCCCCATCTGTTCCCCCGAACTGGGAGAAGGGCGCGGCGAAATCAATACTCGCCGCTCCGGGGGCGAAGACTCTGACGCCCCCTCCCCACCCGATATTGGGGGGGGGGGGGAGTAGAAAAAAGAGGATGTTGTGATGGGTGACGGCTTCTTTACGAAACATTTGCTCCCCCGCTGTCTCGGAGGAGGAGGAGGCCTGGGGGAGGTGGGGAGGGGTGGAGCGGGGAGTTGCAGGTCTCGGTGTGATGTGGCGGGGGAGATGGAGGCGTGAGGGGGGAGGTGGGGTGGGGGGCAGCTTTCGGATGACCAGGCCAAGATCGAGGCTGGAACGTTGCCCGTGAAAAGGGAAACCCTCTTGTTAACCCCCCTGGTCTGTTTAAGAAAGAGCCTTGGGAGAGAAAGACAGAGAGAGAGAGCGACCGAAATAGAGATAGGGAGACATTCAGTGAAAGAGAGAGAGAGAGAGAGAGAGAGAGAGAGCTGCCTCTGTGGACTGGGTAAAAAGTGTTATTCTATCCACAGTAAAGTGTTTACCATGGGGTTAAATGCAGTTGTACAGTAATTAACTTGGTAGCCCGCTGTGCTGTTTCAACCCTATGGCAACCTCGCACAGCCTCTAGATGCGCACAAGCACACGCCCCCCCCCCCCCCCCCCCCCCCCACACACACACACATTCATACACACACACATTCGTACACACACACTTAGGGATGTAGTAGTCCCCACTTCCTTAATCGCTAACATTTTATTTTCCCTGCTCTCTCTCCTCCTCCTAATATTGCCTCTCCAAACCTCCTGCTTTCTCATCTGTTTATTTTCAGCCCTGATCATTCTCTACCTTTCCTTCTTCAGCTTCTACCTCTTTCCCCTTCTCCTCAAGCTCAGAACAGGAGGCCTCATCTCCTTCTAGATCGTTCTCTAACAACCCCTCCTCCACGTACGAGGAAGAAAAAGAGCCACGTAAAAGATGCAGGGATACATCGTGCTACTGGAACCTGCTCAGACATGGGCAGGCCAACTTTGTACCAACGTATCTTAGGATGCGACGGTTGAATGTTGAACGTGAATGGTTTTCTCAAAGCAAAATAACAGGAGGTAGGCTATTTTGAGTATAAAGAAACCTCTTTCTCTCGGTTAAAACTCACCGCTCTACCAGCACACTGAAACTTACCCCTCACTCAGTAACGGACACCCCCCCCCCCCACCGTAACGGGAGAAGAACGTAAGTTGATAGAGGATCACTCTCGGTTTTGCTCCATTTGTTCCCCCCCTCGACGCGTAATGAGCCGCGCCGGAAACGTTTGCTCCGCGTCCCGCTCGCTCGCCGCGCCGGGGCCGGCTGGCTTCTCTGTTGGTTTTTGGCGGTTAATTGTGTTTGCGTTGTCACCGCGGCGCCGCTCGTTCAGAAGTGTCACGTCAACACAGGCTGCGGTTCGTCGCGCCGCGGCATGTGTGTTTTTTTATCGTGTTGCGTTGCGAGGCGTTCGGGTGATGAGGTGGTGCGTGGCGTGGGTTGAATCTCATGCGGTGTTTTGTCGTGTTGTCGGGGATTGGCTTGTTTTGTTACGATGAATCGAGTGTGTGTTGTGTGGCGCGATGCTGTGGTGGCAGATGATGTGTAATGTCTTTACAGTTCGTCTCCAGCAGAGTTCTGCTGGGTCCTGTGTATTCTGCTGCCCTGCCTCCCTATCAAACAGGAGCACAAACACACCGGAGGTGGCTCGCAGGGTAGACTCTCCTCCCTTCCCCCTGTAGTCACTGTCTCCTTCACTCTCTGGGTTCCTGTCTCCTTCACTCTCTGGGTTCCTGTCTCCTTCACTCTCTGGGTTCCTGTCTCCTTCAACTCTCTGGGTTCCTGTCTCCTTCACTCTCTGGGTTCCTGTCTCCTTCAACTCTCTGGGTTCCTGTCTCCTTCACTCTCTGGATTCCTGTCTCCTTCACTCTCTGGGTTCCTGTCTCCTTCACTCTCTGGGTTCCTGTCTCCTTCACTCTCTGGGTTCCTGTCTCCTTCTGTCTCTGGGTTCCTGTCTCCTTCTGCCTTTTGGTTCCTGTCTCCTTCTGGCTCTAGTTTCCTTCCTCCATTTCCGTATGTATCTGAACTGTCATTTTCTCTCTCTCTCTCTTTCTACTCTCTCTCTACTGTGATGATCCAGACCAATTAGAGCCTCCCACTCACAGGTTGGAAAGAGAGAGGGAAGGAGGGGAAGAGAGAGAGGGAGGAGAAGGACAAATTGAGGGAGGCAGGGGGAGAGAGTGAGGGAGGGGGAGAGAACGAGCGAGAGAATGGAAGAAGCGAGAAGTGGAGACGGTAGGTGGGAGGGCCATGCAGAAAACGAAAGGAGAAAGAAGGAGAACGGTTAAGGGAAAAGGAGGGAGCGGCGAGGGAGAGAGATCGAAGCTCGCGCCGCAGCCACAGCCGTCCAGGCTGCTGTTTAAATATGCACGGTCCCCGAGCCTTTTCAAGATTTCTCCGAGTTAAGCACCCATTTGATGGGCTTCTGATCCACATCAGCAAGCTCTTTCAAAGGGTCCATGTCAGACAGCATCCAGCAGGAGGGACGGATCGACGGAGGCGGGGGGAAATCTTTTCTGAGACGAAAGGGATCGCGTCGAGGCGAGGGGAAAGAGGGAAAAATGAAAAACAGAGAGATCGGAGGGGAATGAGAGTGAGCTGGAGAGTTGGATGTGACAGTGGGGGGGTGGGGGGAGGGGGGGGGGTTTGGACAAGGAGCGAGTATGCTTCGGCTAGAGTTCTGCCAAGTCTAGTTCCAGCCTTGAACAAACTACATGATTTCATTTCACGGATCTTGTTCTTGACCCAGCTAGCCGAGTCCTTGTCCTTCAACATACACAAACAGCCACGACCCCACACAGAACAGCCAAATTGAATTCCGACAAAATCATCAGGCATAACTTCGACTTACAAAGGATAACACCCCGCAAATAAGTTCCTTCATAATAAAGCCGAAGCTAATTGCTCGTTTTGAGGTCTGAAATAAGGTTGCCGCATCAAACTTTTATATTACCGGCCAACGGGAAGAAAGTGAAAGAGTTTATAATAAAATGCCTTCTTAGTTCGCGTGGCGGCTTCAGGCATGAATCACGCGTCTCTTCTTTGTGTCAGCCAACTCTCTGTCTCTCTCATATCTCTCTCTCTCTCTGTCAAACGCGCAGGAACGCATTCCTACAGACACCCCCCCCCCTCCCCTTTACCTCCCCCCACACATACCACCCCTCATTCTTGATGCGTGTGAGCGTGACATGAGCAGACGGGAGGGGTGGGGGGGGGCTGATAAGCATGCTGACAAGTGGAAGGTTTGCACTTGGAAGGTGTGTGAGTGCGTCTTATCCAGAGCGACTTACAGCAAGTGCGGGGACGTTCCCCCCTGAGGCAAGCAGGGTATAGTGCCTTGCCCAAGGACACAACGTCATGTTGGCACAGCCGGGGGTTCGAACCAAATACTTTCTGATTACTAAGCCGACGCCCTAACCAACTGCACCACACGACTACCTGGAGTTGACAGGACAGGAAGCGGGATCAACGAGGAATAGGAATCCTCGCCATTTTCTACCCCCAGTGCATCGGAGTGACGTGGCGCTTTGCCCCGATCCACACCCAAATGCAAACGCCTGGCTCTCTTTTTTCTCTCTCCATTCCTCTCTCTCTCCATCTCTCTTTTGGCTTTTCTTCCCTCACTGTTCCCTGTGCTTCTCTCTCTCTCTCTACTCCTCCATATATCTTCCATAGCCCCCACTCCCCCACTCCCCCCCCCACCCCTCTGTCTCCCTCTCTAATGAGGTACTATGGGGGAAAGCACCAGCTCAATTAGGAGTCTAAACTTGGCGGAGAGGAGCGAGATGCTACCAATTTCCTGTTTTTCCTCCTTCCCGTGCAACACAATCATGCCCAAGGATTCAAGCGCATTACCGAGTGTGTGTGTGTGTCTGTGTGCGTGTGTGTCTGTGTGCAGGCCCCACTTAAAAGTAACGCACCGAGTCGGAGGTTAAACATTTGCACGGCGCTTGCGCGTGCGTTGACAATGCGAGGAGGAGCGTTGGAGGGCGAGGACCAGACCGGTATTTTAGCTCGGCTAGTCTAGATCACATTAGGTTGATTCACGATGAGACGCCTTGGAGTCTACACACAGACTACACACACACACACACACACACACACACACTGGAGTCTACACAGAGCAGGGCGAGAATACTGAGAGGCCTGAGCTAAAGAAGCGTGGGGGAGGGGGGTGGCGGCGGGGGGGTTGGGGTTTGGGGTTTGGGGAGGGTGGGAGGGGGCTGAAAGGAAAGGGGGGGGGGGAAGGAGCAGCGCGGCCCGGAGAGGAGGCACGCCGACGAACTCCCGAGGACACCGGGCGGCGGGGGAAAGAGAGACAAAAGAGAAAGAGAGGTGAGACGGGAGAGAGGTAGAGAGGGCGAGACCCCGAGAGATACGGGAAAATGAGAGAGAGAGAGAGAGAGAAAGAGAGGGAGAAGAGATAGGAGAGTGTGTGTGTGAGAGAGAGGGGGGTGGGGGGTGGGGGGGGGGGTGTTAGCCACCGCTTTTGTTCCCCCCCGGTCAGGACCAGGCCCGGCAGCTGCTGTGCTGTGAAACCCGATCCAGGAGGAGAGCACGGCTCGCCCCCCCCCGCACCAGGACAGACGGAGCAGGAGGACGAGGGAGGAGAGAATGAGAGGGCGAGAGAGAAAGCGAGCGAGAGAGAGAGGGCGAAAAGAGCGACATGGCAAAAGAGAACGAGAGAGAAAAACCAAGTTTGGTTTTGGAATGGCTTTCGGTGCTCAACGGCAGACAAACGCACGCGGAAGTTCCGACACGGTGCGACGTTGAGGGAGAGAGTGAGGCAGGGAGGCGAACAGAGAGACCCGCGGTCCCCCAGAGTGGAACTGAGGGACCCATGTGCTGTCCTGGCAGTGTCCGTGTCCAGGGAGCTGGGACTGGGCAGAAGGCCCACACTCACTACCCCCTACCCCCGTCATGTGGTCCCCTCGCGGGAGTGGGCCTGGACCGAACGTCTCTCTCTTTTTTTCCTCTCTCTCTCTATGTCTCGTCTCTCACTCTATCTCTGTCTCTCTCACTCTCTCTCTCTGTGTATTTAGTCTCTCTCTCTCTCTCTCTCTCGTCTCTCACTCTCTCTCGTCTCTCTCATCTTTCTCTCTATCTCTTGTCTCTCACTCTCTTTCTTTCTCTCTCTCTTTCTCTCTCTCCTGTCTCTCTTTCCCTGTCTCTCGCTCTCTCTCTCCCTCCTTTCCCTGCCTGCCATCCCCCTCGGTCTGTTTCTTTCAGCTGTTTGTATTCGCATTATGCTCAAATGACGACTAGACGGTCTGCCAACCTTCAATACTGTGTCGCCTGTGGGCCGAATGAGCGTCAAGCTTTCTACTCCTCACCCCCTCCCCTCGATTGCAACCTCCTCCCTCCCGCTTTTCTCCCTGCCCCTCTCCACACTACCATCTCCTTCCTACCCTTCTCCTCCTTACTCCTTACCCTATTTTACCTAACCCCCTCCCCCCCCCCTTGTCTGAGCGAGGTTAAGGTCACCCAGTTTGAGGTATGTGGGATGGACCGTTCCTTCCCTGCAAGAAAAATAAACAAGTGAAATTGAAGGGCCGTGCACACAATTCTCCATAACTGTGTGTGCGTGCCTAAGAGGAGAGGGGAGCGGGGGTGCCGTGGAAAGATAGAGAGCAGCTGTGACCCATTTTTCTCTTTCTCCTTAACCCCCCCCATCACTCCCCTCTGCTCACACTCAAATGACTCTTTAGGAACTGATATTACTTTTAGGACACTGACAAAGCATGCTCCTGGGAAAGTTTAGATCCTCAAATGGGTTTTAAATGAATATAATCTCCATTTTAGATTAAAACAAGCCCAGCATTCTGTCCGCGAAGCGCCGCATATTTATCTAATTGCGTTAGTACAGGCATTGGAAGACGATGAAACGAGATTAGCCCTCAGAGTTTTCCTATTATACGGAGATGTTGGATTCGGTTGAAGTCGCCTAATCATTTACAACCAAAACACTCGAATCTTTTTGGAATCAAAGGTCTAAATATATCTGTGATGTTTTAGAGTCAAATAGTCTGTGTGTGTGTGTGTGAGAAAGGGGGGGGGGCAAGAGATAAGCATCAGTGTGTGTGTGTGTGTACACAAGACATTTCGTGGTCTGGAGCCTGTATGAGCATACGTGCTTTGCGAGCCAGAAAGAGTTTTAGCGGTTCAAATGCGGTCATTCTGCTAGGCAGTCACAGGGTCAGGGGGGGTCTTTCGCTGAGCAGGACACCTTCTGGGAGCTTCCGTCCTTTTCCTCAGGCAGCGGACTCACACACGCACACACACCAGCTTTGTCCAGCAGCCTCACACACTTGGTTTTGCTTTCATGATCAATTTCGGATGATTTTGGCGCCCCCCCCCCCCCCCCTTTGCTTTGAGCGCATGGTACTGCCTGGACCGACTGCGGCAGTAACGTGGTCAAGCGTGTCAGTGCGTGAGTGTGGTTGTGTACACTCACCCCTCCCCCCCTTTGCACCCCCTCTGGCAGGCAATCCCACGGCCGGCAACATACATCTTATGCGCTGGACCCCCTGGATGGAAGGAAAGTAGACGGTTGCCACCCCTCCCATCCCCACCACCACCACCACCAGTCATGGAAAACACAAAGGTTCACGTGGGGGGGGCGATTTTGCAGGGGGGGGGGGGGTTAAACCCGAGTGCGGACCGGAGCTTGGGGGGGGATGGAGCTGGAACTGGAACGCCTTCCAGCCGGGCGCCCTTCCGCCGGGCTTTTCCGCATCCTGCGCGAGAGGCTACGGAGGGGTCGGGGTGGGCTGGGAGAAACCGCTTAAGAGGTGTTAATGTTGTGCTGGATGGAAAGGCCTCCAGCCCTGGGCTCGCTCGCCGGGCGGGGGGGAGGGAGGGACGTGTGAGGTGAGTTCCCTGTCCCAAGGACGCGACACGGGGCGCGGCTCACGCCTGCAGAGCGGCATGGTGACAGAACGCGCTGGACGGAGCCCAGCCGGGACCGACCAACAGGATTACAGTGTTTGCCTGCCCTTCACAGCTGAGCGGTTGTGGGGAGAGCTTGGCTTTAGGGAGGTCCCAAACCGCAGAGAACGAGGGGAGGAGATAGTGTGTCCCTGTAAAAGGCACAATCCTCTAGGAAAACAATATCCTCTAGAAAACATTATCCTCTGCAAACACACAGGCTGTGTTTAGAAACATTTTGGGTTTATTTGAGAGTAGGAAATCCAAGAAGGAAGTCCTGTGTCTCAGTGGTTAGGGAATCAGAAGGTACCTGGTTTGAACCCCAGCTGTGCCAACGTGACGTTGTGTCCTTGGGCAAGACACTTCACCCTACCTACCTCAGGGGGTAACGTCCCTGTACTTTCTGCAAGTCGCTCTGGACGAGAGCGTTTGCTAAATGACTCAAATGTAAATGTAAGAAGCACCCAACCTGAAATGGTTTTCGTTCTCTCTTTTTTTTCTCTGTAATTTTCAGCTCTGTACGTAATCTTTTTTTAATCAAACTCACAACCTTACCAAGGCCGCAACTGCTGAGCCACATGACTCCTGTTTATATAAACTATTGCTTTATGTTCACAATCGTTGTGTTATGCATTCATAGTTCTTCCCTTGGCACTTACTGGTTCTCATGATGTATGTTTCACGATCTAAAAAACCCACTGTGTTCGGGGTCTATCACGTTGCTATGCTCAATCATTGATGCTCTTTGTAAAAGCTCTCTCTTGTAAGTCGCTTTGGATAAAAGCGTCTGCTGAATGAATAAATGTAAATGTAAACTACTATGTAACTAGCAATACTTATAGTGAAAACATGTTGTTCCAATGGAACTGCTGTTCTCATGGATTAGCTGCAAGGTTATTACTCAAGTTAACCTGTGTGAGTGTCAGTGGTAAGGGAGTTTCCCCTTACGAATCTCGGCCATGCCAACATGACGTTGTGTCCTTGGATCATGCATTTCACCCTACTTACCTCAAGGGTTCCACAAGGGTCACTAAAGATGACTGATGAGGTAGTCTAATCATCCTCTAACTTTGCATAATGTTTCCATAATATTTCACCAGAAGAGTTTGTTTAGATAAAGGTTTCCAAAAGATGAATGGGTTATTCATTTGTTTTTAAAGCTGAGGTACACAAACATCTGAGTGTACAGAAAGGTTTTGTACACAAAAGGGCTAAATAGTCTAATAAGGATCACAACTATCTTGTGGAGATAGAAGTCTTCCAAAAGATGAACAGCAGATTTATTCGTTGATTTGGGATACAAATATATCTGAGTGTTGAGACAATGTGTTTACATGGGGTCGTTGGAAAATGTACCAATAAGAGTTTCTATCGATTCAAAAGCTTTTAAAAGAATGTCAATGTGCACACTGTTTGCTTAAAAACTAGAAGTACATTTACATTTTTGATTTATTGTTGTCATTCAAGCAAACGCAAGTACAGGGACATGAGCCCTGAGGCAAGGTGCCAAAGCGCCTTGCCCAAGGACACAACGTCATGTAGCCACAGCCGGGAATCGAACTCGAACCAGACCAAATCCTTGACCGCTGAACCAAGTAGCCAAAAAAGATGAAAACTGAAATTCCGTTTGAACTAGACTGGATTACACCATCCCCATCTGAGCTGATTTAGATGGGCTGTCTCCAAAGATCACTTCTGAAATTGAGCTGATAATGACCGTCATGCAAATACCCACAGATGAAGAGTTGATCTATCACATTCAAGCTGTAGACACTCACACTTCCAATCTTCGCTCTTCAGTTATGGACACCTCTTTACCGGGTAAGTGTTCCTGTTCATTGTTCTTTAAATTCTACATTCATTAAAAGACGCATTTGTTTGGATTCAGTGTTTTGACTTGGATTCAAGTCTCAAACGAATCCCAGTTTCTGTACTTTTCGTGAACAAAAACTGAGAAACCTTTTTTCCACTGGCAGCAGATTTTGGGACAAAACTCTCAGTAGGATTTATGCAGTTGTATATGATTGTTTGTGTTTGAGTATTGATCGAAAATAAGTCATACAAAAAACATGTTTTGAACAGTGACACACTATTATCAAAGTTAACAAACGTATTACGCTTTAGTCATCCTGCACCGTGTAATCTGAGTCCTCTCACTGTATTTGGCAGCATATTTGTGCAACCTCGAAGCGACGGACGCTCCAACTGCAAATGGTTCCACCACTACTGACGGCCCTGATTTCACCACAATCATCACCACAGTGTTGAACCTCATCCTGGGTCTCCCCATCAATGCCTATGTCCTGCAGATGATTGCCAGGGCAGGAAGTGAGGCGTTGGCCTCAGACTTCTTTAGCCTTCACCTGGCTCTGACAGAGATCCTCTTCTGTCTGTTCAGTACACTGGGAAACATGGTGCAGAGCGACTTGAGTCCTTTTTTTTGGATGTATTCAACAGCTTTTGTATACTTCGGGCGGCCATCGTTTCAGTGTTGTATCTGTCTAGAGCGTTACCTAGCAGTGGTCCACCCTGTGCTGTTCCTCAGGTACAAGCACCTGAGATACAAGATGGTCTGTTCTGGAGTGGTGTGGGTCCTGGTGATTGGCTCTGGCTTTGTCAGCATACCATTTTTTAAATGCATATACTTGTACATTGTATATCAATGTGTTAGTATGTTAATCCTCTTTTCTGTCGATGTTTTCTGTTGCCTGGCTGTTCTAAAAGTTCTTAAAAGTCCCGGGCCAGGTGATGGAGACAGGGAGAAGAAAGTGACAAATAACATAAAGTTGAGGGCATTCCGGATGATTCTAATTATGTTGTTACTGATGGGAATAAATTACATTCCAATTATTATAGGAGTGCCTTTGTTAAAGTTTTTCACTCATGAAATGTTTGTTAACTTTTGTTACATTAGTTTCTGTATCGTAGTTCTAACTGGGATTGCACAACCTATGATATACATTTACAGGGTCAGAAAATGTACATGCAATAAATGGCTGTGACAGAGAGGTTATACAATCCATAACGTATGATTTTACACATTGTTGTATATTTCCCTTATTTTGGAAGTTATGGCACAATGATAACAACTGTATTTTTTTGATGAACATTAAATGCAGTTGTTTATTAGATAGTGGAATGTGACGTAAAACCTTAGTTAGAATGTTTTTTGAACCGCAATATCTGCATTAAATAAAAAACTAGAAAAAAATTCCTAAAGAAATTTTGAGTGTGCGTGACTCTGGCCCGGGACTCTCCCCCATACATCATTGACACTGTTGAGTACATTTCAGAATGACTTCTACCATTGCTTAGGTATGTGACAGATCAAGCTTTCAACAGGGGCCCGTTTCAGAAAGCGGGTTAAGTGAAAACTCTGAGTAAGTTAACTCTGAAATGAGGGAAACTCTGGGTTTTCGGTTTCAGAAAGGGGGGTAAGTTAAACCTGAGAAAATAGGCTAAGTTAAGCCCGTTTCTGAAAGAGAGGTAACTTGTACTCAGAGTCAGTTACCATAGTAACTGACCCTATGAACCTAACCTGGTTGGGAGCAGGTTTTCTTCTGTAAACTTAGAGTTTATTTCAGTCTCCTCCCCTTTTTGAAGACGAGGCGACGTTTAAACACCTCATTCATTGAGCAAGTTTTTTACGAGGAGAGCAGCAAAGGGAATTAATTGTTCTATTATTGACAATCCTATAGATGAAGAGGCTGCATTAATTTGTCGAGATTTACATTTATATTGGGAGAGATTTTTGAGGCCCAGAATGAATGTTTTGACACTCCCATCTCCATTTTTATCTGAGCGGTACCGTTTTTCTTTGGAGTCAATAAGATACATCCACAATCTCATCCATTCTTACTAGAAAATACTAGTAAGGCTACTGTTTGCAGAGCGGTCAGGAAAGTGTGCCTTGCACTGAAGCACTTTCTGACCATTTTGTGTTGTTTCCTGGGCACAAACCAGTGAGTCATCAAAGGAGTTCTACAGGATTGCAGGTAAGTGGTGTATAAATGGGTTTAAATAATGCTAACCTGATAAATAACATTCAGTTAAGAATATCTTGCCGCGACCCTTGGAAGTGACCTAATAATGGCACACATATTCCAATCATTGCACCCTCTGAAAATGAAGCAGATTATGTCAATAGGAGGTCCATTCACAGTATTAATGTGCAGGTAGCCTACTGGTTCTAATGGTCAAAGACATCACAATACTGTACATGTGTCATTCTTTGCACTGTCCACTGATCATATGTGATGCTGCACATGAATGCATAAATGTGGAGGCCAAGTGGCCTGGCTCTGTTCATGACTCAAGAATTTATCGAGAGTCAACCTTGAGTAAAAGACTGGAAAGGGGTAAGTAAATGTATGTCCTATATATTTCAATGTATGCACTACTCACTTACAGGGGAAATTATGTGCAGCTCTAAAGCAATGTGAACTTTCTTACAGGAGAGATGGATGGCTTTCTGCTGGGAGATAGGGGTTACCCATGCTGGCAAACTCTGATTACCCCTTACCCAGAACCTGAACCATCCCTGAAAGGGCCTGTGACATTATTGTGGCATGTGTTGTTCTCCATGATTAGAGGGGAGAAACACCCTGCCCTAAAGTTACAAGATCCTGAGGACGACCACATCAACTCTGCAGATATCCAGGATGGAAGGATATGATATGCCACAATGTCTTTTCACATTAATAATGATATCCACCACAAATAAAAATTAATAAACACAAAATCACAGCCATTTATATGGTGTTTTTTTTCTAAAACAAAAGATAAATGAAAAAGGTTAGATCTTAATATAGTTTCAATACTTCCCAGAATTCACCTATGACTATACACTCACTTTAAGATATTCTTTCAAAATGTTAATTTCCAGATCTGATTTCAGATTTTTTTAATAATAAGAATTCTATACAACTCTTTAATTGGCAACTGAAAATACAGTAGATTTAGGGTTACATAATGTAGTTCTAAAATTCTACAGAATGAAACTGTGGCATTCACTGTAAATCACTGAACTGTGTTCATCTGTGCACCAGAAGTTGATGGACCTTCCTCCTGCTGTTCTTCCACACTTTGGGGGGGAGATTAGAATGACCATTTATAGATATAAACTTAGATTATATAGGCTACTCCACATTAAATGTGAATGTGTAGATTGTTTGATGTGTAGACACATGATATTAACATTAACTCAGTAGGCCTCTGTGGCAGCACAAACAGTTTCTTCATCCCCATCATCCTGTATAGATGAACATTCCATAAAGTACACTTCATAACACTATTTGTAATAATATATGGTATATTGAGTAGGCTACTTACAACTGCCAGGGGTTCTGTTGGGACAGGAGGCTCCAAAAGACAGATGTTACCATGTGAATCTGTTGGGATCAACAAAAAACCCAACCCGAAGTAATATAAATGGAAATATAATTCTACATGGAAACAATTTAAACATACTGTAGTTAGACCTCTTACATTTTATGTAGGCAGTTAAATCTATTATATATATATATATATATATATATATATTATATTTCATCTTAATCTGCTGCAACGTTATTTTAATGCCTGCAGGATTGCACCTATACGTGAAAATTAAATTAATAGGTTTAAAACAATTCTGTTCTTCTAGTTTGACATCAGATTTGTAACAGTTGGGAATTTACGGTAAAACAGTTCTTAATTACTAACTACAAATTACATCCAACAAGTCTATTCAGATTAATGTAATAATTATGATCTTTAGAAAGTATTGGTCTACTTTCTAATTTGGTCTACTTACATTTGATGTTACATCCACTTGTTTTATACAGAATTGTTTTAAATTACAGTATGTAGATTACTAATTACTAATTAATTACACCCAGCACTGTATAATTTCTGTTTTCATATTCACCATAAACTTGGATAAGCACTTCCGGTTCTGTTTGGGAGAAATATGCTTCCCTTACGCCGTTTCCATGGTGAATCCTTATATCTACGCTCCATTGATAATGGCTTTTTAGCGTTGCGGAGCACACGCTTAAGTCAGAGCCAGCCAACTCAGAGTTGATAAAACTAATTATTTTCAGGTGTTCGGAAACCGAAAACCCAGAGTTTCCCACCTTGGGGTTTGGCAAGTCAGACTTCAAGTTTAAACTCAGAGTTGGTTGAACCTCCTTTCTGAAACGGGCCCCAGGTGTTCTATAGCTTTGCGATTCCTGACTTCCTGACTTTAAATCTTCTTAAAAGTACTTAAAGATGAAGGTGTATTCACAAGCTAGCATAAAAATAGATTTAACATTGTTACAACCCAAGAGAATCAAACAAATTTCAATGAGGACACAGGAGGCAAGATGGCTCACATTTACAATAATTGTATTTACGTTCAGACCTGGTGAGCCGGCCAAAAACAACAAAACGAAGGTGCGACACCGGGCCAACCCTGTACAGGGCCGTCGAAGCCGGTGGCACCCTACAAAATAATAAAACCCTAAACTAAGCAAAATAAAATGACGAAAAAAAGCCAACAGGCTGAACAGCCAGTCCCACCAGGCCAACAAGAATGGCTTAAAAACACCCTATAGAGTAGAATAAAATACTATTTAATCCGTTCCAAATAAAAACAGAAATGTATACATTCATCCAACAAGAATCCACATCCTAACAATCACACAATAAAACCATATTATATTTATTTCGGGCCCAACATCTACAGCTGTGGAGGAGCAGAAGTGCTCGTTTCCATAGCAGCTGTGGACAAACTTTTAGTCTTTGGCTGACCGCAGTGCCAGCAGTTGAAGTGGAAAAAGTGCCTGTCCCTCCGTGCAGCAGGAAGCTTTCCCTGCAAGACATCGGCAGCTTCAGTTTTATAATCCTCTGCCATGCCGTTGTCTTGGGAAGTGCCACTGCTGGGGCAGCTGAGGGCTCGACAAGTGCAGGGAGTGGTGCTGCAGACACTGCAGACGTGCTGGGCTGGTCCACTGGTTGTGGAAACACCTGCAGCTCGTTGGCCTTGCAACAGTCTGTGTTCCTGAGGAGGGATAAGGAGCCATACAAACACAGTCAGTAATCTGCACAGCCAAGTCACAGAGATAGAGAGCACAACCACTGCAGATAGATACCACCACCACCAGCGCAGTTAATGATAAATGACTCACCACAGTGACAGGGTACGTTGATGCTAGAAGCCAGACACGCCATCAGGACCAAGTCAGCCCTACAATCGAGAGGGAGAAAATAAGGTAGAATTAGACATGTGTTCAGCGTGTGCACATGGAGTGAGAGTATCACAGAGCAGGTGCATTTAGACTTGATTACACACAGGTGGATTCTATTTATCACCATTAGTCATTTAGGTCAACATTGGATCATTCAGAGATCCATACTGAACATCAGGAGAGTTTGAGGTCTGTTAGAAGCGCAGACAGCATCATGAAGAAACAAGGAACACACCAGGTAAGTCCAAAATAGTTTAAAGCCGGATTTGGATACTAAAACATTTCCCAAGCTTTAACAATCCCAAGGAGCACTGTGCAAGTGATAATATTGAAAGGCAAGGCGTATCAGACCACTGCAAATCTACAAAGACCAGGCCATTTGTCTAAACTTTCAGCTCAAACAAGATCTGCAATCAGAGATGCAGCCAAAAGGCCCATGATCACTCTGAATGAACTGCAGAGATGGTGGAGGGTGGGAGAGTCTGTCCATACTCGTATATACTGTACAAATCTGGCCTATATGGAAGTGGCAAGAAGAAAGCCATTTCTTAAAGATATCCATAAAAAGAGTCTAGGTTTAAAGTTTGCCACAAGCCACCTGGGAGACACCAAACATGTGGAAGAAGGTGCTGTGGTCAGATGAAACCAAAATCAATCTTTTTGGCAACAAGGCAAAAACGTTATGTATGGCGTAAAAGCAACACAGCTCATCACCCTGAACACATCATCCCCACTGTCAAACATGGTGGTGGCAGCATCATGGTTTGTGCCTGCTTTTCTTCAGCAGGGACAGGGAAGATGATTAAAATGTATGGGAAGATGGATGGAACCAAATACAGGACCATTCTGGAAGAAGACCTGATGGAGTCTGCAAAATACCTGAGACTGGGACAGAGATGTCTTCCAACAAGACAATGATCCAAAACATAAAGCAAAATCTACAACGGAATGGCTTACAAATAAACATATACAGGTGTTAGAATAACCTAGTCAGATCCACACTTGAATCCAATCGAGAATCTGTGGAAAGAACTGAAAACTGCTGTTCATAAACGCTCTCCATCCAACCTTCCTGAGCTCGAGCTGTTTTGCCAGAAGGAATGGGCAAAAATGTCAGTCTGTCAATATGCAAAGCTGATAGAGACATACCCCAAGCAATTTACTGCTGTAATCGCAGCTAAAGGTGGTGCTACAAAGTATTCAATTAAGGGGGCTGAAAGGTTTTGCACACCCATTTTTTCTGTTTATTATATGTTAAAGTTTGAAATATCCAATAAGTTGTGTTCCACTTCATGATTGTGTCCCACTTGTTGATTCTTCACAAAAATTAGTTTTTTATCTTAATGATTGAAGCCTGAAATGTAGCAAAAGTTTGAAAGGGGCCGAATAGTTTGGCAAGGCACTGTAGTTGTCTATACAGATAGTTTCAACCTAAAATGGCAGTGTTGACATCTCACATGACATTTAGATTCACATTTTAAACTTAGCTTTCTTTTTGTATTATTTCAGATGAAAGGGTTCGGATGTTTAAGTGTAGGTATTTAAAATAATTGTTTAGATTTGGGAAAAGCTTGGAAGAAGTCACAAACTTCCTCTTTACGGCTATTGTGATGTGGATTATGTTTTGAAAAGACACTACTGTCAATGAAATGTGAAGTAAACAAACCCATATTATACAGATGTTTGGTATAATTGTTTTTTCCTAAGTCTTGTATTTAATTATACATTTCATGTGTGTATTTGTTGAAGTGTAATACATGTTTGTGTAAATGTTTTGTGTTGCTTTGTGTAACAACTGTAGAGGGAAAAAAGCCTACCTTTGTAGTTGGATAACAGGAGCAGGTGGGTGCATCGTCCATTACACAGAAGCTTTTTGGCCCTGAAGATGTCTCTGCTTTTGGTATCTGATGAGACAGGATACCAAGTTAATAGAAATGAAAACATAAGCAGAACAATGTACTCACCTGATGCACATTCCAGAGACTTGATTTTACACACACACACAAAATGCTAGATTGGTGAATAATTAAAAGAAACCTTTTCAACTGGAGAACGAGGGCAGGTGGGTGCATCCGTTCTCTGCGCTTCAGAAGTCATCAAGTTCTTTGACTGTTGAGGAGTCTGTATTTTGGGAATCTGATGATACCAAATGCATTCATACATCTTAAATACTCAATTGTGAATCAAGATTTTATTCAAGTAGTTAAGAAAAACATGAAAGTACTGCAATTTATGTTCTCAGGCCATATCTGTGTGTCCACTCTGAAGGGAAAAAAAACTAACCAACAACAACAACAAAAAACGACCCATACCTTGTAGGCTGGAGAATTAGTTGGGGTGGGTGCATTTGTCATCGCCCCTAGCCGGCTGGTGGTTGGAGGTGTTTCAGGGATCTAATAAGATATCAAGTATATGAAAACTTACTGTGTTTTTGGAACCTGATTACACATGACAGGAATGTCATAAAATGCAACAAATCAAAATGTAGTTTTGTGACATCAGCACTATAACATTTACATTTAGCAGACCCTTTTGTCCAAAGTGACTTACAGCAGGTACAGGGACATTCCCCCTAAGGCAAGTAGGGTGAAGTGCCTTGCCCAAGGACATAACGTAATCTAGCCACACTCGGGATTCGAACTCACAACCTTTCAATCATGGGCCCAATGCCTTAACCCACTGAGCCACCTGACTACAATAGTGTGTTAACTGTCATCTATATAATTGTTTCTGTACCTGATGAGTGGAATTGGTTGGGCTAACTGGAGCAGGAGCTGCAAGGTCGAGCCTTGCCCAGCGCACTTTCTGAGCCTGGGATCGCTTTCCCTTCCTCGGCATCTTGAAAACAACTTTACACAATTTACTCACAAAATATAATCACAATTGTAACTAAATTAAAAGCTAAAGTATGTAAACTAAATCTACTCTTGATATAATCTACTCCTAACCTAACAGTACTGTTTAAACTAATTAAATGTGCAAAAAATATGAAAAGTTAGCTTAGTCTGTCTTGAAGATGCTGGACACAGGACACCTGTAAAAGTCAGAAAACACAGTGAATTGTAGACTAAATACTGTCAACCACACATGGAAATACAGCATTGTGTGAAACATTTACTGTAATGTAAACCAACAACAAAACTGGGATGTCTTTTTAGGTTTTAGCCCACAAAAATAATTAAATACAACATATTAATTATACTGTAATACTGAATAACAATGAACCCCAATACACCTTTACTCTATACTTGTAAATCACTGCACATCCATCACAGAACAATGGTTAAAAGTTCTTCATTATCAATCATTGAGTGTTTTGCAACATGTAAACACATACTTAAATGTCTTACCTGAAAAGGCAGATATGAGCAACTGGATAGTTGAGGTCAACTGGATGGATCAAATGAGGTCAAATGGACACCGAAGTGAAAAGCAGTGATGTAGCGTTTATCTAGAACAGGACGACACCAGTGAGCACCAGACATGTAACAAAAACTCACACAGAAAAACATATGTAGTCTTGGCAAAACATATTTACCGATAAAGCAATGGTCAAGCGCTGTAAATCTGTGAGGCGAAAAACAGGATTAAAGACAGCTCCACTTGAGCACACTGCTCAAAAGCTTTGTGTAAAATTACCCAAATACATCCAATGCCAGAATTAGGCCATAAATGGCTATGACTTTGGTATTTGAAATACTCCTTTTATCAAAATGCTACCGCAGTATAAATATCAGATAACATTATAAACTTATACAGCTGTTTCAGTGTAAATGTCAAATCAATCCACATGCAATCAAAAACACACACACACATATATATATACAGTATATATATATGTGTGTGTGCATACACACAGGCAGTCTGTACATTATTACTTAATCATTAACTGTCAATCAACTCATTGAGTGCAATGAATCAGTTAGTAGCAGACACACAGGTTCAATAATCTATAAAGTAATAGACTCAAATTGACCCATAACATTGTACAAGATGTTAAGACAGGTTGTGCTGACCCTCTATGAAAGGTATGCAAAAACTATACGCAAAAACTATACGCAATATTTCCATACACTCAATGCAAACAACATTTGATAGCATTAAGGTGTAAGTGTGTACCAATACATGACGTAGCTAAATGTTTAACTTTTACATATACATTTGAGTAAGGAAAACAATTGTGAAGCTTAAGTTTGTTGTCTGAAATGTTAGTAATCGAAGTCACTCGTTTATGCGCCCCTCTT
>CM059330.1:5222618-5231259 GCA_030340685.1 Protosalanx chinensis
TCCTGGCACTTTTAACATGGGAGTCTATGAGGCTCTTCATGGGTGCTGCGGCCGAATTTTCGCATGTCAAGCTAAAACAATAAATCTGACAGATAAAGTAAAGCAAGTGTGAGCTAGAGGACACATTTTCCTACGTTTCTATGTATAAATTGTGTCTGTAGTGTTGCATTTGAGGCCATGGTAGTCGAATATGTTTTATTTTTTTCACGAATTCTTCTGTCTCCTCTCCACTCTAGCGATGACATCACCCACTCTAGTTTTCAAACATTCTCTCCATTAACACCCATTAATTTTTCTGGTGTGGTTTTTGGCAATTTTTGGGCACAATTGTTCGCCAAAAGTCTTAGAAAAATCATAGCACACATGTCGGGGCCGAGCCGCACGTTTTGATATAACTTTTGTGTATATGCGTCAAAAACTCTGGTAGATGTTTTGAGCCAAAAAACGGTGTAAGAATAATAATAATAATAATAAACGCTAGTAATAACATAGTGTGCGCCTTGCAGCACGCACACAATAATAAACGCTAGTAATAACATAGTGTGCGCCTTGCAGCACGCACACAATAAACGCTAGTAATAACATAGTGTGCGCCTTGCAGCACGCACACAATAAACACTAGTAATAACATAGTGTGCGCCTTGCAGCACGCACACAATAATAAACGCTAGTAATAACATAGTGTGCGCCTTGCAGCACGCACACAATAATAATAAACGCTAGTAATAACATAGTGTGCGCCTTGCAGCACGCACACAATAATAAACGCTAGTAATAACATAGTGTGCGCCTTGCAGCACGCACACAATAAAAAACAACAGACGTGTCTGATTGAAAGTCAAATGTACCAAGGACCTTGACAGTTCTGAAAAAAGAACATAAATTGAAACTTAGAATGGTCAGTCAGTCTGCCTCTTCATTTTGTAAGAGAATCCAAATGCAGGTCTTCTATTTCCCATGCAGCTGTCGTCCAAAGTTGTTGACATAGACCTTGCTATGTAGTTATTGCATGGTAGCTATTGTAAACCAAAATGGGGATTATCGTAAACCAGGTGCTCTGTGTTTTAGATGTTTCCCTGCTCCAGCACACCAGATTCTAACGGAAAGTTGTTATCAAGCTCTTTGGAGGTGTGCTGGGGCAGGGAAACGTCTAACACTGTCAGGACAGTGGGCCTCAGAGACTAGAGTTTGACACCTGTGTTTTACAGGGTCCAGGTACTGTCACCTGGATTTCCTGCTCCTCACTAGCCCTCTCTCCAATCTCCATCTGGTCTTCACCTGATTACTTGGACTATTTGCAGTCCTATTGGAACTGGAGGATTGAGAGAAATTCAAACTGGGAAGCACAGTCTTCGCACTCATTATTCAAATGCATGTTTGTTTTGAATCCTCTTAACGATTGCCTTCATTGTCATTAAGTTATGTTTAAACCCTGTTTAACTGGACAGCTTTATGATGTTCTGCATCTAACCAAAAGTGGCATGTTGACAGGACTGTACCATGTAGGTTCCGTTGACGATCCTCTCCATAGTGTGGAAACGCAAGCCACGGGAATACATTGTCACACCTTAACCCTCACATAAGACAAAAAACACGGGTTATTACTGATGGCGGATGAGTCACGCTAATCATCTAACTTTGCGTAACATTTCCATCCCATTGCTCCAGGTGGGTTTGTTTAGATAGAAGTATTCCTAAAGCATGAATGCAAACGTCTTGTTTACATAAAAGGGCTAAATAGTCAAATAAGGATCCCTACATCTCCCACGCACACCCAAAAGAAAATGCATCACGAAGAGTTTCCTGCAATTCTATGGCTTTGAAGGAATATTTGTCTACTCAGTTTGCTTGTAAACCACCGGTTGCAGCCAAAACGTTCTTAAAGGGAATGTTTCAATCAGACAAACCCAGAGAAAACAGCAGATTTGTAAACACACTGCAGGTGTAGCTCCCTCCCTCCCTGAACACCATCACCATCTGACCTGACTCAGATGGGCTCCTTCCAAAGATAACTTCTGAAACTGAGCTGATAATGACGTTTCAGGAAGACGGACTTTAGGAAAACATGCTACATGTGGTCATGGACAGCATTTGTTTGCCATATTATCTGTTTACTATACAGTATGTGGAAAAAAAGACATGCAAAACCCCCCTGAGTGAAGAGTTTATCTAAAGCTTCCAAGCCGTGGACACACACATCGCCAATCTTAACTCTCACGTTATGGAGTCCTCTTCACCAGGTTAGTGTTATTCTTCATCATTCTACATAATACATTATTCTGCACAACAACAAAAAAAGATTTATTATATTTTCATTAGAATAGGAATCTAGCTGTATTATTACTTGGATGAATAAAATGCAAAGTATTCCGAAAGCTTAACAATATCAGAGTATATTTTGGTATTTTTTGACTGGTTGCATTTCAGTTTAAAGACGTTCTCATCCTGATCGATGTACAGTCACCTTTTTTTCATTTGGCAGAACTTCCTTTTGACATCCTACATATGAACACTTCAACTACAAATGGTTCCACCGTTTCTAGCTGCCCTGACTTCGCCCTCATCACCACAGGGTTGAACCTCATCCTGGGTCTCCCCATCAATGCCTATGTCCTGCAGATGATTGCCAGGGCAGGAAGTGAGGCGTTGGCCTCAGACTTGGCCTCCACCTGGCTCTGACAGAGATCCTCTTTTATCTGTTCAGTACATTACTTATCATTGTGCGGTGCATCTTACAGCTTTCCGATACGAGCTTCCTTCCAACAGCTTTTGTATACTTCGGGCGGCCATCGTTTCAGTGTTGTATCTGTCTAGAGCGTTACCTAGCAGTGGTCCACCCTGTGCTGTTCCTCAGGTACAAGCACCTGAGATACAAGATGGTCTGTTCTGGAGTGGTGTGGGTCCTGGTGATTGGCTCTTGCATGCTTAATGTATTTTCAAAAGAATTACCAACAGCATACTTTTACAGTGTATATGTTAGTCTATCAATAGTCTTTTCTGTCAATGTTTTCTGTTGCCTAGCTGTTCTAAAAGTTCTTAAAAGTCCTGGGCCAGGTGATGGAGACAGGGAGAAGAAAGTGACCAATAGCATAAAGTTGAGGGCATTCCGGATGATTCTGATAATGCTGTTACTGATGGTAATGAGTTATATCCCAACTATTACAGCACCACCTCTAAAGAACCTTCTTACTGATGAACAGTACATCCTTTTTTCTGACATTAGTTACCTTTTAATAGTTACAACAGGAAGTCTACAACCCATGATATACATCTACAAGTCTGGAAAACGCCCTTGTAGTAAACATGTGTGACAGTGAGGTTACATTGCGTACCTTCTAGATATTTTTCACATTGTTCTATGTTTGCTAACTATTTGGCAAAGTATGACATGATGAAACCGATTTGCAAACTCTTTGTTTGACGATAAAGTGAAGTAAATGTAGCTGATCAAAGTAAAATTAAATGGAAGAATTATTGTTATCGTGATTTGACTTAGCAAGAGAGTTCTCGTTGTCCCCCCGACAAAGGAGATATACTCGTCCGTCCCAGCTAACGAGCAACTACCAAAACGAATGATGATTTGATTGGCCCATTTGACTGAGCTATCGCATATGTAATGAACTGTTGATAAGTAATGTGCAAAACTATGTTTACCATGAACTTAGCCTTATATAACATTTCCTGATCCAAAGATTGGACAACCTTCCCATTCAAATTGATGGGACAACGTGTCCAACCTTTTGACTGGTAATGTACATATTCATCCCTCGACCTCGTGCAGGTATGGCATCTTAGACTATTTAGAAGTCCTTTTGAAAAATAAATACTTGATTGATTCAACACTTGATGATTTATGAATTAATGCTGAAAAATGCGATCAGTGGTCCCTTTTACCAAATACATTCTTTGGATTGATCTTACTCTATAATTGCTTGTTTTGATAGAATCTAGTATGACTGATGTCATCATTCATGTTATTGACTCTTCCTCTTGTTCGAAGGCAGCAGCCAATGAAACTCTTGGAAACAATAGAGAGATGAACGTTTCCATAGCATACCTCAGTAGGTACCTCAGTATCTTAGTCAACAGATACTTCTGGCTAGCGGCGGTACTGACTTTAATATTTGGTATATCCACCTTTAGCAGCAATTACAGCAGCACGTCTCTGGCATAGTGTCAATATATTTCCTGAGAACTTCCACACTAATGTTATCCCATGGCTTCTCCAATGATTACGCCACCCATTTGGCTGCTTCTGTGAAGAAACATGATAGTGTGACATTTACAGTGAAACAGGCCTAGACTTGTTTTTTTGTAAAATTACAAAAACGTTCCTTACGATGGCTCTATTTAATGGTTTATACAGCATAATGATGACTTTGTAGATATTTCATTGGTTTAATGTGTATTTTAATGGCCACTTCAACAAAAACAATTTAAAATCAACTGGAATCTCTTAACTATGCCAAGTGTTCTAATAAGTTTGTCTACCACATCTGTATATTGCAGATGTATGTGAGGGTTTGCTGCATAGATTTGGGGATATTTATTAATGTAACAAAATTATGTTAAATAATATTATTACTTCCTAACTTTGTTAAATTGTAGACGGTTTAATTCGTTAGGATTTGATATTCATCAACAATTTCAGTGTAGACATTTTTATGGACATGGATGGCCAATGTATAATAAAATTTACACATAATCATACTTTGTAACCATTAAATATATTTATTTAAACCATTAAATGTCTCTGAAATGTGGCTTTCTATTTGAATATCCCACAAATGTCATGCAAGGTTTGAAATACTTAGCGGGGATATTAGCCCCTGAAGAGAATTAGACAACAGTCAGTGAACTGGATTTCTGACCTGTGCTCCACATTCTGAGTGAACTTCAGAAGCCATTTACTTTAAATAAGAGGAAGAAGACTTTGGAGGGAGGGAGGTGGGGAGGAGCGGCGTTAGGAAGGGAGCGAAAGGATGAGAATTTGCCCCGGGCTCATCGATTAAATGAAAGAGAACGAAAGAAGTGAATTCTCAGGTCTGACACAGCTGGGACATGCCTGAGGCGAGACAGGTCTCTGTATGTACCGTGTGTGGCATGTGCGCCTGTGTGTGAGCGCGCGTGTGCGTGTACTCCAAGGCTGGAGTGTGTGCGCGTACGGGCCGTTCGGGGGCCGGCATTGACCGCAGGAGTCTCGGAGCTGTCAGGAGGGTTTAGCCGGGACCCAGAGCCAGATCTCTCTAACGATTCCGCTGTGACTCAGGGAGACAGCTCTCCCCCGGACAAGGGCCACCGCCAACACACCTGGCTCCCATGGGACAGAAACTGGGTGACCACGGAGCGCCGTCTCCACCTCCGACAGGACAGAGCCAGTCGAGGTATATCAACCGTGGAAAACCGATTCTGTCACAGCAACTGATTGGGGCACTTGGGGGGGGGGGGGGGGGAGAAGGACAGCACAGGTGGAAGGATGGAGGAGGCGATGGAGGCGAGGGGGGTAGGAAAGGAGAGGGACGCAGAGAGCCGTAAAAGGCACGGCGTACCTCGTCAGAAAAAGAGAAAGAAATGGCTTTGATGCGTTGAGTTCGGGCCTTAAGAAGAGCGAGGCTGTCTGCACACGCCCAGAGCGCTGCTGCAGAGCGAAGGAAAAGCCTAGAAAGCTTGCTTTGAGGATGCTTTAGAGAAAAGCGTAATCTACTCACTGTTTCCCCCCCGAAGCACAACAAAGCGCGCGGGGAGTTTGTTTGTGATGCTAATTCTCCAGGAATAAATAGGCAGGCAAATTCAGGATGTCTCCTCAGAAGACAGAGGAAGAGTGAAGCAGAGAAAAGAGAGAGACACTGCCTGTGTGTGTGTGTGTGTGTGTGTGGAGGTAGGGAACTAAACCCATCCAGCATAGATGTATGGAAGTTCCATTGGCACACAACAACATGATCAAATTGCTGATCCAATGCGAATAGGATTAAATGCAACTAAACACGCTCGTTGGAAACATGTAAAACCAGCAGCTAATGACAGGGTGTGAGTGCAATTCACAGCGATGCTAAAAGAGGAGGATGGCTTCATGTCTCTGAACAACCGCCAGATTAGCATATCCAGATGATGGGGATATCCGATGGGACCTTAGCTATGCACACTGGCGCCGCTAAACTTCATTCAGCGTGCGTGACGAGCGGAGCGTCCTGTAGTCGAGGGCAAACTTCCACGACGTCTTCGATATGTTTGGCGGAAAGCCATCACGAATCCCTGGGTACTTGTTCCGCCCCCCCGTCCCCCCCATACACTCCTTCAAAGCCCCCAAACCCCCCCCCCCCCTCTCAAGCAATGTACATACATCGTGTATGTGTTAAATATGCATGCGTGAGGAGTGAAGGGGTTTAGATATATCCTCATTTGGAATCCTATCAAAACACCATCAAGACGTTTTGGCTCAACGGAGTCTCTGGATCCCGGGAGGGGGGTGGGAGGGGTGGGGGACGGGGTAGGGGGAAGGATGACAAATGTGGCTGAACGGGGAAAGCCTCGGAAAAAATGAGATTTAAATCTAATTTGAGTAACCTAGATCTAAGATGATATACTGAGGAGAACGCAGGGGTGATGGCGCTATCAGTCAAAAAGAGGAGAGGAGTGGAGGGGGGGGGGAGGCAGGGAACGGGAGACGAGGGGGGGGAGAGGGAGAGAGGATAGGCGAGGAGAGAAGAGGAGAGCACGGCGAGCAGGGAAGATGAGTGGCTGGAGAGAAGATGAAACGAAGAAGGGTTAAAGATGAGAGGGGCGGGAGGTGGAGAGGTGAGAGGAGCGGCGGAAGATGAGAGAAGGAGAGGGCCCGTGGAGGAGAGGGCGAGAGCGGATAGGAGCGCCGAAAGATTAAAGCCGTCTTCCTTAGCATTCGCCCTATTAATGCCGAACAAAATGCACGGTGCGCGGGAAGATCATCTTCCCCCTCAACTCTCAAGGCCACACAGGGCGGGAGGAGAAGAAAGGCCGCGCATAAAATATTTACAAAAGACAATCATTTGTTTATTTTCCTGACATGAATAATTGTGATTTCATGTTTTATTCATACGGTATCGCTTATTGCTTCCCAGTCTTGGAAAGAGGAAGCCCGGTTAGTTCACACCAACAGAGACAGCCAATTACGGCATTGCGATTCCATGATAGCGGCCCTCTTTGAGAGGAGTCTTTTGTGCCTTGTCTTTCAAACTTACAGAAACAAGGATCTGGGAGTCTTCTGAGAGAAGTTGAGCCTCCTAATTGCCTGACATGGAATTCTTGCGGAGGAGCACACAAGGAGACAGAAAGAGGGCGGGAGAAAGAGAGAGAGAGAGAAAGCAAGAGGACACAAAATACCGGGGGTGCAAACACATCAAAACGTATCCTGTTTTTCCCTAAACAGACCTTCCCATTCTCACCAGTGGTTGTATAGAGCAGGGGTTCCCAACCCTGGTCCTCAGGGCCCTCTGTCCTGCATGTTTTCAATGTTTCCCCCTTCCCACACTCCTGATTCTGATGCATGATCGTTACCAGGATTCTTGAGAGCTAGATAAACGACCTGTTAGTTTGAATCAGGTGTGTTGGAGCAGGGAAACATCTAAAACATGCAGGACAGTGGGAGACCCCTGGTGTAGAAGAGGGACACAGGCCAGTCTGTGCCGTTACACAGGAGCTAAAAAGCACTTTGGTCCTGATGGATGTTCCCCTCTGGCTGAACAGAACCTCAAACGCTAACTTAAAATGCTAACTAGCTCTTAACCACCAACTTCTTAACATCTCATTAAGAGGTATCTCTTACATCCTCGACAGGAAACG
The DNA here is from genome assembly GCA_030340685.1 of Protosalanx chinensis. Classification (NCBI taxonomy): domain Eukaryota; kingdom Metazoa; phylum Chordata; class Actinopteri; order Osmeriformes; family Salangidae; genus Protosalanx; species Protosalanx chinensis. The sequence continues at coordinate 5,230,434 of CM059330.1, forward strand.
GCGGTTCTGCAAGACGGTCGGAAGAAATGAAAGACCTGCAAAGTGAATTACAACAACCCCTAGATGGTCCGTAAATTGTCTAATGCTAATTCGGACAGCCTAAACCTTCCCCTTCTCGCCCCCTCTCGGTTTGACGCTCACAGCCGCCCAGCCATTATCGACCGGCGCGGAAATCAACTCTCGTCATTATCTCAAAGCTATGCTAGGCTAGCGCAGCCTGCCGCTAGCTGCCCGCCAAGCTACATTACACCTGTCAAGCTGCATTTAAAAACTACTTTACCCTTTCGCTGTTCATTAAGGCGAGCTCCCAGTGTAATGGCTTTTAAACCGATCAGGGGCATTAGCTATGTAACAGTCTACAGTCTTACTGTAAGTACGGACAATAGTTAAGCATTTATGCCTCCTTGGTCTTTCCCGTGTTTGCTGGCGTTGATGCTGTTAGTATCGATTCCACTTGCAGTAAGTGCTGAGGTGGGCTGCAGATCAGGCCTCGTTCCACCTCCACTTGACAGATGTTTAACCTAGTGTGTACACTGTAAGACACATGAAAAACACTCAATCTGGAAGTGGAATGGACGGTGATGGATGGCTCGGCAGGCAAACGTTGGAAATACACCCAGTAGATGACTGACGAGCCACTTTTTACCGATCTCTATCCCTGCTCTGTGTTATCTTAATGCTGCCACCGGAACCATCCGTCATGCCGTTGTATCTGCCAGTCACGAGCCCTCTAAAACTCTGCCTCCACGCGTTTTCAGCCGGATGGATGCAACGAGGGACAACACACACACACAGTCAGGTGGCTGAGCGGTTAAGGCATCGGGGT
>CM059330.1:5231759-5257779 GCA_030340685.1 Protosalanx chinensis
GGCCTGAGTGTGTGCGTGTGAGCGTGCAAAATGCGTTCCGAGGCCGGCGTCGCTGTCTGACTGAAGACTTGAGCGCGTGCGTGGAGTCACGCGTGCGTATCGGCATTCGTGTCAGCGTTAAGATGCGTTTGAACCCTTTGAGATAAACGTCTCGTTTCAAATGCATGCTGGGATATTCTTTTTGACTGCCGAGGTACTATAGCGGGTTCTTGCCAGACCTCTGTGATGTTCCCCCCCCCTCCTGATTGCTTAATAGATTTCGCCTAGATTGGACGGATGACTAAGTCCATGGTCTCCTTGGTGATTGAAATCACTCAAAGGCAGGACAACAACAAAAAACACACACACGCAAGCATGCACGACGACAGACACACAACCCAGCGATGACATCTGCTAAATCCCAGAAAACCTAAATGCCTGGCTCACCACTGAGCTCGATTCCCGTTCAAACTCTCCCCTCTATCTTCTGCCTCGATAGCGTCTTTCAGGTGAAAACGGACGGAAGCGATTCAATGAATCGCTAAACTGTAAACAAACAAACAAAAGAACATCCTTAGGGGAGGGTGCGACATATTGAAATCCCCGGAACCCACCACCACCTGCCCCGGTCGCCCTGTGTCACATCTGCCCGCCGCGGACATAATTAAATCTCCCCTGACAGGAAGCAGCTGAGCTGGAACGCTGCGGTCCACTTGACCCCCGACCCTTGTCAATGTGACAGCCTCGCCGCGCGACACAGGGGGGCATCTGCCGGGTTATTTTCTCCTTCGTTTGGCTGATGAGCAACTCCGCCTCCTGGCGCGATACCGGGGCCTTGCGCTCCCTGTACAGGTGACGCAGAGAGACCGCGTGTTTGATTTTCTTTTCGAGGGCGAGGGGGGATAGGTTTCTCGGCCTGTCCCCCTCCTTCTTCCTCTCCCTCTCTCTCTTTTCTTCTCCCCGTCTCTCTTCCTCTCCCTCTCGCTTCTTCTCCCTCTCTCTCTTCCCCTCCCTCTCTCTTCTTCTCCCTTTCTCGCTTCCTCTCGCTCTTCGTCTCTTCCTCTCCCTCTCTTCTTCTCCTTCTACCTCTCTCTCTTCCTCTCCCTCTTCCTCTCCCCCCTCACCTCTGTCTCTCTCCCTCCCTCCCCCTCCCACTGTAGATGGTGGCTGGCACCTGTTTACCTGTGATGTATAACCGCGTAACTCGCCCATAGTTTCACCTTTGGAGTTGTGAAAGGCATGCTGGCGCACCAGCCTGTGGAGACTCATTTGAATTTGGACAGATGGAATTTAGCGTTCTCGTTCCGCCCCCCTACCCCCCCGCTCTCTGTCCCAAATCCCCCCTCCCTCTATGATGCAGTGTTTGCTCAAGGGGCAAATCGTTGCGCAGGGGCCGAAGCAAAACAATTGTAAAGAGATCATAAATGATGTCTCCGAGCATTCTTTTTTCTTCTTCACCTTGGCTTCCTCCTTGGGACGAGCATCTTGACCGTACTGAATTAAACTTCAATGTTGTGACTGACAGAACCCTCAGAACTCAGTTGAACTTGATTCGAAGCTCTTCATCATGCGGGAGAGAAAGCGAGAGGGAGAGAGAGAAAGGAAGAGGAGAGAGAGAGAAAAAGAGAGATAGAGGGAGAGGGAGAGAGGGAGAGAGAGAGAAAGCAAATCTGCCATTGTGAGAGCAAGCACCTGCATCGCCAGTTTGCTGCTGGAATAAACGGCTGATTCTCGTTCCAGACTCAATTTGAAGCCCTGAGTATTTTCCATCACACCCAGCCTGATAATTGCTTTTAAAGGACTGAATTATTTATGGATCATTAATTACGAAGCCCGCAAAAGGTTGCAGAGTCAATTTACCCAGACATGCTGGCAATATGGTTATTATGGGCTACATGTTTCTCTCAGACAAACCAAGTGTGTTCCTCTTCCGACACGACCCCAAGGCCTCACGGAAACACAAGCCAAAACGCCGAAATATTTTCTCTGTTTGCACCTACGTTCTATATGATTAGCAGCTGCGGCGGAGTAAAATATTTGGCAGCGTTGAAAAAATGAACGTCCATGAATTATTAATCGTCCTTCTGTTATGTTTATCCTCTGAAGAAGAAATCGCTATTCTGCTGCAGTCGAAGCTTTTTCTTTCTCAAGTTTAGCTCTTTCTACACGTCTCGAAGGCGACGCGAACCCTCGTCTTCCAGGATTTCGGCGGAAGGGAGGATATCGCACCTGCGAGGCCTGCGGTCTCTGCATGCGCTCGTCTTCGTGGGCGTTTTTGACAAATAAGACTTCGTGCCTTCCATCCACAACCAGCCTGCCTTCTACACGGGGGTCATGTTTTTAGATTGGCGACGCAGCAAGCGTTCCGGGTTTCCGACCGTCACGGTGGCAGAGACGGCGTCGCCGAGCGGAGGACGGCGGCAGGATTCAAAGGCGTAAGCCGTCTTGAAACGCGTTCTAATCCCGTAGTTAATTATGAGCTGGTCCGGGATCAGAGGCCGTCTCTGTCAGCGTCATCCTCTTAACCCCCGGGCTAATCTGGGGGTGCACGCAGGAGCTGTACCCAGATCAGACGTTATGCTAATGTTCCTGCTTTACTGGGAGTAGACGAGGGGTAAACACGGGCGCTGAAGGAGGCCGTCTCCATGGCGAAGAGAGAGAGAAAGAGATGATGTGCGGTCTGTTTGAATGGAGGGAAGGAGAGAGCGACAGAACGAAGGGTGGTCTGTCTTGATGTCGCAGGTGTCCTTACGGTTTCTCGTCGCCCTTGCTTACCCCCTGCCTTCGCACTCGGAAATCCAATCTCGAAATCCTCTGACTCACGCACAGAACTGGCAACCTTTCGAAAAACAGTGCTCTTGCCAGCCATTTGAACCGCCTGTATGGTTGTTACCACGGTCGCACATGCGGATCATACTCAGTGGTCCGTGGTCCAAACCAGTGTTTCCTAACCCCTGGTCCTCTGGGTATACCTGTCCTGCATGTTTGAGATGTTTCCCTGCTCCAACACACCTGATTCCAATGAAGAGCTGGTTAACGACCCATTCATGGTGTTCCGTGAGGACCAGGGTGGGGAAATACTAGTCCAAACCCTTCACTTTCAAGCTTGTTTTACTATTTTACTGAGGACTGACAAGTACCTAAACCCCTACAGTAGTGTAATTCTAATCCTAAAACTAATACTTACCTGACCCTTAACCATTTAAAAAAAACTTAATTAACTTGAACAGTTTTGAGGGGCAAGAAAATGACCCTGCAAGGTCGATCTGTTTTTGTAGTTTACCCACCTTGTCCCCCCCCCCCCCCCCAGGACACACACGTATACGCACGCTCGCACACACACACATCCTCAAACCTCTAGGAGAGACGCGAAAGTACCCCCAAAAAATCTGCCCGCCTCCTATCCTCTCCCAGCACCACCGTGATCCTGACGATAATCGTATTCTACACGGAAGTTACAGCGCATCTGGTGAGAAGAACAGCCAATTAGGATCTTCCCTTTCGTCCCCCTCTGCTCTGCTCTAATCAATCCTGGGCGCTGAAGCGGTTCTCTGTGCCATATGGTGCCAGCGCTTCCATCCAGGCCCATTTCATACCCTGCTCAGGCTGCCATGGGTTCTGGTGGATAGAAGCAAAAACAAACGGCGGTTCTTCTAAACGACTGTAGGTTCAGAGCCGCTTCGCTTCACCGCCACCTTTGCAATGCTAATGGCGCGGCGACGCAGTCAAGCGGAGAACGATGATCGTCTCTCATAATGCTAAACAAACTCCGCCAGTCTCTGCCTACGGGATTTCTTTTCCCGTCGAACCACTGAGCTGGAATCGGAAGCCATGGCATCTCCGAGACCTTTGTCGGTCTGTCATGAGTTACGTCGCCGGAAATTTCCACTGGAAAAACACATGTTTTTGTGTCAGATGTTAGACGGGTTTTGTGTAATGATCACGTCTTTTTCAAATTGTTATACTTCCGCGGAGAGTTCTCTGGCTATATCAAAGCCAACAAAGTTACAAAGACATTAAGACTTATTCAACTGCTATTGGGTGATCACCACCTCAGCTCAATCACCAAAGACAGATAATGGACGCCAGTGGTTTCGGAAGAAAAAACCAAAACAAAATGGCTCGCAGATACTTTTCGACTGGCGAGGAACTCATTTTGTGGCTCACTTTAACCACAATGAAATATTTCTCCTCAACTACAGTTCGGAAACATCGCACGTCTTCGACGGGAGTCCATGAGGACATTACGGAACCTTTAAATGTACTTCGTTTGTCAAACAAACGGCTGAACAGCCTCGAGGGAGTGTTTGACAGCTCACTTAAAGCACACGCGTTTCATCTACAACCATCAATTTAGGCGACTTCAACTGGCGAAGCTTCCGGAGTATTTAGAACGTTCACGAATGTGTTGTTGTTTTCGTGTTGTTCTCACCCGAACTTCTCACTTTCTCTCCGTTTTGTTCCGGTCTCTTTCCTTGTCTCTCCTTCTCTCAAAATGTAATCCTCTTCTCTCCGTCTCTTTAAGTGTACCAATTAAACCCAGAATTGGCAGGGAGAGGAGTTGCCATGTTGGACTAGTTACCGGCTCTGCTAAGCGTGCGCGTCACAGCTGTGCACCAATCAGGCAAAGCGTCTCTCAATGGATGGAAGGATTTGCTGTCGGATTTGCAGCTGTTTTGAAGGGGAAGTAGCTTTGAATGTTCTAGAACCCCTATCCATCCAAACCTACGGGTGTGTTTAGCACGCGCAAAACCTTCCAGAATCTTCCCATGGGATGGTTCCTGTATTGTAGACTTACAATTTAACGATGTGGCGATATAAATAAGATTAATCCTTCACGAGGATTCCTTCTTTGAGGCTGAGCATGTAACAAAACGTAAACATTTAGAGCGTTGAAATGCTACTTTTGAAGACCTAAGGTGTCTCCCCAAAAAATCGAGAGTGGCAAGTGTTGTTCGCTATATCTTGACTTGTCCATTATCTTGGCACGTTCATTACTTGGGCTCGGTTATCTCTTGTCTATAGTCTGCCAACAACAGGCATGCCAGGGTCTCCCCGGACAATTCAAAGGCACTTTCAATGAAAAAGGTTCTCTTGAACAGCGATAATTAACATGCATAATACGACTTACTGTTTAATTCTAGGATAATTAGACTTGATGCATTATTCAACCAGTCCGACAGAAGTCCTTTTAATTCAACGGTAATTGATTCAAATAAATGTAGGATTTTTTTCATATATATTTTTTTGAAGATAGTTGCTTCTCAACCTCTGCTCTCGACCCTGTGCAGCTCTGTTCTCTTGTCAGGAATGCGCAGTAGGAGACGATGGCTCTTTCAAGCTTGCCTGGTTTGTTGAGTACGGAGAGAGAGGGAGAGGGTTTTTGCAACCCCGATGTCTGCCTTTGGTCTTTTCAACGTCTTCGTGCCGATGAGAAAGAATCCATTGTCTGCTTGGGGAAATCAGTGAGGTTATTCTCACTTCGAAACCAATATTGATAAAAGAGAAGGCCCCTTGAGCAGAGCCTGTTAAAGCACATTACTTTGATGAACGCAGCCTACAGCTATAGCAAATGATTAACATATGCCCGCGGTGTCAAAGAAGTCTTGGAAGAAGTTTGGAGAGAAAGACGGCGAGAGTTCATTCGGAAAGCCCCGGAACCACCCACAGAAATCTCTTCTCGGGGAGGCGCAGCAGCAGGGCTGGACATCGGCGGGGTGCGATGTGATTGGGTGTCGCAGAGGCAGAGAGAGGCGGTCGTGTGGCCCCTGACACACGATGACAGGTACAGACAGATGCCACAAGGTTTACTGGCCGTCTTTGAGGGCTTGCGTCAGTCAGATAACAGATCTTTCTTTAACGTTCTAGCACTCTCCGTCTGTCTGTCTGACAGCCTGTCGCCCGTAGATACGTTTCTCAGACGTGAGATTCGGAGAACCCTTCCTTCTGACCGGGGCTATCGAGGGCCTATCGAGGCTGCTTGATCAGAATCAGAATCTGTTTTATTCGCTATGCAGGATATACAAACACAGAAGCAGAAAAGAGCAAACATAGAACATATGTGTAACATAAGAATGAGGGTAAAACTGAATAAAAAATATTATGTAAAATACAGATTAGACACAAATAAGATTAAAGTAAAAAGTGGGCATTAGCTGTACAGATGGGAGGGAATATAACTACAGTAAGACAGTATAAATAAGAATGGGTATATATAGTACGGGGGGGGGGGGGGTGGGTGGGTATATACGCAGTAGTACACAGTTCTACTGTTAAGACAGCCAATTGTAATCCCACGCTCACTTTGAAGTATCTGTTCAACATGTTAGCCGTTCATGTTAACAGATCGATCGTGTTAGGAACCATCAACAAACATGTTTGGAACGTGTGCGGTTCTTATTTTCTTGTCTTTACCATTACCGGCAGAAGCTTTTCCATTCTGCCAACTGGAATGAAGGAGGCACAGAGGAAAGGGTTCCAAATAAGTAAATGAAAGAACCGATTTCAATCGTAGGGGAGATCAAACATCACGGAGCCCGTGTGTGTTTGTGTGTGTGGTGTGCGCGCGCGCGCCAACGTTAAATAAATCAGAGGGTTACGCCGCACGGCTAATTGATAGATATCTTCATTATCAGTCTGATAAGGTTCTGCTCCACGCAATGTTGACTTCAAAGAGAGAGCGAGAGAGGGAGAGAGAGAGAGGAAGAGCGAACGAAAAAGAGAACGAGAGCGAGTGAGACCGAGCGAGAACGACGCGGAGTGAAACAGAGAGCGCCCGCCCCCCCCCCCCCCCAATGCTTTTTTTCTTTTTTTTTTAAGATGGGAGGGGCGAGGGAGAGAGCCGGAGAAAGACATGGCGAGGAAGGAACGGCAAGTTGAGCAGCGGATGGGGAGCGAGAGGCGCGCGGGGGGGGGGGGGGGGGGGGGGGGGGGGGGGAGCGGGGGGGGGGCTGCAATCAGCTCCTTTTAATTGCGGCTCCCATAATAGAGTCCGCGGAGAGAGGAAGAGACAGAGGGTGTCTCTGGGGGCCCGCCAAGGACATTACGACGCCTTTGATCAATCGACAGGAGTGAGGACGGCCCATCGCATCCTGCGGGGGTGGGGGGTGCTGGGGGCCTAGCTGAAGCAGGGAGGTGGAGCCCGATGGATGGCGATAGCGCGGCAGCCGGGGGTAGGGATGGCGGCTGAGTGACAGAGACGCGACGCGATCTAATCTCTCCACCCCATTAAAAAGCAAACGCAAGCTCCCCCCCTCCCCCCCTCCCGACCCGCCACCCACGCCCGCGACTCCCGAAAGTGGCGCGTTGAGGCCCGAGCGCGATCCCGAGTCCTTCATAAGCTGCAGGTGCTCTCGCCCCCGACGTGCCGTCGAAACCCGGAGATGCTCGGCTCCTCTGAAGTTTCTGTCGCGGGGGGATAAGGGGTGCTTGCGTTTTCGTGCGATGGCGTTCTGGTGTGAGAGGGCGTTTGCGCGCGCGCGCGTGTTTGTCATCCGTAAAGATCTTTAATTCGTTCGCTATTTGCATATAGATTAACCTCTCTCATTACCCTGTCTGCCTCCCTTCAACAGATGATAAGGTTAAGTTAATTAACAGTAAATAGACAAATAAATAAAGGCGGCACTGTATGTAGATCGATTAAGGAAGACTCTGGCTGACACTGTCGAATATTTTTCTTCGTCAGGCCCATTGGTCAGGAAGTAATTATTCGTTAAGTTAAGGCCTTTCTGTCTGTCTTTCCACAGAGAGAATCGTCTGCACGATCTTTTAACAAAAAAGATTGACACATTTTAAGCGTACTCCATAAGATCGGAAAGGGGTTGACGGTGTGTGTGTGTGTCACGGTGCTGTCCACATTCAGGCTCTCCCCCCCCCCCCCCCCCCCCCCCCCTCCCTGTCGGTCTTTGTGTGCGCGTGTTTTGTGTGTTTGTGCGTGTGCGTGTATCTTCAAAAGTGACCGGGCAAAGAGCATCAGCATTGTCTTTCTGCCTCGCCGTATCCCGCCGCAGGTGTGTGAAGAATTCGTAGGCGTGAATTTGTGCGGTTGCGGGTTTGCCGAACGAGTGGGGGGGGGGGGGGCAGTGTCAGGGCACCGATTCAAGCACCGCCAGCATCGATGTGTGTGTGTGTGTGTTTGTTTGTAGACACAGATGAACGCCTGCCTGGGCACCATGCTGTATAATTAAGACACTTACCCAGAATGCTTTGCAGGAGTGACACGGGCAACGGCGCCAACTGTTGTCATTGACTTCCACTGATTGTGCAGCATGTGCTGGCAGTCTCTGGAGCCAGACGGGTTTGATGGATGTGTGTGTGTGTGTGTGCGTGCGAGCACGCGTCAACGAGTTGTCAAGGACCCCACGAGTCGATGCTGTTTGCGTACGATGCGCTGTTCAGAAATGGCGTTCCGGATATCGTTAGCGTGAAGCGGCAAGTCACCTCCGCAAGCTGACAGGAAACAGACTTTCTGGCCGTGTCAAGGCGCAGGCGGGAGGGGGCCAAACTTCTTTCCTTCCCTCCCTTTTCCCCTTTCCTCCCCCACGTTACGCAAAACCCTGGAAGGTGCTGGAGGGCTGTCGCGTTTTTTCGACGCTGCCCTTTTGAGATGCGGGAGGTGAAGACGGGCGGACGGAAACCCCATCCTGACAACGGTAGGATACTTTTTCGGGCCCGGGGGGGGGGGGGGGGGGGGGGGGGGGGGGCGGCGCACCAATGGAAGAAGCACCACAGGGAGAAGCGTCCCGGCAACGGCGCCGCTCATATCACGCTTCGACCCCCCACAAAAAAGAGCGACCTGCGCGTATTGGGGGGGGGGGGGGGATCGAAAAGGGCTTGACGCGCGCCCCGTGTCCACGCTCAGGCGCTCCATCCATTAAGGCGCACGTGCTCCGTCTGATGGATGCCTGACCGGAGTTGATTTCCTTCAGCTTATTCCCCTAATGCCACGGAGAAAGCTCGCTGTTGTTTCTCCAAATGACTCTCCTGTATAAAATGGCAATAAAAGCTCGTAATTTAAAGCCCCTTGACTGGCTATAGGGGCTATTGTTATGGATTGGAGCTCAATCATGGGAATGCAGTCTCCGTCCGAAGAGCTACAGGTCCATATGTTACGGGTTGACGAATGAGCGCCAGGGTTAATTGTGGAAGCCATTATAACAGCTGTGAGGAAGGGGGTGGGGGGGGGGGGGGGGTGGGGGGCTGGGGGGGGGCTCATCGTGTGTGAGAGGGGGCTGGAGCTGCTGCGGTTTCATTAGTTTCATCATACATTTCATTCGGTGTGTCCGAACGCGCGGGTGTGGACCTGTCTGTCTTGCATCACCGCCGTGGGTCGATGGTGCCACTCCCGTTCTCGCTCACGTACGCCGGTCGTGCGCGCGCGCGCGAGAGAGACTGTGAGTGTGGATGGCGGATTCTCCTCCAGGGACGGGTATTTGAGAGCCTGTAATAATCAGATCCAAGGCTGAGCACATCTTGCCCAAAGGGCCTACCAGCCAGAACTTTAAGAAAGACGAAGAGAGAGAGAGACGGAGAGAGAGAGAGACGGAGAGATATGGACAGAGAAAGAGATAATAAGAGAGAAATAATGATTTCAGGAGGGAGAAAGAATGAGACAGATGAGGAGCGAGAAAGAATGAGAGAGCAAGAGAGAGAGAGAGAGAGTAAGAGAGAGAGAGAGAGAGAGAGAGAGAGAGAGAAAGGAAGACAGACGGAGAGGAAGCGGAAGAGAGGAGCCCCTCTTTGCACACAGGAACACGCACAGGAATCAATTAGCCCCGGTAAATACCTCTTCCTGTTAGTATCACAGGGGCCGACGCTCAGCACTGCTCCCCTCCTATCTCCTGGGCCAGGAACCCCATCCTGTCACCAGCACTGTAGCCAGTTCCCACGACCGAAAGCCCTGGATCTCCATCAGGGCTGAAGGGCATGCGCGCTTTCCCCAAGCTAAAGATCACCGCAACCTGGAACCAGAGGTTTGAAAACTCATTATTTATTATGAAAACTCATTACCTGCAGCTGGGTTCGTTTGAGGATTGTGTTTACAGTAACATGAGAGAGCCTTAATGACCTTGTTTCACTTGCGATTTCTTCAAAAGGTAATTTCACTTAACGCTACGGTCAAATGTACATGCGAAGGGGTTCTTGATCGCAGACGTTCTTTTGCACGTTATCTTACGGAAGGCGATTACGAAAGTACGGAAACCAAGGTGGAACGAATGCCGAGGCCCACGTTAAGAATCCGGCGACATAAAATGCAGCTTTTATTTGTATTTTTTTTTCATTTACCCATGCGCTCCCCGGCGAATAACTGATCCCACGCGCGTGTTTGCGTGTGTCTGGTCTTGGCGTGCGTTCTTGCGTTTGCGCGCGCGCGTGTGTTTACTCTTCTGATGCAGCAGCCTCTTAATCAGTCGGCTTGCAGCCAAGTGATTAATTTCACAGCTATTTCATTTCCGGGGGAAAAGCGGCCGCTTTAAATATTTCCCCCTCCGATCGGACTCACTCGGATTCTGATTAAAAAGGCCCACCGTTTTCCACTTTGGGTTTCTTCGTTCTCTCCTGTTCGCTGCACGCTCTACGAACCCAGTCAACCCCCCCCCCCGCCCCCCCAGCCCCACCCCGCCCGCTTTGGCGCGGTTTGATTGCGTGAAAGGACCATGAAATGCTATTACAACAGATCCCCGACTGTGACCAATGCAAACCGTCCCATTGGCTTGTTTACAATCAAGGCAGGCTCTTAATAGCTTTTTCGCCAAGGTGCTAAGCTGGGAGAGATGTAGAGGAGGAGTGGTGCGGAATTTCCAAACGCTAGATAATGCTTCTCAGCGGGCCTCGGCGTTGAACACACACACACACACACACACTTGAAGACTCACAGACGCATCCGCACGCACAGACGAGACCTGCGCTGTATATGCGCACATATTTTCTCACACACACCCATGAACATGCGCACACACCACACACACACACCACACACACAGGGTCGTGGCACAAGTAGATAACAGGAGGCTGAGTGTATTAAATTGTTTGTGCTCGATTCGTCATACATTTAGTCACAGTCAGGGCCACACAATGAGAACATGTTGGGATAAGCCTGAATTTGAAGCAGCAATTCACGACCATATTAAAACATATTCTATGGCTTCATGTCCCACAGAGATGGACTAAGCCTTGTTTAGCAAGACACTAAACTCACCACTCAACGCACCCATGAATGAACAAACGAACGAACGAACAACAAAATGCTTCATTCATTTATGAATGAATTACAAAGTGAATGAATCTATTCAGCAATCCAAAAAATTTGTTTGTGGGTGTTTACGTAACCCCCTACCCAAAAATATTCGTTGTACATTCAAGTAGAACACTTTAACATGGGGGGGGGAAGGTTGTGAGTTCGAACCCTGGCTGTGGCTATGCGATGTTGTGTCCTTGGGCAAGGCACTTCACCCTACTTGCCTCAGAGAGAATGTCCCTGTACTTGGATAAAAGCGTCTGCTAAATGAGGTATTATTATTATTATTAACACGTCAACTCCATCTCCAAGCCTAAGTCACAGTTCTGTCACCTACCACAAGTTAGATACGGAGAAAATCGGAGTGGGTTTCACTCTTGAGAGTATTGTTGGTTCTGTCGTCAACGTCAAACCGGGACAGGGGGTGTTTCAACTTTCTGTAAGACTTGACACATTTCCATTTCCAATGAAGACCGCAGAGGGTTGAGCACCTGGCTCGTTTGTGTTGTTGATTTACCCTCCCTTCCAAAGGAATCAGGAACGATGTTCTCTCCGTTTTGCTGGCTAACGTTATTCGTTATTTTTAAGGAAAACATCCTGTTTCGTACCAGGCTGTTGAACGGTGAACCCGCCCATCTGTATGCCCCGCCCTCTCTTTCCCTTCTCTGTAGTCAGACGTAGTAGCGGATTCTGGGTGAATGTTAAAGAGATCTGCCTCAGATAAAAATTGGTGAAACCTGGCGATTTTTCCCTCCCCCCCTCTCTATTCTCCCCCACTGACCCTCTCTCTCTTTCTACAAGTCCCATCTCTCTCTCTGTCCCTCTCTCTCTCCCCCCCTCTCTATTCTCCCCCACTGACCCTCTCTCTCTTTCTACAAGTCCCATCTCTCTCTCAACACACCCTCTCTTTCCCACCTCTCCTATCCTCCTAGTTCTATGCTTCCTTCTTCCTCCCTTTCCCTCCGTCTCCAGTCTTTGTAGTGCTGAGGTCATCTCGGTCCTCTCTCCTTGTCACTCCCGAGGCTTGCAGGGCCAGGTTTTCGACGGCTGCCCAGGTCCGGCAACTTCATCAAAGGACAACGGGGCCTAAAGTGTCATAAAGTTGATCAAAACCGCGCTGTTAAATCTCCAGCGCCTGGCTGGGGAGAGAGGCAGCTTCAAAGGCCAAGCTTGTCCCCTGGTAGCTAACGTGCTTCACTCTCTCTGTAATGTCTGTTGAGTGGGAAAGAGAGAGAGAGAGAGAAAGAGAGAGAGAGACAGGGAGAGAGAGAGAGAGACAGAGAAAGAAAGAGAGAGAGAAAGAGAGAGAAAGAGAGAAAGAGAGAAAAAGAGAGAAAGAGAGAGAAAGAGAGAAAGAGAGTGAGAGAGAAAGAGAGAGAAAGAGAGAAAGAGAGAGAGAGTGAGAGAGAGAGAGAGAGAGAGAAAGAGAGAGAGAGAAAGAGAGAGAGAGGAAGAGAGAAAGAAACAGCTACATGGAAAGAGAAGCCCAAAAAAAGACACTTTTAATTTGAATTCCGAAGGTGAAGAACGAACGATACATCTCATTAGGACAAAAATAGTTTCGTATAATATCTTGCTTAAGCATCCGCAGCATTCAATAACAACTCGTTTAATTGGTGAGAGGGTTTCATGGAGTCTCTGTTAATTGGTCATGCTGGTATCTCTTCAGTTCATCTCACCTTTTATTGCTGTAATCTTAGGATGAAAGAGACTGAGCAAGACCAGAGACAGGGATTCATGATGAAAGGAGGGCAGAAAGAGGGAAACGAACGAAGGGTGAGGGGTACAAAGGCCGAAAAGAGAAGGGGGAGAACGAGAGAAGGAGAAAGCAAACAAGCCTGAAAGCCGCGTGTGACGACCGCGACAACAGTTGCCAGGTTGTCAGAGCGCAACGCAGGAAGCGAGACCCCGTAATTGATGCCAGATGTTAGGTGTGAAGGAGGCCAGTGTACCGGTACCTGAGATCTACCCGGTCCTGTACTGCTTCCCAATCAAAGTCTGGCTTCACAGTCATCAGCGCACCTTTTGCTCCGGCCCCTGAGCTAACCTCAGGCTCAGAAATAATGATCCGCACAAGGGCGCCTCGGAAAATTAAGAGGGAGAAGTCTCACCTTGAGACTCGTTTGGTAGCCGTCCGTTGACGGATTTGTTAGGGGTTACGGCTGCCTCTCTCAGCCCTCGGATCAGGGATGGCGAGAGGGCTTTCGACGGTTCTCCCTCGCCACGCTCGGAGAACGGGGGGGAAAAAATATATCCTCCACGAGTTTTCCAGGATCTGAAACCGTTCGGCGGGATCGACGCTGTCCAGAATGTTCCGGAACGTTAATAGGACACGTGTGTCGGCGTGCTTTTATCTGCTAACACGCACGAGGTAAACAATAAAACCAATTAGCGGCAAATCACGAGAAACGGATGGCACGAAAGCGATATCAATTCTCTGGTGTCGACAACGGCGCGACGCGCTGAATGCGACGTGCTTCACAATATGGCGTTCTTTTTTGGGCGCCAACGTGCTTTCGTATTGTTTATCCTTATGAGTATTCGTCTCAAATAATTTCTTCTTTGTCCCTTCGAACACAATCAGAGTCAGTTCTTCTCCATGGAACACCCAGGAGCATAATCAACCGTCAGCTCATTGAGCAAGAAAACAATCAGTGATACCACCATTGTAGATTTAGCTGCCTGGAAAAGAAGATGATAGAATCTGATGCTAATGCAAAAGGTGCGAGGCTGTTGGGAACGTTGTAATTGTTTACAACGCCGGCGTCGGTTGTGTTATAACATTTCGCCCTGGGAAGGACCTCACCGGTAGAGAAATTAAAACATAATGGCTGTTTGATGAGATGCAATATATTTTATTTACATGTAATGAATCGCTGTTGATATGGCGCTTTCAGGAGCAAGCCTCGCTAATTGAATTTTACATTAATGAACAAAGTTTGTGTCCTTGTATGGGGGTTTCCCTGGAGCAGATCTAAGTAATTGATTTCCGTTGTGGGTTTTTTTGTGGATGAGTTGCTGTGTAAATACTTAACAAGGAAGACTAAGAGAACATTGCTAAGATTGGTCACACTTTGCTAGGATGGAAAATTCTAATGAACATGTAGGTTTGGATTACTTGAAGTAGAATTGTTCCTCTCTCCTGTATCAAAACGCCTTAAGGGGAAAACAATGTTTTCTCTATATTATTTAACTGATGTAATGCTTTGACCTTCTGCTTTCACCAGATATTGCGTTTCTGGAGTCATCTTGATTATCAAGTCCAATTAAATTGCGAGGCTTTTTGTGTCGCCATTCTAACAATGTTTTGAAGGGCATTGCATGAACCTACAGCAATGCCCCCGAACCACCCTCTATCCATTTCTTCATTCTTTGCATATTTCGCATTTACCAACAATGTATTATGTACAAATTCAAACTATATTAGGCTTTTCTCAAGTAAGCACATACTTTTAACAGACAAATGGCAAGAGGTATTAACAATAACAACAGTTCAAGGTACTGGCGTCTCATTTGTATCTTGTGCAATGTCGTGTTCTGAAAAACCTTATTTGATGAAAAAAACATTGTCAAGTGGCCCTGAACTCCATTCATAACAGATGTTTACCACTCCTCTACTTCATTCTTACAGTCTAAGTCCACTTAACCAATGTTTCTGTAAGATAGAATATTTTCCTTGAGTGAACCGACACACACAAAGACTTCAAGTTTGTGAATAATCGAATTATTTACTTATATGCTTAACTGAAAAAATGGCCTCGGGCCAAGGTTGACTATTGTTGTTTTAATGGTATGTGTGTGCTAGCGTGAGTGTGTTGTGATGCTGTGTATCTCTGTGCAAGTGCGACACAAGAGATGGCTCGGCCAAGCTGTCCTGTTTGAAAGCGCTAGCTGTGCACCAGACAGAAGCGACCCCTGGGAAGATTAGCCCTGTGCGACGCTGTCGTTTAGTCATCTCTCTATTCCGCAGACGAGGTCCCTCTTCACCCTCCACCGACCTCCGCTGGATAAAAGACTCCATTACCACTGACACAGGCCCTAATGATGTGGACACACAAGCCAGCTGTCAATCACCGGGTCCATCAAAAACTCATTTTCCCACAGAGCACTGGGGGTCAGTTCATGTCTGAATGCAGTCTCTCTTCCCTCACCGCTCTTTCTGTCCCTGGCTTTCTCTCCGACTCTCTCTCTTCGGCTCTCATCTCACTTCGCTCTGTCTTTCTCTCTCTTACAATTTGACATTGTCTGACTCTCCCCCTCGTCCATCTTTCTGTAAAATTCCCCACCGTCTGTCTCTTTCATAGTTTATATTTTCTTGCTGTTTTATATGATCACACACAGCAGGTCAAATGTGTTGAGCTTCGAAATGGAATTTCTGTCCGGCTCTGGCATGTGACAGGCGTGATTGACGGTGCGTTATTTCTCCACGCCAAACTAGCCGGTGTTTACCTAAAGAACGCAGGCTTTGGAGTCCGCTGGTTCCCATGGAGAACCGAAACTTTAATTTAAGCTGTTTCCACCTGTCTCTCTTTCTCTTTTTCCAACTCGTGGTTACTCGCAATAAAGACATTTCTCACCTCTTCTTCGCCCTGTTCCTGTTGTATTTTGAATATTGCACGTCAGATTCGGAAATAAGATTGACCCCGACTGGCAGTCGGTGCTCGTTAATAAAAAACTAGCGAGGCTGTCACTCGGACGTGACGAAGCAATAACCTCCCGCGTGAGGGTTTGGAAGGCCTTCGGAGAAAAGAAGATAAGTCGCCGGAAGCCCTGACGTTTCGTGTCCATCCCTCCTCCTCGTCGGCGCGTCGCAGCCTCCTTTTCGTTTCTCTTCCTCCCCATCACTCCCCCCCCACCTTTTTCCCTTGACATCATTCTCTGTCCTTTATCTCTAACTATCAAACTCAGAGATGGGAGGTGTTAGAGAGAGGAGGAAGAGATAGGGAAGAGTGTGAGAGAGAGAGAGAGACAGAGAGAGAAGAAGCAATGTGTGAATGGAGGGTTACTGGGAGCACTGCCAGAAAGCTGTCGGAGGCATCACAACCCCGGCTAATTGGGATATCGATTGCTGGACATCACCATGAGTGGTTTGGTCGAGAAATACACCGTTACAAGACCACTTTTCGACAACCACAACCCTCCAGGACCTTTTCCGCTACGGCCCATTTGACCGCAAACCTCTAGAACGATGCCACTTTGGTCAAAGGGACAGCAACCCTGTGGAACTTTCCAGAAAACAAAGCAAACAAGCAAGGTGTTGGCATAATGTACTGCTGCCTCCCCAGAACCCCATATCCAGAATCCTCTAGAACTACACCGCATTGACACATTGTCCAGAAAAAACGTTGGTCTGAACAGCGCAAATTAAACTACAAAATAAACCGTCACTACTAAAGTGAACAAGGTTTCTGTGGACCTAAGACTGTACTGTTGGCAAAAAACAGTTGGTAAATAAGTAAATATGCGGCCTCGGATCAAAAGACATCTAGTGACAGATTGTATAATCGTAACCAGCAGAGAATAAGGTCAAGGTTCTAGTAATTGATGAGTTGCAATGTTTTTTTTTTAAATATCTAACGAACAGAAGTGCCCTGTTGAAGACTTTCCTAATGAGAATGCACAGCCATCTGTGCCTACACTGACCGCATGCGTACTTAAAGAGAACTTCCTTCTGACTCACTCGGGTTGAAGGATTTTGATTAGGCAGTCTCAGAATAAAAGAAAGATCTGGAATCTTTAATCCTATATTGACCGTTAACGTTTCTGTGAAAAATGAATCTTTATAGAGGTCAAAGCTTGCTTCGACAATGGTGTCTGTTTAGCTCATGCTTTGGTACATTTCCTTGCAGGTTTCTTAACCACAAATCAGACAGCCAGCAGCCTTGCTGAACTTCACAATCCCTCCGATGCTGTCAGCATCAAAGGACCGTCCTGTATGGCAGGGGTCGCCAACCCTGGTCCTCCGGGCCCACTGTCCTGCTTGTTTTAGATGTTTCCCTCATTATGAAGCTCGGCAGAAGCCTGAAAATGACCCTGCATCTGAATCAGATGTTTGGGAAGGGAAACATCTAAAACAAGCAGGACAGTGGGCCCGGAGGACCAGGGTTGTGGACCACTGCTGTAGGGTATCCAAGAGGGATTAGGGGGGAATCTGTTTACACACCCGTGCAGAGTTACGTGCGTAACAGTCATTGTCGAGGGCTCACGACATGCTTGTGTGGCTTATTTGTGTGTTTATGTGTGTGTGGTGGTGGGAGGGTGGGCGGGAGGGTTGTACGGGGTCCACCGCCATACTCTTCATCAGGATTCCGGAAAGGCTTCAAGGAGGAATACATTATCAAACTGTGATAGACTCTAAACCCTTATTCATACATACTAAATTATTCATAGCTCCGTAAACTCGACTCAAAGTCAATGATAAATGCGATGGACTCACCGTTGCGCTCGTCCACACTTCATTAGGTCTGGGCTGTGTGTGGCAGACTAAAATAACAACAGAGAGGGAACATGGTGAAAGTGAGGAGGGAGAGAGAGGAGGCAGAGAGGGGAGGGGGAGAGAAAGAGAGGAGGAAGAGAGAGGAGGGGGGGAGAGGAGGGAGAGAGAGAGAGGGGCAAGAAGAAAAGAGAGAAGGAAGGGGGGAAATGAGAGGTATAACATGAGTGAGAGAGAGAGAGAGAGAGAGAGGGAGAGAGAGGAAGAGTATTTGTCAGGAACGTTCTGGAAAGAGGGAGGAAAGGAAGGGAACAGAGATAGAGAAAAGAGCAGGACAAAGGTGACGAGAGATTAAAACAAGAAAGAGGGATTAGGAGAAAAAAACAACAGGTCTGACAGCATCAATGATCCAATCGAAGAAAAAAAAACTTGTTAATAAAATGATTGGGTTCATTAGTAGTTCTGTCCTTTTGTGCCAAGGTCGAAGGTCATCTTTTGCTTGTTACCCGTGTATGTGAGATAAGGCCTCCACCAATGATACGGTAAGAAGACTGGAATTTCATAAAGTCATGGTGCAACATACAGTACCATACACCGACAGCAAGTGAACACTGCAGCATCCAATCTTGAGTTGATCGCCTCATGCTGGGACCAAAAAGGAAATAATTTAATGGAAACCATTTTGACTCTATTTTGTAGGTTCACGAAAACAAGGAATTGACTATGACAGGAAGGTGCATACAATAAAAGAATGTACTGAAGTCTGATTTATACTAAAGAGCTTAACAATATGTAGGATATATAATCCAAAATGGATGAAATACATAAAAATAAGGTCCCTCTATAACAGGGGTGCTCATTATCAGACTTCCACAGAGTTCGAGAACAACCTGTTCATTTGAATCAGGTTTGCTGGAGCGGTGAAACATGGAAACCTTCAGGACAACGGCCCCTGAGGACCGGAACTGCCCACCCCTGCTCTATAACCTACCTGCTGTCAGTCATTCGACCTCCAAGCACCAAGGACTGTGATGAACCAACAATACCAGGTCTGTCTCATTATAACATTGGTTTGAAATTCTGTAAGGAAGAATGTAGGTTCTTTCTTTATTTAAAGATGTCTTCTCTAAATCACAATTAAACCAACCATCCACAAACTTGACTCAACTCAAACTTGATCTGTTCCATTCCTCGATTCAAGGATTCTTCATACATAAAAGCTAATTCACTGCCCCAGCTATAGGTGGTACTTTGTATTCAGGACTGGAAACGAACCCGTGGAATAAATGTATCTGGGAGTCGGGCGAGTTCAGCGCTGCCGGGGCGATGGGTACCTAGGAACCGGCTCCCGCTCTTGTTACCAAGGCAACAGGTCGCTCGGGTGGGATGGTGAGTGGGTGACCTGCCATGTTCCCTGAGTTCCGTCCTGTGATGTCATCCGGTCTCTTTTCAAATACCAGCTCATCTCCTTGACCCTGGTGGGAAACAGAGAGAAGAAAGCCTGATGGAATCGACTGGTTACAGGTGTTCGTGTTTGAGTCGACGGAAAACGGATAATGAAATGGCGACGGCGGAAAGGTGAGACTTTGCGCCGCAGCGGCGGTAAACGCGTTAACAAGTTTCGATGAACACCTTATTTTCCTCAGCGACAGAAAAAAACCTTTGCCTGTTCCTCTTCGGAGCTTTAGGAGTACGAGTGCTCGTGAGTGCTCTGTGAATAAGGGTGTGTGTGTGAGCGTGTGTATCGACTGTGTTCGTGAGCTACGTCTTTGCGGGGGAGCTGCACGCGTGTGCGCGAGCGCCTTCCTGAAGTGTTTAAGTGCTCCAGCACGAGCGCTGCACAGGCAGGAGGAGGTTAATTATTCAATCATGTTAATAGGCTCTCCCGTGGCGTTTGCCGAGGCTCAAGCCGAACCCAGACCTCAACACCTCCAAAAATGTGACATTTCCCCACAACCCTCAGAGCCAAATGTCAGGATTCCAGCTGCTGTGCTGTTTAATATGCTATCGAGGGTGCCATTTATAGCAGTGTCTCGCTAAAGCCGTTCTCTCCCTGCAAATTGGCCACAGTTTGCGTTTGATGAACAAACTGTTCTTGCTAAAAGCGACATTTAGAGAGCAGGCAGCGAGACACAATCGCAGCTTTTTTTGCCATCTCGTTCTGGGCCCGCGTGCGTTATTATGGTTTGTTTTAAAACCTTCTCTTCAGAAAACACAGATGGTTTCCTCCTTTTCACCTTTGGAAAGCTTCAAGTGAACCGTGCGACTACGTAGATATATCTAAATATCTAAGACACCTAACACCTAACTTTGAAGATACATCTGGAATATGGAATTTCGATGGAAAGAAATCGAGTTAGCGGTAATGGTCATGTCAAAGGTCGTGTCAAACCGTTTAAGAAGACACAGTATGGAGGAAAGGGGGAGAAGAGGAGCGGTTTGGGGGCTTGTGAGGCTTCTATTAACAAACAAAACACTGACCCTTTCAAGTGTGTAATAACTTGTCCTGTTAAACAGTGTTTAGTGTGTGGCCATGTAGTCCCAGCGGTAGTCAAGGTAACCTACTTGTAAAGTGTTGCCGGAGGCGCTCAGTCAAACAGCGTAGAACATTTGGATGGAAATGACAACGCTGAAGGGAGCGAAACGATTCAAGTAAATGAGCAACATAACATCAAAAGGCACTTTCACGATGAGAAAACTACTGAATGGTGTAAAATAATCGTTTTTTGTAATAAAAAATAAATAAAGATAACTAAAACCAACTGATGACAAAAAACCCTCTGAGGCGGTTGTTTCAGCAGCCGGGATGAAGGACCTGCGGAACCTCTCCGTCCTACACCGTGGGTGTAACAGTCTGCTGCTGAAGGAGCTGCTCAGGGAGGGTCGTGTAGGGGGTGAGAGGGTGGGGAGGGCTATCGCCACGACCTTCTCGTTGCATTCCGGCACGTTCTTGACGAGGCGTTCAGGAGCAGGTATCAAGGCTCCTCTACGTGTCACCTCGTCTCTCACCCCGGACCACAACTGCGAACCCGCATTTCTAAAGCAGCCATCTCTCACTGCCCTCTCTCGTGTCTTCCGCCTCTTTCTTTCCGTCTCTCTCTCCCGGCTCTCCTTGTGTCCACAATGATCCTCTTGCCCTCACGTCGCTCCAAATACCTTTCGTTATTTCAGCTCTACTTAGTTACCATGGAAACCGTGTGTGAGTGTGTGCCTGCATAATTCCTTTTTTCCCCTGTTCAATGGCCTTGACAGACAGTTAGAGTAAACATGTGGCCTTGACAGACAAGGTAAACTCGGTATTGGCTAAACTTCGGGAAGGTGAACTCAGAAGGCTTTATAACCGAAACAGAATAATCTAGTAAAATATCTACTACTTCACCAACATTTATTTTGAACCAAACCTCTGAAAAGACTTTGCGAGAGAATGGACATGTTTGCTGAAGATGGATAGCTTTTCTGTACGGTACAGCGCAGCTTAACTTTTCATTCTGATGCTACGTTTTACCGAGGTTCTTCGTACACCCCAAAGCTCTTGATCCAGCCATACACTTTCTCTGAACCAGACAGGGAACATTGTGAGTGGGTTTTGTCCACAGACTGAGTTCCAGAGGGATTATTGATGAAAAGGTAGGAAGGTAATATCGCCATTGGAATTTCCTCTGTGACCTTACAACCTGATAACTTCTCCAACTCTAACGCTTGCGCTATCCCTCTCCTTTCTCCCTTTTACCGTCGCTCACCTCCTCTCTCCTCTTCTAGTGCCACGCATCTGCTGCAGAAGCATCAGAAATAGGTACATTCCCCCCTGGGGAAGTCAGAAGAGGCTTTTTACCCGTGTGAACATCTGTAAGGAAGTGTCGTAACTGCCTGTTTTTGTACGTCCACTCTGTCTCTGTCTCTGTGAGCCTGGCTGTCTGACTGATTTTTGTCTCTCTTTCTGACTGCCTGGCTGCCTGTTGACATGGTGGCTGTCTGACTAGCTGGCTGGCTGTCTATCTGAGAGCATGTCTGGCTGTCTCTCTGACTAGCTGTCTGGCTGGATGACTAACTGGCTTCTGCACATCCATCTCTCTGTTTATTTGTCTGGCTGGCTAACTGACTGCTGGTCCTCCATATGGTTTGTGTCTGGCTGGTTGACTGACTCGTTTTCTGTCTGGCTTTCAGACTGTTTTTCTGTCTGGCTTTCAGACTGTTTTTCTGTCTGGCTTTCAGACTGTTTTTCTGTCTGTCTGGCTGGCTGGATTTACCGCCTGCTCGGTGAACCATCTCTATTTTCCAAAGTACCCTGTCGTTTCCAGGAAATTATACCTAGAGAGAAAATGGAGGACCAAAATCATCTCATCACTCCCAGCGAACCCCTACAGCATCTAACCCCAGAATAGCAAAATACCAACCCTGGAAAAAAACTAAACAAAAAACAAAGAAGGCACCCACAGCATAGATGCAGTTGGGTCTTTGTTTTCATACAGACCGAGTGCATCTACATGTGAGCTTCCACACTGGCCCACCGCGTGTCGTCAACAAATGGCCGACCAGGAGTAATGGTGGCACTTTACTTGAGCTGATTAACTAATCAATGGAACAGCGAGGACGGCAGAGGAGGTTTGCCAGAGCGCAGGATGACTGAGGGGGGAAGGGGGTGGGTGGGGTGCGGGGGGGTAGTCTCACAAAGAGCTTTTGAAGGATGTGCTGGCCAGAAGCCACTCTCAGACGGATTGCGTGCGCCTGTGTGTTTGCGACTTGTTGGGTGAGTGTGTGTTGCCGTGTGTGCCTGTGTGAGCCTGTGTAGGGGGAAGTTGTGGTGGTGGTGCAGGGGGTGGTGGAGGTGGTGGTGGTGATGGTGGTGGTGATGGAGGTGTTGGTGGTAGTGGTGGTGCAGCGGGTGGTGATGGTGGTGATGGAGGTGATGGTGGTGTTGATGGAGGTGTTGGTGGTAGTGGTGGTGCAGCGGGTGGTGATGGTGGTGATGGAGGTGATGGTGGTGGTGATGGAGGTGTTGGTGGTAGTGGTGGTGCTGATGGTAGTGAAGGTGGTGGTGATGTTGGGGGTGGTGATGGTGGTGATGGAGGTGGCGGTGGTGGTGATGGCAGTGGTGATGGAGGTGGTGATGGTGGTGATGGAGGTGGTGGTGATGGAGGTTGGTGGTAGTGGTGGTGCAGGGGGTGGTGGTGGTGGTGATGGTGGTGATGGAGGTGGTGGTGGTGGTTGTGATGGAGGTGGTGATAGAGGAGGTGGTGATGGTAGTGGTGGTGGTTGTGATGGAGGTGATGGTGGTGGTGATGGCAGTGGTGAAGGAGGTGGTGATGGTGGTGATGGAGGTGGTGGTGGTGGTGGTGGTGATGGCAGTGGTGATGGAGGTGGTGATGGTGGTGATGGAGGTGGTGGTGGTGATGGTGGTGATGGAGGTTGGTGGTAGTGGTGGTGCAGGGGGTGGAGGTGGTGGTGATGGTGGTGATAGAGGTTGGTGGTAGTGGTGGTGCAGGGGATGGTGGTGGTGGTGATGGTGGTGATGGTAGTGGTGGTGGTTGTGATGGAGGTGATGGAGGTGGTGATGGAGGAGGTGGTGGTGATGGTAGTGGTGATGGAGGTGGTGATGGAGGAGGTGGTGGTGATGGAGGTGGTGGAGGTGGGAGGGGGAGCCGTTCTCTCCCACGCTGTGAGGGAGAATGAGACAGGGAGGGAAAGAGAGCAGTGGGTCTGGTCATTAACACTGTCCTTATTGGCTACGTTCCCTAATGACTCAACACTGATAGCTTTTATTTCCTCATCTACACTCGGTGTAATGACTTTAAAACATGGTCAAGGTCAACATGTAGATTTTGATAAATGGAACTCTCTTTGTCTCTTTCCTTTTCTCTTTCTTTCCCTCTCTGTCTCTCTCTGTCTCTCTCTCTCTCTTTCCCTCTGTTTCTTGACGTCCCCTTGCGAGAAACCTTCGTTTCTCATAATGTATATGAATGCCCCGTAGGAATGCTGTGATTAAATCCATTCATTTTTTGGAATGCGGGGACGTGGAATTTCCATTCAAATTGTTTTAATGCTAATGCGTGTGGCGGTGGAGAGGATAATGTGTTGGCTGTGATTACGAAGGAACCACCACCCTGGCAATGGTTTAAACATTGGAGCCAGTGGAAAACGCAGAAAGCCCAGTCATTACTATAACAGAGGGACATGGAATAAAGTGCTCGGCCCCCAATTAAATGAAACCGTTACAAGAGAGAGCGAGAGTGAGAGAGGTGCGGACAGAGGACGGCGGAGGGAGAGATGTGGAGAAGGTGAGGGGGGTTGGGTAAAGGCAGGCGGAGAGAAAATGGAGGAGGCAGAGTGACGGCGTCAAGAGAGGGGGAATATAGCGAGATAGAAGGGGTGAGAGCTGGGTAGACGGAGGTTGGGGGGAGGCCGAGGGAGAGATGCGGAGATGGTGAGAGGGTTTGGGAAACACAAGAGGAGAAAAGTGGCGGAGGGAGTGATGGCGTGAAGGATGGCAGAGTAGAGAGAGTGGAAGGAGAGAATATCGTCCAGTCAGGCACGTTGAGGTTCGGCTCCAACACGGAAGAACGACAGCCGACCTCCACGTCCGGACTTCCTGTTAGGAGAGGAAGCGTCGCACCTTCGCCTCCTCCACACAACGCAGCGTACCTTCCAAGTGCAGCGCCGAGGGACAGCAAGCGGCCGGCTGTGCCGCAAACTCGGGCCAGATCCGTGTCTCAACACAGTACATTAAACGATATGCGGTTGTGTTAATCTTCATCTAGTTCCTTCATTTAAAGATAATGACAAGTCATATCGTCTGGATGAAGTCACCCCCCACCCCCCCTCCAACTTCCCTCATTCGTCCCCTCCCTCCCTCCTTCCTCCTATCCTCCCTGCTCCCCTGTTCCCCCCTGGGGGGAGCCACACTCCATTAGCCTTAAATATTCAGCTTTCTCTCTTTGCTCCCCCCTCTCTCTCTGACCTCTCACAGTCAAGCCTACCAATTATTTTCACTTTACACCCGTAAAGAGCATCGGGGTGCAACCGGTCAGACAAGGGCACGGAGGACAGCGGCACGTTGGAGCGTGCGCGTTTGCTCGCACGCTTTATCACCGTGTGCGAGCGCTCGCTTGAGGACTTGCTGTTTGTTCACGTGCGCGCGCGTCCGTCTCCATCACAAACCTTTTTCAGTCACAAACTTCTCAAACACACGGCAAATTCCCTGTGTCACATCTTCGGACGGCTTATTTCAAATGTGATTGTTAGGTGCGACAACAACATAAAAAAGCGTGATTATATGGGAATCGTGCGGAGGATTTACGGCGAAATCTATGTTCGCTCTGCCGCTTTTTTCTCGTGACGAATAACGATCTCGGGGTTCACAGTTCAGATACAATCTAACGTGCGTAATTACACAGCAGTCAGTGAATACTAAACCACTTCTTCCTCCTGGCCGAGAAATCAAAGAGGGCAGAGGACGCTGTTTTGCTCACAAGATGTATAACGGTGATTCATATACATGTACATCATGTCACACCGTGACAGTATTTAACCTGCGCAAGAGCCAATCAAAGTCTTTCTATTAGAGATGACAAAAGCGAGAGAGAGGAGGAGGAGGGGAGAAAGAGAGAGCGAGTGAGCGAGAGAGATAGAGGGGAGGTGGAGGGGAGAAACAGAGCGAGAAAGAGGAGGTGGAGGGGAGAAAGAGAGAGGCAGAGGTGAGAGAGAGAGAGAGAGGAGGCGGAGGAGAGGAATAGAGCGAGAGAGAGAGAAACCTTTTAAGACCCTTCATGTATTTCCCTGCAACCTGTCTAATTTACAGAACACACTACCATTGATTTCTCCCGCTGTCGCTCTCTTTTATATTAAGCCTCTATTCAGATGGCGGACCGAACTTAACTGAGCGTTTTGAGTCGGGGACGCTGTAAAGGGCTGGGTTTAAGATGTAATCTGAACTCAATACGCTGACACCGGTGAGATTTGACGTGCGTGCGTGCGCGATATGCTGACATCAAGTGTTCCCCCTCGTAGCTGACAGGATAGCCATCCCAACGCTTCAACCCTATCCTTAGCGTGCACGCGCGCGTGTGTGTGTGTCAGTGTGTGCGCGTGCGTGTCAGTATCCAGAACGCGTCCTCTTCTGCCATCGCTCTTGTGCAGTTCGGAGACTCTGCCGGCCGCAGTCTAAGTGCTGGGATTTAATAACACAGGGCAGTGATTTAGGACTCATTGGTGGAAAAGAGAGCACAAATCACCGTGGAGACCGCGCCGCGGAGAAACGGATGGAGAGAAGGGCAGGCGGGAGATGAATCACCGGGCGGGGCTGTTGGAGGGGATGAGGGGAGGAGCGCGAGAGAGAAAGGGGGGGGGGGGAGAGCGGGAGAGAGAAAGAGATAGAT
>CM059330.1:7146394-7233564 GCA_030340685.1 Protosalanx chinensis
AATAGACGTATCCCTACTGATCTGAGGAGGACTGGGGATAGGATTCTTATTGAAAAGGGTGACCGGATGACTTTTAAAAGGCATAGTCACGCACCGCCCCCCCCCCCCCCCCCCCCCCGCGCCGCCCCCAGCCCTCCCCCTCTCCTCACCTCATCACCGTCCCCTGCATGCATACGCACAACACGGAGCGCACGAGAACGGACACGCTGGCTGGCTGACACGAATCCAGGCGCCCCACGCTCTGCACGAGTGGAGCCGGCCTCAGCGCGCCGCCCTGCTGTGATCGACTCTCCCTCTCCGCTCCGTACTCGGGGCCAGCCTGCTGTTTTCTCTCTCTCTGTTGATCACCCACCCTCACCACCCCCCTGCACCCCCACCCCTCCCTCTGCCATACCCCCCTCCCCACCATCCTTCTAGACACTACTCTCCCCCTCCCCCCCCGCCTACAGCCTACCTCTGCCATACCCCCTCCCTACCACCACCACAATCCTTCTAGCCACCCCCCACCCCCCATCCCCCCACACCTCCCTCTGCCATACCCCCTCCCCACCACCACCTCCACCACCATCTTTCTAGACACTCCCCCCCCCCCCCCCCCCCCCCCCCCACCGGAAACAAGCTGTCAGGGGTCTCTGTGTGAGTGTGTGTGTGTGTGAAGCCTTACCAGAGAAACAGTCACAGTTGGAGTCTATCTTGCAGTCGCAGTCAGTGGAGCTCCAGAGATGACTGAGATCTCTCCATTGGAGGACACCTGCCAGGCGGTCAATAACACCCACGCACACTGTTAGCATTAACACACAAAAAACACACTACGACCTAACTTCACGTTCCGGAAGGTTTTCCTCTCTCTACCCCCCCCAAAAAAAACAGCGAAACCTATCAATGTGGATGCAAATGTAAAACAATTTCATACATTCTCATTCTGATGTGCTTTTGCACCACTGTTTGCACTACTGTGTATATACCCCTCTCCCTTTCCCTGTACTATATATACCCATTCATCTTCACTCTCACACAATAGTTATATTCCCCCCCCCATTTGTAGAGCTAGTGCCCACTTATTACTCTTATCTTATTTGTAGTTTACATTATATTCTGTTTTACCCTTATTATTAAGTTACATATATGTTTTATGTTTGCTCTTTCCTGTCTAAATTCTGTGTTTGTATATCCTGCATAGCGAATAAAACAGATTCTGATTCTGATTCTAAATGATATCCTAACAAACAGCATAAAACAGCTAAAAGGTCAAATCACTGGCGTTTCCCAGCGACCAATCAGATTGGCGACCTGTTGGATGCGGTTAATCCTCCTCTCGTCCGTCTCGGCGATAAACAGCGTTCCGTGGTGTGAAAGGGCGATGGCCTTGGCGCCCTCCAGAGTGGTGCGCACGGCGGCACGGCTCAGCAGGGTGCTGCTCGATCCCGGGCGCCTGGCAGTGGATGGGTCTGCCCGCCACGATACGCACCTGCAGGCTCTCTGCCAGCTACGGGGCACAGCAGGAACACGCAGGCTGGGTGAGCTGGACATGGTTTCCATGCGTGTGTTGGTCTGTGTGTGTCAGTACCGTCACTACCACTACCCGTATCAAGCGCTGCGCGTAGGGCACATAGGGCTCTTGGGGGCACCAAAGTGGTGAGGGGGACACCAAAGTGGTGAGGGGGAGGGGGGCACCAAAGTGGTGAGGGGGGCACCAAAGTGGTGAGGGGGGCACTAAAGTGGTGAGGGGGCCGGCGGCTAATAAGCGAAATGGCTAGCGATGGTGTGTGCGTGCGCAAATGTGTGTGTGTGTGTTTATGGGGGGAGGAGTTGGGGTGTGTGCGAGGAGGAGTGCGTTTTGATTTGTGTTTGCATGTTCATGTGTGTGTGTGCGCCTACCTGGAGCACGATGTTGTTGTCTAAGATGTACAGAGAGTTATCCAGGGGGTTGATGGCCAAATCTGTCGGCCACTCCAGACGCACCTAGCCGGTGAGAACACACACACACACTTACCAACCACTCTTTAATACTTTTTCTTTATTTAGCTCACAATGAAACATTGAAGCCCAAAGCACACAAGCATTAAAAAACCTACTTCCAGGGAGAACATGAGGGAGGAAAGGCGTATGTGAGCGTGTGGGGGATACATAAAGCCCTCAATAACATGGCATTACCCCCTGCCGACCCTGGGAAGCCCGCGCAAAGGTCACTGGCGGCGCGGGAGCGAGTGGGGAGCGAACAGGGGAGTACTTCCTGTGTTTATACAGGGCTTACGGCGGAGCGGGCGATGACACGACGCTCCAAATGTCAGGCAATAACCGTCGCCGACCAGCACGAATAACACACCGACACGCTGGGACACACACGCATATATGACACACCGACACCGCGAGGGTGTGCGCGCGTGTCAAGGACACGCACACACACACACTGAGGCACATACCAAAAGTCCCCCACGTGAGTCAATGCGAGTCAATCAGTCAAGTTTGAGCTGAACTTATCCAGTGTTTGTGTGTTTGCACACGGACAGTATACGCTTGAAATGCGGACATGCGATTGAGACATGCAAACCACCAACACCCCAGTGATTGATGACCCCGGGGGGATGGGGGGGATTGATTGGTAAATAAATGGATCATGTTAAATTGCGAGTGACATGTCCAATTACAGGCTCTGTCAAATGACAGAGCACTGGTTTCACACTGAAATCCTATTATAGCCCAGATTCATCACCCATTACCCTGTCACACACACACTCACACCCCTACCTGACAATCATTCAACCTCTGCTCCTAACACACTCTGCTCCTAACACAGTCCTACCAAACCCAGCTAACTGGAGATCATAAAAAACACTGCCTAAATGATCTTTTTCACACAGAGAACATGTGTATTCGTCTTAAATGGCAGTACATTTTTGTATTCCCAGAGGCAGTGCTGGTCAGGTAAACGTTAAAGGTTATATATACAAGCTGAGACAGAAATGGAGGCTATGGCGCCCAACCTGTATGTGTGGTCGTGTGTGTTGCCCGCTGGGCAAGACAAACAGATTTATTTACCTGAAGAGGGTCTTCACCTAGGCGCTAACACACACACACACGCGCACACACACGCTGGTAAAGCACACACGTACACACATGTTGACATATACAACGTACACACATGTGCCCTTCCACAACACGCACACTCTGGATGGCATGAGCACATAGACAGACAGACATCTGACAGACACGCACAGTGGGGCAGAGGGTAGCGTCTGTGGTTCATCTTTAATTCATGTAGAACTCTAATAGCTCTGATATCTCTGAGCTGTGTGATCTGATGGGTCAGTGATCACTGGGTCAGCGGGCTGGAGCTGTGTGTGTGTGTGTGTGTGAGTGTGCGGAGCTGTGTGTGTGAGTCTTCTCTACAGAAACACACACACAGCCCTGAGGCTAAGGCAAGACTGAGCAGTAGTCAGAGGGTCCAAACCTTCCATTGGATATCCAGACACAACACACCTGAGTCAACACAAACTCTAGGTACATTCATCACATAGATGCCTGGTCAGCTGACAGTAATACATGCCATCTGGTTACCTGGGTGATGTCCATACGTGAATCGCAGCTCAGGGGTTGCGTTGACATCAGGCCGTTGGAGCCAATCACAGTCGAGAGCACGCCCCGCTTGTTGATCTTCTGAATAGTGGTTCCATCCACAAAGTACACCACACCTCTTTTATCAACAGCAATCCCTGGACAGGAGAAAAGAGAGACAAGAAAAAATTATGAGAGACGAGAATAAACTGTGCGTGAGGGGGAGAGACATTTACATTTAGTAGACGCTCTTACCCAGAGCGACTTACATCAAGTACAAGGACATTCCCTTAAGGGAAGTAGGGTGAAGTGCCTTGCCCAAGGACACAGCATCATGTAGGCACCGCAAGGGTGCAGGGCTCGAACCAGGGACCTTCTGCTTACAAGCCCAACACCCTAATCACTCAGCCACCTGACTTGCTGAAGCCTCCTGCTCATTCAGTTGGACCAGAAATCAGTCTTATCAAAAACACTCCAGCGTAAAAATTTAACTATAACACCATTCCAGAACTTTCTAAAGGGATTAGGGCCATGCAACAGGAGGGAAAACACATTTGTCACATTAGATGGATAGCAAGAGCCGACTCCTCTCTTTCATGTCTGTGTGTGCTGTGTGTGTGTGTCTGTGTGTGTTGTGTGTGTGTCCGTGTGTATTGTGTGTCCGTGTGTGCTGTGTGTGTGTCTGTGTGTGCTGTGTGTGTGTCTGTGTACGCTCGTGTTCTTAAACCCTTATTAGAGGCATGCACTGCTGCGAGGAAGGCCACCTCATATGAAGAGAGCACGATGCTGCAATCCACCCTGGTCTTTCGGCGGGAAAGGTCAGGGAGGGGTGATGAATCATCGGCTGGTTGGGTACGAGCAGCGACCTTCCTCCCATCCTCCTCTCGTCCTCATCCCTGCCTCATATCCATACGGGCAGCAGCACCGAGAGTGGGTTCTCCTGCTCCATCTCTCACCAGACCTCCACCATCTTACAAAGCAAATATTGTTTCGACTGTTGCCTCCCCCCCCCTCACTAGAATACACAAGGGGGGGGGGCTTTTACCATAGTGCTGGGGTTTAATCGAAACAGTCTCCCATCGTGCTCGGCTGGGAAATTATTATTTTATCTGGTAAAATACAAAAAGATGACTATGAATATGGTACAAGACCTTCTTTTGATCTCTAAGGGCTTA
Organism: Protosalanx chinensis; assembly: GCA_030340685.1. NCBI lineage: Eukaryota > Metazoa > Chordata > Actinopteri > Osmeriformes > Salangidae > Protosalanx > Protosalanx chinensis. The sequence continues at coordinate 7,151,125 of CM059330.1, forward strand.
TAGTTTCATTTTTTCAGTTTCTTTTACTTTTCTGTCATTCATTCCCCCTCTCTCCCTCTCTCTCCCTCTCTCCCTCTCTCCCTCTCTCTCTCCCTTTCCCTCTCTTCTTCTCTCTCTCCCTCCACCCCCTTTCTCTCTCTCCCTCTCCCCCACTCTCTCTCTCCCCTCCTTTTTTTTCTCTGTCAGGGTGGGTAATGTATAGGTATACCCCACCATACTTTTATAATTTTTTTCCTTCTTTGGGAATACCCTCCCTGACTCTGTACACCCCCCCCCCCCACACACACACACACACACACCAGCCCTCCTCCTACTGTCCTCCAGGGCCTGGGATCGTAAATTGCAGCTGAAGGAGGCGGGCGGGTATGAGGGGGGAGGGAGGTGGAGAAGGGGGAAGGGGGGGGGGGGTGGCAGGCCAGGGTCATGGTGTTTTTTTTTATCAGATGTGGGGTGGGATAGGGGGGCTGCAGGGGCAGAAGGTGAACTGCATTTCCTTCCCCTACCACCACCCTCATCCTCTCGCTGACACAGATGGATCACGCGCACACTTTCACCTGGGTGTGTGCCGATGCCTGACCACACACGCACACAGGTGCACCTGCCCCCCCCCCCCCCCGCCCCCATCCACCCTCCATTCCTCCGCTTATCCCTCCATCCTCTGGCTCCCTCGCTCCGTCTCTCCCCAGCTCCATATCTCAGAGCTAATCAGATGGCAGCCTTTAACCCTGCGCCATGCTCTGGGGTCTATTTCGAAACCGCTCCCCTCCTCTCGCCGTCTCCCGTTCCCCTGTCCTCCATCCCTCTTCCTGTCACTCTCTATTATATGGGTTGTGTCACCTCTCTCAGCGCCAACCGAGGCTGCGCTCATGACCGCCACCATCCCCGTTCGACCCCTTCCCCAACCTTCACACAAATGTCCCCCCCTCCATCCATCCATCCTACTTTCCCATCCCGCACTGCTCCCCCCCTCCCTCCAACCCTCCTCCAGAGACGTTTTCCCCCTACCCCGTCCCTGATCCTGTCACTTGTAAATCCTGCAAATGGGTGGAGGAGCTGTTCTCCAAACTTTCTCCTTCTCGTCACCCTTAATGCATTCTTTCCTGCTCCGCAGTAATTTTTTACGTTTGCTCATCTTGGGGATTCAATCAAATTTACACTGAGATCCAGGGGGCTTCCAGGTTGAATTATGATACCCAGGAGTGATAAAACAGGACTTTATGATATCTGTATTTAAAAGACTTCCTCTCAAGGCTGAAACAGCCCTGCCGTTTACCGCTGAGACAAGACAACCCAGAGTCCGTTTACAGAGAGAGATAGTCTCCATTGTCCTGAAGTAGATCCGTAATCCTGTGAAGTTTAGTCGAGATTCCCAACTGTCAGATGCATAATTTCACACTGCAGGAGGATGGGGCGGTGGGGTGGGGGAGCCCATCGAAGTGCTACGGTGTTGGGGGGAATTTACCGCCTGCGTTACGCAAGGACCCGCCCGGTATTCACAGGACTTCAAAAGATTTAAGAGCGCCAGCTTTCCCTCTGCCCCCCACACCACACACACACACTAGCCAGAAGTGGTCTGACACTCCTGTTTAGTGGCTGGCAGTAGGACTGGGGCGAGGGGGGTGGGAAGGAGGGGTGCAGGAAGAGAGAGGGTGGGACGGTGGGAGACGATAATTGAGATAAATCTATACCCAGCACGGAAACTGACGTTTCCTTGAAAGTTCCAGGACTGGATTTTTATCATCAAAGAGAAGAGAATTAGACACAGAGTCAGACTGACCTTGGACGGGAGGCGCGAGTGGAGGAGGAGGGGAGGAGGAGTGGGGGGGGGGGATCTAATTCACTGCGTCACTTCACATTCTGCTCAGATGTCAGCAAAGGAGAGAGAGTGAGACAGAGAAAGAAGACAGAGAAAGGAGAGTTGGCACCTGTTTTTCGGGGACTTTGCGACTGCGTGTAAACCTTTGCGCGCCTGTGTGTGTCTCTTACAGCCGAGGAAGTCGAACCGCAACTAGTTCTAACCGTTCCTCTCCTGTGGTCGCCTCATGCTGCCCTACATCCTTCCATGGATAGGGGAGGACAGCCTCTAATACACTCACAGCTGCAGGTACACAGGCCTGGTCATTTCAAGAACACACACACACATACACTAACGCTTATGTGCACACACATGTATGTAAACGCACACTTTCAGCCACACATCCAGCCGCACAAAGAGCAGCTGCCTCATTCTGGAGAAACAAACCCCTACTGTGTCAGTCAGTCAAGCTGCGGGCGAACTCCCTCCCCCCACATGGCCACCGTAGGTGATAATCATACCAGCTGAATTTGTAACCACTGGAATCGGGTGTTTGACAAATGTGTATAATTGCAGCCATCAGGTGGCTTGCGATTGGAGGTTTGGTGCCTCTGTGATGAACCGTGGGTCGTAGATTGTGTAGGGTGACTTCCAACTGAAACCACAACCCCTGTGAAGCTGGAAAGGGGAGTCAGATGGCTCAGCGGGTTAAGGCGTTGGCCTCATGTGCGGAAGGTTGTGAGTTCGAACCCTAGCTGTGGCTATGTAATATTGTGTCCTTGGGCAAGGCACTTCACCCTGCCTGCCTCAGGGCGAATGTCCCTATACTTACTGTAAGATACTTTGGACAAAAGCTTCTGCTAACTGAGTATTTATTTAAGTCCACACTCAACACACACCTTGTAGTTGATGTGTTCTGAGCCCACAGATCTCACGCGCACACACCAGCAAACATGAACTCTTCCCTAGGCTCCTCGCTTCAGCTCAGGTCAACCTTATTCCATAGCATGTTCTGCAGTGAGGTTACGCAAGCGCGGGCGTTCTAAGCTACTGTCATCCTAGCAACAAAAGGATCGGTACATCACCTTCTTAACGTGTACAGTTCTGAAGTTCTATATTTGTTCTGTAGCCAGGTAGCAACAGTCAGTTGTTGTTTTTAACCAATTAAATACATGCAAATGGCATGGAATTCAACCACAAGTCTAGTAGCATAACATCAAACCCGCCCCCCCCCCCACACTTTCCCCACAGCGGGTGACTTTGAAAGTTGATGTAACGATGTGGAAACTTGTTCCATGATAACATCAGGCGTGCGTGTGTGTGGGTGTGTGCGTGTGTCTGGGTGTGATGGCGTCCACATGTGTCTGTCTGTGGCTGAGGAGGAAGGTGTTAAAATAAGGCGCGGCAGTTAATCTCACAGTGTGCATATATGACGGGCAACTGAATTAGAGCGAGGTTCATTGTGTAACTCGGTTCGTCGTCCTAGATGGTAGCGATCCCCACACTACACACACACACACACACAATACACACACCCACGTTGCTGCCAACGGCGGCCATGTTGAATCTGAGCATCGAAATCTGTTCGGTCATTCTCGTCTTCCTGTCTGATGAAACTTTGCACCTCAGTCATTTAAGTGTGTATGTGTGTGTGTGAGAGAGCGAGAGAAAGCTTGTGTTTGACTGCCTAAAACGGTGTGTACTTGTGGAGGCCAAGATGCAATACTGTAATATAACAAACGCATACCAGTACTATAAACCCTGTCTCACGTCTCTCTCGGCAAACACACTAAGCGTTCATCTTCACTAGTCAAGTACACATATCCTGAGCTACACTTGTGTAAAACTGCAACATGTCCCTTTCCTTCACTGTGTCACTAGGCTTACTTGATACCTTTTCCAAAGTGATATCCCACCAATCTGCAGTAGCCTAGATCTTAGAAATCACATCAATAATGTAGTTTTTTTGTAAATAAATTTTTAAAAGCCCCACAGAGCAGAAATCAAGTTAATTAAAGTCTGTGGCTGCAGATGACGATTGAACTCATTAGTTCCTGCTCGAGTTTGTTAACACATTAACCCCACTTAATTCACCATTACCAGACAGCGCGTCGAAAAACGCAACAAAAAGCAGAGTGAGGGGGATTGACGCAAATTTAAGAAGTTCCGAGAAAATATTTTGAAAACCGTCTCCGATGCTAATTTCCTTATGCATAAACATGCTTGCGTGAGTAGGCAGCTAACAGAATAATTGGCTTGTTTGATATCAAAAGGAGAGATCCAAAGCAATCACGAAAGAAGCGCACAGACTCAATTATAAAAGCAATTGAAATGCTTCAGAGTAGAAAACGTTATCAAAGAAGCATGCGTCTCTCTGCTCCCGTAGCTCCGGTATCTCGGACTGTAGTGTTTAGAAACCACCCACACCGGAAACACATAACTAATCACAAAGTATAACAAATAACACTTTTAGATAGTACTCTTACTTTTTCTCTGCTTATTATTCAATGCGTGATCACAGTAAATAGCAGTTCAAATTGCCTCATCCAAATGTTAAAATGAGAAAGGAATAGCTAATAGATTGTTTAGTGAGGAGATATATATACTTTTTTACATTGAATTATGTTGAAATTACGTTGAACTACATAAAACCTGTTTAAATAACCATTTTAACTACAACGTTAATTATCAACAACAACAAATATTTTCCAAATAAAATTTCATTTTCCAAATATGTAATTACCTCTTTATTCTTGATTCTTAGTTTTATTGCGATCATTGTGTTAGACTTGGCCAGTGAATCAGTTAGACAGTCAGTTATCAGATATAGTCTGACCCTAAGGCATTCTTTTACTGAATTGTTCTTATATTATTCTCCAATATTAATAAACAACACCAACTTGATATTAAAAACTAAAAACCATGCACCACAATTAAAACCTATTTGAAATAACAAACTGAGAAGGCTATAGAGCAAAGTCTTTGTGTATGGTCCTCTATGTGCTTGATTTTGATTAGATCTGACCATAAAGCACTTTAAAGAGTCTTAGCTCTAAAAATGAACGTGACTGATGAAGTCTGAGTAGATCACGAGAGTAAAAGGGTCTGTCAGGATGGACTAGGTTCCAGGTTAGTCAGAATCCTCACATTTGTTCAAATGCTAAAGACAAGGGGGCATATGGTCCCCTATATCGCTATATGGTCACATATTCACATTTAGTAGATGAAATGTATTCATTTATAATTCATTCCTCGTTTATCATCGAGTGGAAACTGTCATGCTTGAAGTTTTTATGGAGTTTGGGCTCTACACTGTGAACCATGGGAGTTAGTGTAACACTGGTGCAGACCCTTGGAGAGAGGTAAAGAGAAAGAGTTTGAGAGAGACGAAGAGACACAGCAAGGCAGTTAGAGAAACAGAGATACGTAAAGAGAGTTGGAGATTTTGAAGGAAAAAAAGAGGCTAAGAGGAAGAGAGACAAAAGGGAGGTAGAAAACGAAGCGAAACACATCTTTTTTCATCTCCCCAAATCCCTGTCAGGGGGAATAACCTACAGTAGTATGATATAAGGATGGTAATATATTCCATTGCAGTCCCAACAGCCTTCATCCTCCCTTTCCCCCCTCCCTTCCACCCCTCCATCTTCCCTCCCTCTTTCCCTCTCCTCTCTAGCTGAAGTTTGTTACGACGGGACTTCCACCAGACAGGGCTGACTCGGAGCGCCGGAAACACACGCGCCACACCTCTGACGATCATTCACACTCCATAGAAGAAGACGGCTAACGAGGCCCCTCGCTCAGACAGAGAGAAAACAAAAGGCCACAGCTTTTCATTATGCAAGGAGAGATCTGACAAACACACACACGCACACAGATGGTCGTGCACACACAATTTTCTGCTGGACTCATCTACATCATTACACAAAAACGTAACCACACTTGGTTTTCTAGCGGACGCGCAATCATTCAGACACAACTGGAGGCTTTTGGCCTTGAGCCTGGATTTTGTATTGACTGTGGGCTTCATTAAATACACACTGAGTTATCGGTAATCTATCTCAAGCTCCCACTGAACAGCGCCCCATCATTCCACACAGCCCTCGACAGTCGGTGCGTGTGTAAGTGTAAGACAAGACGGGATGACCCCTAGACAACTCTGCTTCATCTCCGAACAACATAGGGCAGGAGGTCACAGAGAACCCACTGTGCGACTGACCTGGAATCCAACAAAGGTCAACACCGAGGCTGTGTTATCCCTACGAGCTAAAGCCTGAGAGACCAGAACTGACTTCTAGACTAAAAACAAGCTCTTCATCATGCGTTTGCAGTTCCACGGCTGTGAATTTTACTCGAACATGAAAGGTGTAGAATCCGTATGACCTTCTAGCTCTTTTATTTTACAGTGAGAAAACCGCTACAGCTGTCATAAAATGTCATATAGAATTTGGTGGGTTCTGTTAGATCTGTCTAGTTAATTCATGGCTGGCATTATTAATGGACGAATCTCTCCGCTAGCAAACATCATCTAAGTAAAAGTTTGGTAAGAGTGGGATTTTTCATATACCTCCACACACACAAACTTCCAGGTGCACACAAACTCAGACACACAACCTTGTATACTCCCAGGCACACACGCACGCACATGCGCACACACACACATTCTTTGTAGGCCGGATGCTGGAAACGGCAAGGTTAACTGAGAGGATATGGTAAGATGGGTGTAAAGGGGCTGAAACGATGCATTATCAGAGTTCAGTGGCTCCTCCCACTTTGCGGCAAGCATAGTCGGCTTTTACCTGTCTGGAGCTACGAATGCTCCATTGGCATCGACGGTGATAATATGAGTCACAGAGGCCCAGGGAGATGGTGTGTGTGTGTGTGTGTGAGAGAGACCGAGAGGGATGTGGTAGTGTGTCAGCTACTGATAAGAGTATTAGCCTGCCCCCTGTGGGTCAGAGGGAAGCTGGCACTGCGGGCACACACACACATACGCATGCACACACACACACAAACCCACGAGTCTCTTTGGATGTCAGCTTTGCAAACGGCAGCTAAAAAGCTCTGATACCAAACAGCAGATAAGACAGCCCCACAATAAACAAGCCAATCTACTGTCAGTGACTGAGCTGAGCACTGCATACGCACACACACGCACGCACACACATACACCGTCAAACACACGCACACCAACACAGACACACATTCACACACAAATGCATAAACATGCTTTCTGGGGTAAAAAGAGACCAACACATGAAAAAGTTTGTCTGAGAGATGGTGATAAGTAGGTGATTCATCCGCTCCAACCAAGAGAATCTGGAGACGCTGCCAAGGCCGCTTTCTCCTCAGGGATTCACCATCCCCTTTCATGTCCGACATGAGATCCATCCTAAATGGAGCGAGTTTCCTTTATTTACCAGGATAATTGAGTGTGGAGGAGAGGCCCATGGTGCCGAAGCTAAACAATACGTCAGATCTGGCCTCCGCGTGTGAGCATTGGAAGGGCACGGATAAGCCTGGTGGATTAGTGTTGTATAGGAGGAGTGATGCTGAACACGTGGCTGGGGCCCAACACTCACTCTCAGAAAAAGAAAAAAAAACGTGTGAGGAACAGAAGGTTGGGCGGCATGAGGAGAGGAGGGGAGAGGGATAGAAGAGAGAGAAGGGGGGGCAGAGAGAGAGAGAGAGAGAAGGGGGGGACAGGAAGAGAGAGAGAGAGAGGGAGGGAGAGATATATTCTCTGGGGATGCAAAGAAGGGAACCAGGCAGAAGAGAGGAGAAGAGAGTCTGGATGGAGTGAACAGGATAGACACTGGGGAAAAGGAAGAAAATGAGAGCTGGATCACACAAGAGAAAGAAAGAAAGTGAGAGATAGCTTGAGAGAATAAAGGAGAAGAGAGTGGCGGGAAAAGGGGAAAGCAAGAAAACGAGGGTTTGTAAGGAAAACACCGGAGGACCACGAAAAAGATCAATGGCCGCAAATCAGACAGAGTTGAGACTTGTGCGGAGGGACTGACAGATTGACTAGCGGCGAGTTCTCTCATGTCACTTTGAAGTCCTCTGACCACTCATTACAACAGACCTAAAAGGGCGTGTGTGTGTGTCGTGTCTGTGTTGTGCGTGTGTGTGAGTGCGCAGACAATATGTGTGTTTCTATAGCCTCTATATGTGTGTTTGACCCGGTGGGCTAAAACCAGCTTAATGATGATGTTCAGGGTCTAAGGGGATGAGCTAGACAGTTAGATCTCTGAAGATTCAACATCAAAGTCCTGACTGCAAAACAGATGGAGCGTCCACCCGACCAGCACACCTCCAGCATTCACAAGACCCATCTGACAAGGACCCCTGTCCCCTTAATGACACGTCCCTGGTACATGAGTACCAGGACAGGGACAGCGACTCAGCTTCACTTACCCCAGAGGCCCCAGACCGAACCTGGATGGTCAGAGGTGTGAAGGATAAGGAAAGACAGGGGAGTGGGGGGGGGGGGGGGGGGGAGACAGGGAAGGAGAGAGGAAGGAGGGGGTAACAACCTTCAGAACATCTGCCTGAAGGTTCCTTAGATGAATAGCCTCCCCGAAGTAGCGCAGGTGAGGATGAGACTGAAAGGGAGAGAGAGAGGAAGACGAGAGAGAGACGAGCGAGAAAGAGAGAGAGAGAAATGTGGTGGTGGAGAGAGAAAAAATAGACAGAGAGAGAGAGAGATGTCGTAATGGGGAGAGAAAAAATAGACAGAGAGAGCTGCACGACTAATATAGCAATACAAAGACAAGGAAAAGAAAATAGAAGAGATAGTGGGTGTAAAAAGAATGAGAGAAAGAGGTGGAATAAGAGAAAAGGGAAAGTTTGAGTTACCAAGAGGCAGACGCAGAGAGAGACGAGAGAGAAAGATCCAGTAACAGCAACAGAGGGAGGAAGAAGAATGAGAGAAGTCATGCAGCGCGGCCTGAAATTAGACCTGTTCTTTAACACCAGCTTGTTCTACTGTGGGCTAAGCTTGACTGACAGCTGGGCAGGACCGTGGGAGTAAGAGGATGATTGACAAGCGTGGATGTGTAACTCGCTTAAAATGTAAGTGTGTGTACTTCTGTGTGTGTGTGTGTGCATGTGTGTGTGTGGGGGGGGGGTGATCGTGCGTGTGACTGACAGGTACGTTGGTGTGATCGGCGAGGGAGGTCTGAACAACCAAAGAAGGCATTCTTTTTCATCCAACCTGTGTTATGCGTGTGTGTATGCACGCGGGCAGGGGGGAGACTCCTACCCCGCGGGTTATTGAGGGCGGCCTCCGTGGCCTTGCCCCCCTCTCCACAGTGGCTCTGGTCGAAGGGCAGACACTGCTCCCCGGTGCCTGCCACTACCTCCAGGTTCCGGGCTGGGTCCTTCGTGGGTCCCAGGTTCCTGACCCGGTACACCCTCCGGCTGCTGGTATCCGACACGTACAGAACCTCCCCCACTGGATCCATCGCCAGGTAATACTTATGAGCTGGGCTGGTGCTGGGGACAGAACAGGAAGGTTAATTTAGAAATGTATGAATGTGTGTGGGTGTGCACATTCACTTTGCGTTCGTATGTTTGTGTTTGTGTTCGGGTTTGGTATTGTGGGGATGTTTGTGTGTAGGCGAGTTTGTGTCATGTTCACTGGTTTGTTATCAGCACTGCCGGTTTGTATTCTAATATCAGTAGACGATAATCCCTCATCCGGAGAAATTGGTGTTAAGTACAAACGTACCTGTGTAGATCTCAATTAAAGCCTCCCGGCTAACAAAGCAGACTCCTGCAGCGCTAACAGCATAAACACACAACAACACCTCAACCCGGCGAGAAACGCCATTGTGATCAGAGACGGGAAAAGCTTGCCGTCGTTAACGCACCGTTATCGACGTCTCCTCTTCCCCGCGTTTTTTGTTCGTTTTTGTCCAACCCCACCAACCCCCTACCACCGCCACCACCAGCTCCACCACACCTCCCCCACCAGGAAACCCTTGAAGTAAAAGAGTAGAAGGGGGTTCATGAGGGGGTGCGAACCAGGGCTCCCCTTGCTGCTGTCGGCTTGCGGGCGTTCTGCTCGGGGAGGGAGCGTGGAAGGGGAGGTGCTTTGAAAGCCTGCTAACAATGAATAATGAATGCGTTTGACTTGAAAGAACAATGGTTTGGAGAAAAAGGCAGCTGAAACGACAACATGCTTGCTAGGCTAGAGAAGGAGCCCGGGGACACAGCGGGAAGGAGGGAGGGTGAGGGAGAGAGAAAGAGGGAGAGGGAGGGAGGAAGGGAAGGAGGGGGTGGGAGAGTGAATGAGAGAGAGAGAGGCGAAGAGAAAGAGGGAGGGAGGGCGGAGAGGGGGTGGGAGAGTGAAGGGGAGGAAGAGAGAGGGAGGGAGAGAGAGAGAGGGGGGGAGAGTGAGGGAGGGAGATGGAGGGAGAGAGGGGGTGGGAGAGTGAGGGATGGGGCGGGAGAGTGATGGAGAGAGAGAGGGAGGGTGTAGTAGTCGCTAAGTGCCTCAAGAAAAACAATTGTTTATAACGGCGTTGTGTTCAAATGAGATTTGTGAATCCTGCGACGAATACGCACACGTATTCTCTGACCAGGTCATCTCTGAGGTTCGACATGAACCTGTCGGTGTGTTAAAAGATGGCATCTCAACAAATCCCCTCTCCTGTTTAATCGGATAAAACCCTGATCTCACGCACACACACACACACACATTCAACATCATATCAATTCTGATAGCAACCCTGTCGATGCCCCCTCGCGTACACACATACACGCACGGGTAAAAACACCCCACCGTACGCGCACAAACACCGCAGCTCGATAGAAACCCTGATAGCTACCCTGTCCACACACACATACACACCTAGCTCGTATCACATCAGTCTAATCCTCTCCCTGACACGGTGAGGATTGGCCACATCAACCCCGGCACCTGGGGCCGGATGCCAGCGTGGTCGCCTGGGGGAGGGACAGTTTAACCCTGGCTCAGGGAGCCGACAAACAGACACCCGCTGGAAAATCCACCGCTGTAATCCCTGACACACAAAACACCTACCAGACACATGTACGATGGGGTCCACACACACATTTCTTAATCTCCGTAAATCAGAAGTGGGTCTTAATGAGACTGACCTCAGACTTTGTGGATCTGAAGCTTAGCGGGCGTGAGGTGGATTTGCAAGTCGTTGCCAAACAGCTGGAGCATGTGGTGTGACGTGTATGGTGTGCAGTATGCAGTGTGTGGTGGCTGGTGTGCAGTGTGGGGTGTGCAGTATGCAGTGTGTGGTGGCTGGTGTGTGTCGTTCAGTATGCCGTGTGCAGTGGCTGGTGCGCGGTGTGTGGTGTGCAGTATGCAATGGCTGGTGTGCAGTGTGTGGTAGCTGGTGTGCAGTGTGTAATGTGCAATATGCAGTGTGTGGTGTGCAGTATGTAGTGTGTGGTGGCTGGTGTGCAGTGCGTGGTGTGCAGTATGCAGTGTGTGGTGTCCAGAATGCAGTGTATGGGGTGCAGTATGCAGTGTGTGGTGTGCAGTTTGCAGTGTGTGGTGGCTGGTGTGCAGTGTGTGGTGGCTGGTGTGCAGTGCGTGGTGTGCAGTTTGCAGTGTGTGGTGGCTAGTGTGCAGTGCGTGGTGTGCAGTATGCAGTGTGTGGTGGCTGGTGTGCAGTGTGTGGTGGCCGGTGTGCAGTGTGTGGTGGCTGGTGTGCAGTGTGTAATGTTCAGTATGCAGTGTGTGGTGTGCAGTATGCAGTGTGTGGTGGCTGGTGTGCAGTGTGTGGTGGCTGGTGTGCAGTGTGTAATGTTCAGTATGCAGTGCGTGATGTGCAGTATGCAGTGTGTGGTGGCTGGTGTGCAGTCTGTAGTGTAATGTGAAGTATGAAGAGGACTCGTACCTGTGTCGGCTATCCCGATTCCTGAAATTACAAATGGAGCATTTTTTGGGGGGGGAAAGAGAGGGATGGAGTGACAAAACAACATCGGTTAGAAAATACACATTTTAAGTGGATTCAAAATCTGTAGCCCACAGCTCCTTGATCATAGAGTCAATTTATTTCCATCAAAATGTGCAGATGTTTGATTTTAGGACTCTACAACCCTTCTATTCTGCAAGCCGTTCCTCATGAAATATTTACTCCAGACAGGAAGTCTTCTGATGCGCTTCCTCCCTAAGGGTGCTAGTGTATCAAAAGCAGACCGTTGAGAACCGGCATCAGAACCTGGAGATGTTCTGCGCGACTATGCACATAGAACCGTTGCGTAAGCGCCCCCTTGACAGGACAAAAGGTCCATTGTGGTACCTTGCTTCAAAAACTGAAGAACTAGACAAAGCCTGTACCACAGCAGGTGGTATGATAATTACCTACTGAGTAATGTCTGTACCACCTTACCCCCCTCTCTTACCTAGCCAGCCAGATGTGTTATATTTATCTCATGAGGGATGAATTCTAAAATAACATCAGCTGCAAATTAAAGGCACACACTAAAACCAAAACACAATAAACATGCGCGCACACACACACCTCACCTTCTGTCATCCAGTCAAAGACTATGTCAAGACGCTATATTTAGCTTGGATTCCAAAACGATCAAACGTATCATTCTATAAAAACACTGTACCCCACACAGATCAACAAAGCCCATTCTAGATCTAGTTCAATACATTCCAGTTCAGACCAGCCAGGATCTAAACCCATTCAAATCCATCCCCGGTCCAACGTCAGGACCCCAAACGCAGCCCCCTTCCACCAGACCCCTCTGGTTCCTCACTTGAGCTCCAGCACTGTGGTGGTGTATCCATCAGGATGGACCCTACGGATCAGGTTGAAGTCTCCCACGTAGAGAGACCCATCCGGGCCACAGGCCAGCGCCACAGGCCCATACAGCATCATGTCCCGGGCCTGACCACTGCAGCTCGGACCACAGGGGATGCTCCGGAATAAACCATTCCCCATCACCGTGGAGATGACAGGGGGCTGTTGGGAGAGATACACGTTCTCTCCGTTCCCTTTATGGAGGATTCCTGGAAAAAGTTAAGACATGTATTAGGGCTGGATCATACGTGTGAGTGTATGTGTGTTGCATCTACATTTACATGTAGTCATTTAGCAGACGCTCTTATCCATAGCGACTTACAGCAAGTACAGGGACATTCCCCCTGAGGCAAGTAGGGTGAAGTGCCTTGCCCAAGGACACAACTTAGTGTTGGCACGGTCAGGATTCAAACTCACAACCTTTTGATAACTAGTCCGATTCTCTAACCGCTCAGCCACATGACTCCTTGTGTGTGTGCGTGTGTGTGTGTGTGTGTGTGTAGTGTGTGTGTGTGTGTGTGCTCACCGCTGTGTATATTGAGAGAGTGGTGTTTGTCCAGGGACCAGCCACCCAGGTCAGATGGCACCATCTCAAAGCCTTGCATCATAGCTGTCCTCCGCTCCCATTGGATGGCATCTGGACAGGCCTCGTACTCATATCCCACTGACACTGTACACACGCACAGGCATGCGCACCCGCACACACACACACACACACACACCCGCACACACACACACACACACACATCCGTACACACACAGAAAGCTGGTAAGTAGACATAAACACACACTACAACAACAGACCTCCATTTGTCAGAGCTCAAAAAGACACATGAAAGGAATGTAATGAGCGTTAATCAGCGTGAGGAGAAGAGTCAAGAGGAGCATCCACATCATCAGACAACATTTTCTGTGAAGCACCAAAATGAGCTCCTTGGCCTGTGTGCTGTAATGCCTTTGCTGAGCGCTTCACTAAGACAAACAGCCGGCTCTGTCACACTTCGGTTCAACAAGCACCCCTTTACCTCTTCAGTCCTTAAATAGCCTGACTGCTATTAACACACGTACACAATGAGAGCGAGAGAAAGAGGCAGAGATACTGCATTTACTAAAAGAAAGAGCAGAGAGGGAGAGGTCACCCTGATGCAGCCAGAGCTGCTTTACAGGTGTACGGAGAGGTGATGCGTTCACATTTATTAGTTTAGCAGACGCTTTTATTCGAAGCGACTTCCAAGAGGACCGGTCACTGATCATAGCAACGTCTCACACACACACAAACACACAAGAATGTGTTAGGCCTGTCACAAGAGGTAAATGCGCTGTGTTTCCTTCCTGTCTACTATAAAGCAGCCTGAGGCTGTGTGGTGAACTCTAACCACAAAGGAAGCTCTTTCTGGAAACAGGTCTGCTGGTCTTGGCCAACAGAGACACAGGCAACACAGAGAGGAGGGCAGAGGCGGAGGTGAGGGCTTTAAAAGAGAACCAATAGTCAGAGACAGACACACAAAGAGAGAGAGAGAGGAAGACAGGAAGAGAGAGAGAGAGAGAGAGAGAGAGAGAGAGAGAGAGAAAGAAAGAAAGAAAATGAAGGGCAGTGATTCAGACAAGAAAAAAGAATGACAGAAGAGCAATGCAGGTACGACAGGAAGCAGAGGGGAGCTGAGACCGCATTAGAAGCCGGGACAACTGAGAGCACGGAGGGGCAGAGGAGGAAGGGAGAGGGGGAGCATGAGAGGGCAGGAGCAGCCTTCTCTGGGCAGATAGGGGGAAAACACTAGCAGAATCGTGCAGGATCTGAGAAAACAGAGAGTACATGCAAGGACACAACAACAGGGAGCGAGGGGAACCAGAGGAGGCGACGAGACAGCTTAAGCAGCAGGGGGAGATGGGACAGGATGAGGGAAGAAGTGGAGAAGGGAGGAGGTGAAGACGAAAAAAGGTTTTACCGGTAGCTTGCGTCAGACCCCAGACCTCCTGTCCGTAGACATCAGTTTTGTTCCAGACCAGTCTGTGTACCAGGCCAGGACCAGCCGGGTACCAGCGCTGGAAGAGTCGTCCCTGGACCCAAGCCCGAACGTGCACCCTTGACAGTCCTGCCAGCGCAGAGACAGGGGAGGAGGCTGAGAGAGGGGTGAGGAGGATGCGCAGCACAGAGAGGTAGCCCACAGCGCGTGCGCTCAGGTAGTTCAGCTTCGCAAAGGACCCTGGGATAGCCACCTCCTCCTGCACCACCTGGAGGAGAAGGGGGGGGGGGCAGAAGTAAGTAAAGTAAGTGTGCTCGCTACCTGTAAGAAGTTATTTCGTCATTTAGCAGAGCGACTACCAGTACTAACCAAGTACAGGGACATTTCCCCTGAGACAAGTAGGGTGAGCTGCCTTGCCCAAGGACAAAATGTCACGTTGGCACAGCCGGAGATCGAACCGGGTACCTTCTGATTATTATTATCTGATTATCGCTTAGCCACGTGACTCCAAGTCAAGTACTAAAAAGGCATTTGCCCTGATGAATAAATACAAAATACAAAAATGGAAATAGTGGGGCTACCAATCATAAGTAAAAACACTACAGCTACCTGTAGCTCAGGTATGACCGGACCCCTCTCTGCACACGCTCCAGTGTATCTGGGGAGAGGGGAGGACAGGACCAAGGGGTATGGGCTCAGCACACTCCTGATGTCACACTTAGTGGGCGGAGACTCTTCCCTCGCCATGGTCACCTGGTCCAGGACCAGGAAGTCGTTGCTGGGTGTCCAGATGGGGTGTGTCTGAGAGAGGAAGGGCGGGCGCTGGAACAGCAGGTTCACTGACACTGCCCCCAAGGTCACCAGGTCAAAACTAGAGAAAGAAACAGGCACAGACGCGTACACAGATTGAGGTACATGTCTAAGCATGAATGTGTGTGAGTGCAAGTGTATGCGTGTGATTGTATTAGTGACGTTGTGTGCTTGTGTGTGTGTACCTGCCATCCTGTCTAGTGACAGTGTATCCATATTCCGGATGTTGTAAGAAGGTGATATTCACTCCAACCAGAGGTGACCCGTCCTCCAGCACAACATTGCCCCTGATCACAGCTACCCGACTGGAGAGGGAGAGAGAGAGAGAGAGAGAGAGAGAGAGAGAGAGAGAGAGAGGGTTTGAGAAAGAGAGGGAGAAGGGAACAGAGAGAGGGAGAACGGGAAATAAAGTGTGTGGAGTGACATTAAGAGAAAGAGAACGAGAAAAAAGATTGAGAGATAAGTACAAGCGTGAGTTACTGACTCCACCTCCCTGATATGATTGACAGCAGAGTCACCCAATGACCCTTGGGGATCACATAAAGCGGACAACCAGCACAGACACCCCGCTCTCTGTCCTCCTTACTCTTCCAGCCTCTCTCAGAGTTCCAGCTCACCTCGTAGAGAACGTTCTAATAGAACATTCTAGCGATTCAAGCCAGTGGAACGCCTCGCTGCCTTGGTTACAGCCATAAGAAAGGAAGATGATGTTGAACTTTGGAGAGATGTCTCGAAGTAATATCCACCACAGCCACATGGAACAATACCCTCCCCAGTAATGTGACAGAAGCAATTACTGTAATGTCATGTAGGTAATCTGATTGAATCTGATGTAATTACAGATCTGATTACAGAAGCTATGTAGAGCACATCGAGGTACTGACTATTGCTGGCAAAGTGTGAAATAGGCTGTTTACTGCTGAAAAAGCAGCAGGCTTGGTTGGGTACAGACTAATGGATTCAGACTGACACACGGAACACACACACACACTTGCATGTGCGCGTACACACACACAATCCCAGAGGATGCATGGTCACACACCTGGAGGCACATACGCACAAACACATACATACACAGGGTTACACACACACACACACACATTCATACATAAACACAACATCCCCACACACTGTACACACACACACATTCAAACATCCACAAAACTTCCCCTCACACAAACATGCCCAAAAAGGGATTATTGGAGGGCTGAATGAAAAAGGAGGGGCTGCTTTTCTCCCAGCGCCAAAGAGGTTTGTTCTTTCAGCCCTGAAAGCCATCGATATCTGGCTTCCCCCATAATTAATCCATCTGTTTATTCTAAAAGCCAGTAATAGAGGGAGGGTGAGAGAGAGAAAAAAAACATAAAGGGGGGTCATTTGTCAGGGAAGAATCACTTCAGGTTTTTTTTCTCCAAACTTTCTAGGTCACAACAGCACGGAGATGGATTGCTCTCCCTCGTGGCTTCAGGCGCCCAGTGAAATACTGATGGCGACACTTTTACGAGCGGTGTAACGGGACGACGCAAGAGGCATAAATATGTAACAAACAAACAGGTGCCTGACACAGCCAGACAGGGGCACGATGGCCCAGGGCCTGCCGTGGGTGAACTGTGGATGGATAAGCGGGTCACACACACACACACACAGATATTGAGAAATACACGCACATGGACAAAAAGTACAACACACACACAATCTCTTATCGACCTACATCCACCTGCCCACATTAGCTACACACATCCACCTCCTCACAAGCCCACATCTTGAGGTCAATACAGAAGGTTGAACTCTTTAGTGTGCCAGTCAGGTTGGCCCACAAAGGCGACTCTCGCCAGTACCCAGGAGCGTCGATATGCAAAAGGCCATGCCTACCTGCGGTCGAAGGGCAGCTCCCCCGGGAGAGTGTGCGTGGCTGTCTGGCCCAGGAGGAAGCCCACACGCTGGAAGAAAGCGTGCGTGCGCAAGGCGGGGTGGGCGGGCAGGGGCGGAGGGGCCGGGCCGGTCCTCTGGAGGAGGGCCAGGGGGTCTGGCGAACCCTGGCACAGCGAGTCAGAGGAGCAGCTCACCTGCACGCAACAATCAGGGTCCACGCAGTCCACCAGGCCATCTGCAACACGGGCACGCATGCACAAAAACACACACACACACACACACAGACATATAATCATGTAAAGGTTATGGATGAGTAGCCAGCGACAATCAAGGACACATGTAAGTACACAGCTAGGAACATACACACACACACATGCGGTATAATCAAGTAAAGGTTAAACATGCTTTGACAGGAACAACCAATCGATCACTCAAATCAGACAGATACTTGGGAAAGGTTAGACATGGTGAGAGAGAAATATTCAAGCACACACATCGTCATTAAGTACTTCACTAGCTTCATCCTGCCTAATCCTTTGAAGATGCTCTCTGAATGTTGGTGGAGACTGTATTCATGCATGCCATAGATACATGCTAGCAAATATCTGTTCACATCTAGCTGTCAGCAGGGGCATCAATGAGAGCTAATGACAACCCTGTCATTTGCTCAGTAAACAGACATTATAGAGCAAAACGACACACCACCTCTCTGGGATTAAGGCTAAGAACCGAACACTATATAATGAAACAGTCCAATCAGTCAGGAGTGTCCAATCTTGGTCCTCAAGGACCACAATCCTGAAAATCTGAGACGTTTCCCTTCTCTAGCACACCTGATTCTAATAATCAGGCTTCTACAGAGCTTGATAACAACCCATAAATCTAAAACTGTCAGGATAGCGGCCCTCTGGAACCAGGATTGGACACCCTTGGTCTAGGCTCTGGATTTCTTATTTCAGTCGCGTTTTGAAAAGCAAGAAAACTGAGTTGACATTTACAGCGGAGGCAGGCCGTACTGCGGAGAAGCGCCTAATCATTTTGTAATGGCCTCCGTTCCAATGGTCAAACGCTTTTGTTTCAGTCCTCAGAAAACGTCAACTTCACAGGAATGCAACGAAAAGACGTGAATGCCGCCAAAACAACAAACAAAAAATATATTTATCTATAAGATCAAAGCGAGCATACGTCTTAGATCTTTCACAAAAAAGAATCTGCATGGAAGAAATCCCATGTGTGCTTTTGTGTGATTGTCTGTCCTATTTCTTTCCTCTGTAGTTAGGCCTAATGAATACAGAGGGCTTTTAAATGAAGCCCGGAGACTGATGGCTGTGTCTGACTAAAACAGATGAGATCACCCTCTCATTACTCCTGACATCTACCATCGCCACCCTCAAGAGAGAGAGACAAAGACCGAGACAAAGACACAAAGAGAGTGAGCGAGAAAGAGACAGAGAGAGAGAAAGCTAGAGACAAAGACACACAGAGACAGATAGAGAGAGAGAGAGAGAGAGAGAGAAGAGGAAACACAATGAGAGAATGAGAGACATAAGGAGAGATGTGTAGAGAGATAAAGAGGATGGTAAAACACATGGAGGAAAGAGAGCGAGGGAGAGCGTAAAAAAGGACAATAGTATACCTGACAATTCAATCAGTGATTGAAGCTGGTTGTTGTAATCGGTTGTGATAGATGACTGAAGGCAGATTAGATCTAATGGGTCTCTACCCAGCTAGTTGAGTCCCAGCTACAGAACAGGAGGATAGGTGAGATGACTCTATTTAGCAGGACTGAGGTCTGGGTGAATGTCCATCCATAATGACACTACATACTGCTTTCAGGACCAAAACAAAGTAATTACATGGGCCCAGCTCTCCTTTCAAATGTTTAGTGATGGGCACAATGGCTGATTCAGGGATGATGAAAAGTGTTGATAACAATCAAGTAGTGAGAGGTAAAATAAGAAAGAAAGTGTATGTGGGGAGTCGTGTGGGTGGGGCGTGGTGTGCTTAGGGTTAGGGAGTCGGTCTAGTTATCAGAAGGTCCCTGGTTCAAAACCCTGGCTCTGCCAACATGATGTTGTGTCCTTGGGCAAGGCTCTTCACCCTACTTGCCTCAGGAGGAATGTCCCTGTACTTGCTGTAAGTCCCTTTGGATAAGAGTGTCTGCTAAATGACAAAATGTAAATGTACTACGCTAAATTATGCCACCCAAAACTGAGCTCTTCAATGGGGAGTGTGGGAGGTATTTACTGAGTGAGTTTAACTAGTTCGACTCAGTGACATTTGTGTGGGATTAGATGAAACTCTCTCTGCCTACTGCTAAAGACACATTAGGACTCAAAGAGCATTTTGAATGCTGGACCTTTGAAACAAACTAGAACAAGTCGGCCATGTTACAACAAAAGGTGCACTGGCTGTGTGCTCGGAGACTTATCGGCTTGTTGGTGAGGTAGGTACGTTTCTGACATTTTTATTTCCCTTCCTTTCAGGCTTTTCAGTAACCAAAACCGTTGTGTTGATTCTCTTACGCATGTATTTAGAGCAGGACATCTCACTGATGAGCTATGCAAATAGAAGTTGTGTGTTTGCTCTAGTTTAATGTTGAAACATCCTTCCTTATGGCTGGAGTGAAATTGTTGCATTCATTTTCCTGAGGACTCGCTCAGGAGCCTTTCATCCCAGCAGGGTTGTGGATATCAAAGACATTAGCCCAGATAGGGGTGATTGGGTATACACACAAACACACACCATCCCTTTACACACCTACAGCGACACACACACACAGGGGCCTCATTATAATCTATATACTTTGTTCCCGTACCTCCATCATTGTCTGTTCCGTCGCTGCACTCAGTCTCCATGACGACACTGCATCCGGGTCCACTCCACCCTGATTGGCAGATGCAGCGCCAACCACTCTGCTCCAGGGTACAGCGGCCATGCCCGCTACACAGCCCCGGGCAGCCATCTGCAACACACACACACGAACACACAGCACTTTTACATCATGTATTTCCAGGTGGGTGTGAGTCTAATTTGTAAAGTGTGTTTCAGGCAATGATGAAGAGCATGGAGAGTGTGGTAGTGAACGCGTTTCGGCGTATTTGTGTGTTGAAAATGTGTGTGCGTCAAGGGAAATGACAGCTGAAAGTTAATGAGAGAAAAAAAAATAGCTTGCCTTTCACAACTACATCCAAGTCATGGGTGACTGCAGGAGGAGAGGGGGAATAGGAGACAGAGTTAATCTAACAAGCTTCCTAGTAGGAAAAGAGGTGAGACAGACAGAAAGAGAGAGAGAGAGAAAGAGAGGCAGGGAGAGACAGGGAGAGAGAAGTAAGGAGAGAGAGGCAGGAGATGTGTCTAGTATTTAATAGGCACTGTTAGCGTGTCTAGTCGTCACTGTTCGTTGCGGCTAACAAGTAGGAAACAGTGCAGTACAGTTTGTGCTTCGCACCCTTCTCAGAGGAATAACAACCCGCACAGAACAACTTTACGCCCACAAACTCACCCAGTGTGCAATGTTCTCCCTCCCAGCCAGGCTGGCACACGCACGTCCCGTCGTGACACTGTCCGTGCTCCTCGCACCGCGCGTGACACGCCCTCTTGTCGCAAGCCGCACCCACCCAGCCCTCCTCGCACTGGCACCGGCCCGCGGTACACACCCCGTGACTGCCACACGGCACCGGGCACAGCTCTGCAGGGGCGGGGGAGCGATGTGTGTGTGTGGGGGGGGGGGGGGGATTTGAAGAGAGGGGAGGTAAAGGAAGAGCAGGAACCAAATTGGAAAAAAAGAGACAGAGGAGAGATTTAAGCCTATCCTGCAGTCACTTTAAGTACTGCAGACGAAGGCATCGCTTTCTCACCTGTAATAGTTAAGCTTTCATGCAGAGAATGAAAGAGGGAGAGTGGAAGAGGGATGGAGAGCAAAAGAGAGGGAAAAAATGAGATTGAGAGCGAATGAGAGACTGAAAGACAGAGAGGGAGAGAGAGAGAGAGAGAGAGGACACCATCCATTACGGTAGGCAAACGCCTCAAATTTGCACTGCGTATTTAAACGCTTCACACCGACACTCTTTCCAGACGTTTGATCAGATTTGGTGAGTATCTTAATATCTCTTCTTCTCTTCACTCTGCCTAATCAAATCTCAGTGTCGCTTCTCTCTCTCTCTCGTCCGATATTACCACCATCTTCTCTCGCGCGGCTCCAACCTCTTCCTACCAACCCCCTCCCTCCCTCCCTCCCTCCCTCCCTCCCTCCCTCCCTCCCTCCCTCCCTCCCTCCCTCCCTCCCTCCCTCCCTCCCTCCCTCCCTCCCTCCCTCCCTCCCTCTCTCTCTCTCTCTCTCTCTCTCTCTCTCTCTCATCCATCAGCACAAGAACCCAAACTGCTGCAGGCTCTCTTCTCAGACTACTTATCCAGTGAGCATCAAAAAAAGAAGAAAAAGTTATTTCAATTTAAATATACGTAGAGAGAGGAGGGGTTCGGTGGAGGGGGGGGGTGGGGGGGGGGTTGAGTGGTGAGTTGGTGAGTTTTACGCTCTCCATTAGAATTACATTAGCTAAGTTCTGGCACTACAAGAAGCAGATGAATCATTTCTCTTCCCTGCAAAGAGGTTTGATTAAAACCTGAGGACCTAATCTCCAGGTGGAACTCTCCAATCTCAGATAGAGAGCGGCGTAGCCGAGCACAGGAGCTAATTCTCTGCTTAGCATGGCAGTGCTCTCGTCTTAAACCCATAAACTCTTGAAGTGGGCCCGGAACGTGCGTGTGCGCGGCACGGAGGGCGGTCGCATGTACCCTTGTGGGACATGTGTGTCACTCTCGGCTCCCTTGGAGAGGAAGTGAGGGAAAAATGTTGTTTGCGAGCGCGTGTGTAGGCGTTTGTGTGTGTGAGAGAGGGAGGGCGTGGGCGCGCATGTGTGTGTGTGTGTGTGTGGTCAGCAGATATCTGTGGGTCAGGGGAGATTTATATACAGCGCACGTTGTGAGCGAAGTTTGTGTGCCTCCGGTACAAAAAGACACAGGAACTGCGTGCCATCTCTTTAATGACCTTTTTCCCTTCAGTCAGCATTCACACGACAGTCAAGGACAAAGATACACCTCATGCCGTAACACTTTCGCCCCCCCACCCCCCCCAACCCCCACATCCACCACACACACACACACACCTCTCTACCCCTGCCAACAAACTAACTACACCGTTCCACTGCTCAGCCTGACACAAACCCCAAGGATGTGAATGACCCCCGAAAATATGCATTTGGGTTGAATTCACTTTTGTAATTTCTTGGGTGGAGAGATGCTTAATACCTTAGGAGCTTGAGTTGAAGCTGCTGTAATTATTACAGAAAGAGTCTTATAGGAAATGGGGGTGGGGGGGGGGAGCCCACAAAACTTTAAAAGTTCCCTTCAGTCGCTAATATCCGTGCAGTAATCCTGCGTGCTCAGAGAACCAGGTTTCAGCGGTTACGCTCCCTCGGGTTCTCAGTTTCATTTGAATCGAATGTAATTGTTCATAAAATCTCTGTTGTGTTTGTCACTCTTTCTTTAAAAGGCCTTCCAGCGAAGAACTTAACAATAGTAGGTTTTGGTGACCTCTCGCATGTACAGCTGAGGGTAGAGTGACAGGGCTGGCGGATGTGTAAGTGTGTGTGTGTGTTTGCGGATGTGTAAGTGCGTGTGTGTTTGCGGATGTGTAAGTGTGTGTGTGTTTGCGGATGTGTAAAACGTGTGCATTCGCGGCCGTGAGTGCATGTGTGAATGTCACGGCGAGGCAGGTTCTAGTACGCTGACGGGAAAATCTCATTTACACCCAGCATGGAACCCGCACGGAAACTCTCTCTCTCACACACTCACGCATTGCACAACACACTCCATTCAGCATCCAGGCCAACACCTTTCGACATTTGTCCTTCTTATTAATGGATGCAAGAAACAAGCAAGACCATGCTTGTATGAACGCAGCTCACCCTCACACACAGACACACAAGCACACACAGACACACAAGCACACACACAAACACAATCACCTGAGTGAAATTCAATTCTACATGTCAGATTTCAGATTGTTTCAGATGTTTACCTATGTAGCAGTCCGGTCCGGTCCAGTTGGGTTGGCATGCGCAGGTGTCTGTGTCCAGCAGGTAGGTACCATGACCCGAACACTGGTCCTGGCACGCAGGAAGGGGTTCATCACAGCTCACACCCACCCAGCCTGCAGAACACACACACTCTCCCCGGACACACACGCCGTTACCCGCACACTGGGGGTCCACACAGTCCACTGCAGACAGAGACAGAGTCGGAGAGAGACAGAGATAGTTAGAAAGATAGAGTCAGAGAGAGAGAGAGACAGTCAGAGAGATAGACAGAAAGTCGGAGAGAGAGACAGACAGACAGAGAGAGAGAGACAGTCAGAGAGAGAGAGAGAGTCGGAGAGAGAGACAGAGAGAGACAGACAGACAGAGAGAGAGACAGTCAGAGAGAGAGAGAGTCGCAGAGAGAGACAGAGAGAGAGACAGACAGAGAGAGACACAGAGAGACAGACAGAGAGAGACAGTCAGAGAGAGAAAGAGAGTCAGTCAGAGAGAGAGCAACAGAGGGATGAAGGAAGAGAAGAGAATAGTGAAGAGAAATGGAGAGAAAAAAGAGAGAGTCTCATTAATCCTGTCAGCTAACATTGTATGAACTGCTTTCTTTGCCTGAAACTCAGCAGTTAACCAGCCTAGCAGCGCTGTAGTGCTTCTAGGACATTAGATATGCTATTGTAGCTCTGTGTGTGTGTGTGCATGTGTGCATTGTGTGTGTTGTTTATAGTGTCCCCCTACTTCTAGGAAGGACTAGGCTAGGATACATACTGCGCTTCAGCAGTCTGGCCCCTCTGGGCTAGGCTGAGCTGGGATGAGCCAGGATTTGTGTCTGTGTGTGTGTGTGTCTTTCTGAGTTTCCCTGCATGTATGTGTGCCTGCATGTGTGTTTATATATGCGTGCCTGTGTGTGTGTGTGCCTGTTGTTGCCTTTTCATGTGTGTGTTTCCGCTTGAGTGTGTGTGCGTAATTGCAGCTCTACTTTTAGTCTCCTAGACTCAAGGTCACTGTTGCCGCAGAGATGGATGTCTAGCTAAGTGTGTCTATGTCATCAGATGTACTTGCTTTCTTGGGCCAGTTGAAAACACAGACTGAAGGGTTCTAATGGCCTCCCATTTTTAGTCCCACCGGTACACAGCTGCAGCAGAGGGTTTGTCTGCTCCCTACCTTGTTCACAGTTGACTCCCTTGTAGGCTTGGTTACATATGCAAATTCCCTGGATGCAGGAGCCGTGATTTGAGCACGTGGGGTCGATGCACTGGCCCTCCTCCACGTTACACTCCGCCCCCTTCCAGCCTTCCAGACAGGCACAGCGGCCTTTCTCGTACATGCCGTTACCGCTGCACAGCACCGGGCACGAGTCTGCCACAGGACACACGCCCCGTTAGGAACACGGGCAACACGCATCCGCATGTGCGTACGTGCACTCGTTATATGCACCCCCACCCACAAATTCCCACATTCCCAGAACACACTCACGCGAAACATAAAAAGATACTAGAACAAATATACACATTCTATTGGCGTTTCCACGCACAATTACATACGTTCTGATGCAGACAGGCACACGCATGCGCTCACATACACACACAGTCACGTGCACACACTCACACACAGGACTGCAGTATATTAGCACAGAGAGCGCAGTCAGTGGCGGTTATGTAAGTGGGACTACGCTTTCTTATCTCAGCTAGTGTGCAAATTCAGCAAATCCTAAAGCTGCGACACACACACACAATACTGTATATACACACACAATACACAACACACAACACACACTCCAGCTTATCCTTTTGCTGTTTCAATTTACTGAAGCACCACCTGAGCCTGGCTACCACGGCAACCCGAACATCGCAGAAAATCCCTCCGCTGTCCCTTGGCTTGGAGCAAGCGTGAAAACAATCGTGAAAATGACAGATTAGAGTGGAAGAGAGCGAGAGAGAGAAAGAAAGGGAAAGAGCCGGTGAGATCTCCATGTCGGAAGGAAAAAGGCATAGCTGAGGTAATGACAGCCAGGGACAGGAGCTCGGCGGTGAGGGAGAGGGATACTTCTACCGCCAGAACATCTGCAGGAGAAATGAACTGTGGAGCTGTCGGTGGGAAAGCGAGAGGAACTGGAACCGGTAACGTAGATGCGGCACGCTGATGTCTGGGAGAACAACAGGAGAGAGCAGCAACCCAGCCCAGAGCCAGCAGCAGGAGACGACGCCGTACTGCGTCTGCTGATTGTCAATTTTCATTTGGAGTCAATCTGCTTTTTTTGGCACGGCTGTTAAAGGTAAACAACGTTCCTAAAGCAACGTGCGCCGCAGGGGACAAAGAACAAGACTAGATCTCGGAGTCATGTGGCGCAGTCGGTTAGAGTGTCCGGCTTAGTAATCAGAAGGTCCCTGGTTTGAACCCCGGCTGTGTCAACATGACGTTGTGTCCTTGGGCAAGACGCTTCACCCTACTTGCCTCAGGGGGGAATGTACCTGTACTTTCTGTAAGTCGCTTTGGATAAAAGTGCCTGCTAAATGACTCAATGTAAATGTAAAATAATCAGTTATGGACTGATCAGTTATTGTATATTCTTTCTGATGATCAATAACAAGCAGCCATTAAAAATGGCCCTGTGACTGTGGTGGTACTACTACAACTACTACTACTACAACTGTGTGTATGCATGTGGGATTGCGAATGCGTATTCTCAGTTTTTCGGGGAAAGCCTAGTCTACAGCCGTACGCACCAGCATGTTATTGCGTAATCCCTTTTGAGAGGGTTTTGGAAACATCCGTCGAACTTTGCAGACGGATGAAATGAACAGCGGCACGTTAAACGAGGCAGGATGAGAGGAGAGCATGAATAAATGAAGAGAGAGATGAATAAGTCATGGGTGTGGCATCAGAGCAGTTACTCTGAGATGGCACACACAGAGTGAATCCCGGCACATTAGCTTTCCCCTAACCTAGTTTGGAAATCAATCCACACACATAGGTACACACAAACGCATGGACACATGCACGCATGCACATACACCTGCATTCACACACAAAGGCCAAAATACACATGCGCACACACACACACTGACCTTTGGCACAGTCCGGTCCCAGGAATCCAGCGAAACAGTGGCAGTGTCCTGCCACACACTCCCCATTCCCATTACAGCTGGTGGAACACCCGTCCATAGTATCTACACACACAAAAACACACACACACAGACAGATTAACGCACACAAGACAGAGAACCACACACACAGAGACGACCGCACAAAAGCACACAGATAGAGGAACACACACAGACCGGAACACACACACAGATAGAAACAGACAGAGGAACACACACACACAGAGGAATGCATACACACACAGAGGAACACATACACACACAGACACAGAGGAACACACAGACACAGAGGAACACACACACAGATAGAGGAACACACACACAGATAGAGGAACACACACACAGATAGAGGAACACACACACAGATAGAGACAGACAGAGGAACACACACACACAGAGGAATACATACACACACAGAGGAACACATACACACACAGACACAGAGGAACACACAGAGGAACACACACACAGATAGAGGAACACACACACAGACACGGGCACACACACAAAGGATGGACCTCAGACACAGCTTCATCATCTGGCAGAGGGTTCTGTTATTGAATCAGAGATCTGATAACCGATGGCTGGTTCCCAGGAGATAGGGCCTATATTAGATTAGGCTGATCATGCCACAACGGCACCCTGGGGAACAACCTAGCATTCCTTTCCAGTCAGCAACCCTAAACACATTAGAGAGCATTAGTGCCTAAACAAACCCTGTGTAATTCACAAAACATCAACACTTCATGAACAAACAACGCCTATAGAGAGACATAGTCATAAAAGCCATTCGAGCTGACGAACAATATTGGCAGAGGCAGTAGTGAGTTATATGAAGGGTACCTCAGTACACAAAGCAGAGAGGAGATCAATGTGAGGACTTGTTACAGCCAGTGTAATGAACAGAAGCTTTTTCATCAAGCTTTTCCCTTGAGGATGAGTAAAGAATGTTCTTTGACGATCGCATCTTTTTTTTTTCTCCCCTTCATCTGTCCTTCATCTAGGATCGCTCCTTCACAAAGAGACAGAGAGAGGGAGCGCTTGAAAGAGTGATCCTATTTGATATTGTGCTGGCAGGCCCTAAATCAAGATCTACTTCAAATTGAATTGCCGTAATTGTGGTGGTCGAGAACTGAAGCCATGTCTGGATCCTATAACGTCCTGTTTCTGGGCTCTATCTTTTTATCATGTCACTGTTTTCTCTTAATGAGACTGAAGTACCAACATCATTTAACCTTTGCAACCTGTCTCCATAATTAATAGAGAACTCATGGAGAATAAAGACACATCTCTCTGTCATTAACACATATTGTGACAGTGGGATACAACCTACACTATATTACCAAAAGTATTTGGTCACCCATCCAAATGATCAGATGGATGGGTGACCAAATACTTTTGGTAATATAGTGTATATATGTTCTATGGCAGGGGTCCCCGACCTTGGTCCTCAGCGTTCCACTGTCCTGCATGCTTTAGATGTTTTATCCTTCCCACACACCTGATTATATTGCATGTTCGTTACCAGGATTCTTCTGAGTTAGACAACGACCCATTCATTTGAAATAGGTGCGTTGGAGCATAGAAACATCTAAACACGCAGGACAGTGGGCCTTGAGGACCAGGGTTGGGGACCACCGTTCTATGGGATCAAATACAAGGCCAAAATTGTTGGCACTCCTGAAATCTGTCCAGAAAATTAATATTTTTCACAGAAATTACACGTTTTGCTATACGCATGTTTAGGTATGATTTTTTAATTGCCCACACCTATTACTTGCCCCAGGTTGGTTTACATAAGCATCACATGCTTGAAACTAAATAATGTAAATTATGTGAAATGGGCGGAGCCAGTTCAGGTACGACATTCGGGCTGCCCGCGTCATCACTCATTCACACGCTCAGTATACATCATCAATCAAGTACACACTCCAGTATATGTCATCACTCATTCTCTCACATGCACTAGCAGCGCAGGCTTTCAGGTAGTGAGCGTAATCGCTCCAGAACACACCTGACTCAGCCAGCGCAAGTCCATTGGGCATCGTCCGGGAATAAAGTATATCTAATCTAATCTAAGACGGCCTTAAAGGCCGCGCAAATATTCAAACACTCACCCGACTGTCTAATGATCAGTGCTGCTGCCACCCACCACCATCCCCTTCTCCCACTGTCATTTTGTCTGTCTGTTATCTGTATGTCTATATGTATGTTTTTATGTCTGTTTATCAGGGGGATTATATATATCCTATTGCTCCATGCCTCTGTCATATACGTATGCTCGTATGCACAAATATATTTCCATGTCATGGTTATCAATAAATCATAAATGTATTCAAATCAATCACGTTTTTTTCTGTTGTGTGTTGTTCCAGTGAACATCCTTTATTAGTCCCTGCAATGGAAACATCACAGAATGTGTTTTCATGAGCAGCAATACATATACAGTATTGTATATGTATTGTACTCACGAGCAGAGAGATTCCTTAACTCCTGAGGAGCAGCTCAGTGACTTCCAGTAACCATGGGATCAACCTGCTTTACCGCAGACATTATCTCTCACCCGCTGCTTCCAGTGACAATGGGAGCCGACCTCAGCATCAAACCCTCTCTTCTGAATTCACTGCTGCATCGGGATTGAACCTCTTCACCATTTGTGTCCTGGCCCAGCAAGCCAGATGACACATGGCTCACAGCCTTGACACACTTGCATGACAGCAGCCACCGCCCTGAGGCAAGAATGACACATGCTAATGAGACAGGCCCTTCCACCAGCTGGTGACATGCAGCCCTCCCGGTCTCTGCGGCAACGCGTCACGAAGGAAACGCGCAGCAATTTTCACCTCCATCACCTGTCACTGTCACGCTGATGGAAGAGGGAATGGCAATCACCTCGCACGCTCGTACCTTATTTCACACACGCGCGCACACGCACCTATCTCAGTCTCGCACGCTCTCTTTCTTCAGCTGCCTCTCCTTCTCCTCCCTCTCGCTCTTTTTCTCCGGAAAGCAGGAACAGACACACACACAGCCCAATGTCAGACGCACAACTCTCTCACACACTAATCTGAGACAACACAAAGACAGTCTGGAGACGCAAGGTTCCTCCTCTGAAAGGACAAGGCTGAGCGGGGGAGGGGGGGGACGGTGCCCCCCGTAATTACCTCCCTGTCTACTTCCAGCGCCAATCACTGTATTCGGCGCACTCCTCAATTTGCATTGTCATCTAGGTGCCATAGCAACTCACTGCCATGTTCACCTCTTCACACAAGACCAGCACGCCTGTCTTCCTCCTT
The DNA here is from genome assembly GCA_030340685.1 of Protosalanx chinensis. NCBI lineage: Eukaryota > Metazoa > Chordata > Actinopteri > Osmeriformes > Salangidae > Protosalanx > Protosalanx chinensis. The sequence continues at coordinate 7,180,851 of CM059330.1, forward strand.
CCTATAGGCAACGTGGTTATGTAACGTGGTATGTGATACCGGTTCTCGCTAATGTATGGTTTCAAAGATTATTTTGAAGATATTTCCAGTCCATGGCCGAACACATTTATGGAATATTTTTCATCCTTTTCCCGTAATGAAGTCTCTAATGCAGGGGTATCCAATCCTGGTCCTCGAGGGATCACTTTCTTGAAAGTTTGAGATGTTTCCCTGCTCCAGCACAAGGTATGCGGAAGCCTGATGATGCCTATTTGTTAGAATCAGGCGTGCTAGAGCAGGGAAACATCTAAAACAGTCAGGACGGTGGCCCTTGAGGACCAGGAATGGCCACCCCTGCTCTAATGGGTGTGATGCATTTGGGGGTGGGGGGGACAATGCACAGTGATCCGGTGCAAGATGCAGTGTTGACTCCTCACCTATAGGGGTGCTGTGGAGCAGTACAGGCTCCAAGCTGCGGCCATCATTGTAGACAGCAAGGTGCCAGGTGCCGGGATCCATGTACTCGATGAAGCCGGTCTCCTGCAGAGCGCTGAGGAGGAGGCCCCTAGGGGCATACCCTGGATCAGCCAGGCTTCGGGGCAGTTGCTTCCCATCCAGCAGCTTGACAAAGTCAAACTGACCCCATGACAGCATACAGAGAGAGCCCACAGGGAGTGCAATGGTCAGACGTCAGAATGAAAGGGATATTCACATTCATGCTGTGCCCAAGAAAAACGTCAAGAAGGAAGTGACTGAAGTCCTTCCTGATGCTCTGAAAGACACAAAGCTGTTTGAATGGACTTCTATCTCCATAGTCATGTGGTGCAGTCGGTTAGGGAGTTGTGCTGGTAATCAGAAGGTCCCTGGTTTGAACTTTGGCCATGTCAACATGACGTTGTGTTCTTGGGCAAGGCGCTTCACCCTACTTGCCTCAGGAGGGAATGTTCCAGTAGTTGCTTTATGTCACTCTGGATAAGAGCGTCTGCTAAATGACTAAAAGGAAATGTATTTCTGGGTGCTGCACTTCTGTTGAGGACAAACCAATACGTGCGACTAAGCTTCCTGCTTTCAGACATCCTTTGGAACGGTCGTGGGTGTTAGTCGGTGAGTAATCTTTTCGTAACATTCACAAATCCATCTTGTGAGCGGAGATACATGGGCCCAGGTGTGGGGGAAGCCACCATTTAAATGAAGGATGCAAAGCTCATCTGGCCACCGACACACTTCCCTGGGAAACTCTACGCCAGACAGCCAGTTCCTTACCACGTTCTCCGGAACGCTTTCTCTTTTTCCTACAACGCATCGCTCAGGCACATAACTACATTTACATTTAGTCATTAAGCAGACGCTCTCATCCAGAGTGATTTACAGCAAGTACAGGGACATTCCCCCTGAGGCAAGTAGGGTGAAGTGCTTTTCCAAAGGATGCAAACGTCATATTGGCACAGCAGGGATTTGAACCAGGGAACCTTTGGATTACTAGCCTGGACACCCTCACTACTAAGCCACCCAATCCAGCCATTCAGATGGATCATGACTATATTTCAGCTTCAAATTCCCTATGTGTTTTTCCTCCTCCCTCGTTTCCTCCCTCCCTCCCTCCTTCTCTGCGTCTCCCTCCCTCCCTCTTCCTTTCTTCCTCTCTCCAAACCTCCTTGAACTAGAAGCGGCGTGTCTCGCATTCCCCCTTGAGGGCCGTGTGTCACACGGGTGTCAAAAACAGCTAATTAGACCTCTTCATGCAGGAGAGAGCAGGGCTGCGCTGATGTTAAACAGCACGAATCACCGTGTGTGTGCGTCTGTGTGTCCTTCGCCAGTGGAAAAAGAAGTAGCCAAAGAGTACTCCGTACCGGCTTGTGTGTGTGCGTGCGGAACATGATTTATGCTAAAGCAGCTCCTCTGACCCCCAATGACCACAGCTAATGGCCGGCAGGTTAACATGGAGTACATGTATGCGTGTGCGTGCATGTCTTGTCTTTACAAATGACTCACCTGCGTGTGCGTGGGCGGTATGTTTCTCCGGCCGTACACCCCCAGCAGTGCATTGTGGGACAGAGAGAGGTTGAACTTGATATAGGTGGGGTGGTGCACCGTCAGATGGAACCTCCAGAAGAGACCGGGAGGGATGGCTTGAGTCTGCTGGGTCCCAATGTCCACCTCCCCTCTGTCTATGGAACGGCCACGCACCCACTTATCTAGAGAAGGCAGACACACACACAGAGACACACACAGACACACACGCAAATCCCCCCCCCCACACACACACACACACACACACGATGAGCGTAATTATTTCAATGTATTATTAGGTCATTTTAGCTTCATGTTTCCATCCACTCAATGAGATAGCACATTGAGAACCAAAACAGCCTCTTTAAAGGTCATTCTTTTGTCAATCACGTTGAGAGGCAAAACAGCTTGGTAGAGAGCTGCATTGTGTGTAAAGCGTGCACTTCCGTGCGTGTCGAAGTGTGAGGCGTTTGAGTGTGTGTGTGTGTATCTGCATTGTGTGTGTGTGTGTGCCCACATATGCCCATCTCTTTGTCCTGGTCCACATTAGCATCCCCTCCACAGAGAAACGGAGAGAGAGAGAGTAACACTGTCAGAAGTGTGTGTGTCTGTGTGTGCGCGCGCGTCTGTGTGTGCCCAAGTTTCTGTGCTTGGAAGAGAATAGCTATCTATAATGAAAGTCCCTTGGCTCCAGTCTCCTGCCCTCTCTTACACCTTCATGTGTGCTTGATGCAGTCCTCACAATACTCTTTGTGCCAGGATTCACAGTGAGATATGCATTCTGGCTCCTGAACCAAGACGGCGCTAATCCAATGACAAGAAGAAAGCGAGGCCCAGATTGTTCTCAGTGCAATTATCAATAGAGAAGAACAGCTACATTTAGCAGACGCTCTTATCCAGAGCGACTTACAGCAAGTACAGGGACATTCCCCCTGAGGCAAGTAGGGTGATGTGCCTTGCCCAAGGACGCAACGTCACGTAGCCACAGCCGGGAATCGAACTTGCAGCCTTCTGATCACTAACCCCACTCCTTAACCGCTGAGCCACATGAATCCTTTAGGGGAGCTAGGGGACCTGATTGACAGACCTGATGGTCTCTCCTGACTCATAACCCCCTCGGCCCTGCATGTGCTCATGCAGAGAGAGGAAGGGAGAGAGGGATGCAGAGGAAAGAGGGAGGTAGAGAAAGAGAGGGAGAGTAACAGAGGGATGAAGGAAGAGGAGAGGATCGTGAAGAGTGATGGGGGGGGGGGGGGAGGTATAGGCAGAGAGAGCGAGGTGTCCTCAATGCAAAGGAAAGTAAGATCTACCTCTTGGATGTCCAATTACAGCAGAGAAGCCTCAGCCCAGCCCATAATATGCTGCCAGTCTCCCTGGTAACCCTTTGGCCTAATGCCACACAATAGAGAAACAGTCAAAAGACATTCAGTCCATGTTCTGAGGATGGTGGGCTGCTACCCAGGGCCAGATGAATAGGACATGGCCCTCTGATGCTCATTAATCTGTCTTTCCTCCCCGCGTCTGACGCAATGAAGCGACACAGAAACGAGCGCTCGGGTCAACCCCCCCCCCCCCTTTAAGGAACTGGAGGGGTTACAGAGCGGAGGCAGCAAGGGGAGAGGAGCGCTGAAGGGCTGCTGGCAAAGGCTGCTGACGCAAACGCCGGAAAAAATACCATCAACATGCATATCTTACCCTGTGCCTCCGGAACATTCTCTAGATCTCCTGATCTCTCCTTTTCGCCCTCCCTCCCTCCCCTCCCCCTCTCGCTCTCTCTCTATATCTATCTTTCCCTCTCATTATCTGCTTTCCATCCCATCCACCTGAGATGGAATATACAATAACAGAGAATAATCATCTCATATTGAAGGTGAGGGAGGCGATAGAGTGCTATAAAGTTAGGGAGAAAGAAATGAAAAGACAGAAAGAGCGCGAGAGACAAAGAGACAGAAAGAGAGAGAGAGATGGAGGATGTCAGTTTACTGTGAATGGTGTTGGGAGGGACATTCTTCTTCCTTTTTTGACGTGAAGTAACAGTGTGTCAGTGTGTAGTGTGTACCAGAGTGTAGTGAACACCAGTGTGTGTGTAGTGTGTATCACAGCGTGTAGTGTGTACCAGAATGTATTGTGTTTCACAGTGTGTAGTGTGTACCAGGGTGTGTAGTGTATGTCACAGTGTATGGTGTATACCAGAGTGTCGTAAACACCAGGGTGTAGCAAAAGCCAGAGGGTTTAGTGTGCACTAGAGAGTGTAGTGTGTACCAGAGTGTGTAGTGTGTACCAAAGTGCAATAAATAACAGAGTGTGCAGTGTGTATCACAGTGTGTAGTGTGTACCAGAGTATGTAGTGTGTACTAGAGTGTGTAGTGTGTACCACAGTGTGTAGTGTGTACCAGAATGTGTAGTGTGTACGAGAGTGTGTAGTGTGTATCACAGTGTGTAGTGTGTACCAGAGTATGTAGTGTGTACTAGAGTTTGTAGTTTATATCACAGTGTGTAATGTGTATCAGTGTGTAGTGTGTACCTGAGTGCAGTAAACACCAGAGTGTAGTAAACACCAGAGTGTAATAAAACCAGAGTGTGTAGTGTGTATGACAGTGTGTAGTGTGTGTGACAGCGTGTAGTGTGTATCCCAGTGTGTAGTGTGTATCCCAGTGTGTAGTGTGTATCCCAGTGTGTATCCCAGTGTGTAGTGTGTATCCCAGTGTGTATCCCAGTGTGTAGTGTGTATCCCAGTGTGTATCCCAGTGTGTAGTGTGTACCAGACTGCAGTAAACAGGAAGTGTGTACTTCCAGGTTCTTTACTGCCTCTCCCATTAGCTCAGATTACAGGTGTCAATCAAAATCCTGACTGGGGCAACAGTAACCCAGCGGCCTTCGAATGGAGAGCTCAGCGCTCAGGCAGTCTCTCTGATAGTTTACAGGCAGCTGTCAACGTCCACACATCTAAAGAACATGGGGCTACGATGAAACGGTCCCATGACACAATCATGGACTTCCTGTGCTAAAAGTATACCAACAGAACCAGTGCTTTACGTCAGACGTGGAATGGGGACAATATGTAAAATGCATGTTTGTTTTCGAAGCAGGCAGAGATACTAATGGTTAGCTCATCTCTGTCATCACAGCCGTGCCGTGATAGGATGATAAATTGTGCACTATCTGTCCTGTTCGGATTTAACGAGAGGGGAGGAGGAGAGGGGAAGACAGCGGCAGGAGAGAGGGAGAAAAGGAGAGAGGGGGATGGAGAGAATAAGATAAAGAGGTACATAGTTTGTTTTAATGATGTTAGAAACATGCATCCGGCATAACACACTCACAGGCACACCAACATATTGTGCTATTCCCAGTGTTAATTAAGAAACGCATTAGCGGGTCGAATCTGCATAAAAAATACATTATCATATTGTTTTTACATTATGAAACATACACACACACAAATCCTACCCTCACCTCCGGCTGTAACACACTCCACCTCGTGCACGCACAAACGCGCACACACGTTACCACCTACTAATGACCATACAGGGCGACAAGAAGCTATTCATCGGCCTGTTACTGTACTAATGCACTGGGTTGTGTGTGTGCGTGTGTGTGTGTGCAGATGAGATGAGAGAGTAACTCGACACCAGGCCTGATTAATGTCTCTCGCCTTAGGGTTTCACGGGTAAAACAATTACACCTGTAATCTATTTTCAAAGGAACTAAACTGTCTTTTCAATTAATGTTATTATTCCTCAGATTCTAATGAAGCTGCCAAAAGGATACTGGTGTTGAGGAAGAGGACAGTTGTACAGAACGTGCCTGAGGACTACGTGTGTGTGTGTGTGTTTGGTACTAGAGTGTATGTGTGGTTGCACGGACACGTATTTGCGTGAAAAGAGTGTGTGTAAGTGCAAACGAACAAAAACACGTGTGTGTGTACCATTGTCAAGTTTGCGTGTGTGAGTGTGTCTGAAAGTCCCCGCAGAGCAGAGCTGACAACATTAATGGTTTTCTAAAAGAGCTCGCCTTAGGACAGATAAAAATATCACAGCAGGCCAGGTCACCATAATTAAGGGAATTCAATTAAAAGGCTTTTTGGAGGCAGGTGTCTTAATAAGACACCTTCTCTGTTTGATGGTCCAATGAATGTCCCCCAGAGCTAGGAAGGAGATCATTTTATTGGACTTCTATAGCTCTCCTTCCTCTCTAGAAGCACTCCAGAACCTTCCAGCAACTTACCCCTTCCTGAAATGTCACCTCCCGCTTACTGAATTAACAATGTCAATGTCAGCCTATACACTGTATAAGCTTAAACTGAATTATTTCCTACCAGCGTTTTGATTTCAACGGAATGATGGAGGGGCTTCAAAACGGGTAATAGGATCTTTTAGATCTTTTATGATTTGATTTTGACGATGAATATGAGTTCAGATTTTGAGGGACACTTAGATAAACCATTAAGATATTGGTTTGGTTGCTTTGTGAGCATAGAGGATTGTCATCAGGGTCTTGTGGCTGTCTACTGCTCTGATAAGTATGCGTGTGTGTGTGCATGTGTGTGTGTTAGCGTCAGAGCATGTATCACAGCATGATCAATGAAAGCAATGTTGCAGAGACCTGTCTAGTACACGCACACATACACAGAGTTACAGCGCCGATTATTGATGTGGTCTTTAGGGCCTTCCCCTCTCTGGGCCTGCCTCCATATTTCACTCGTCTGTGAAGGTCTTCAAGCTGACTGAGTACACAAGAGGACGTATGACAGCTGACTGACACAAGCATGCACGCGCGCACACACCAAACTAACCGCAGACACGCAAATACATGAAGCAAAGCACACAACCAACCAGCCACACACACACACAACCAACCAGCCATACACACACACAACCAACCAGCCACACACACGACCAACCAGCCACACACACGACCAACCAGCCACACACACACACGACCAACCAGCCACACACACACACGATCAACCAGCCACACACACACACACAACCAACCAGCCACACACACGACCAACCAGCCACACACACGACCAACCAGCCACACACGCACACAACCAACCAGCCACACACACGACCAACCAGCCACACACACGCACACAACCAACCAGCCACACACACGGCCGACCAGCCACACACACACACAACCAGCCACACACACACAACCAACCAGCCACACACACACACGATCAACCAGCCACACACACACACACAGCCAACCACACACACACACACAACCAACCAGTCACACACACACACAACCAACTAGCCACACACACACACACCCACACAACCAACCAGCCACACACACACACACACAACCAACCAGCCACACACACACAACCAACCACCCACACACACACCAAAGCAACCAGCCACACACACACACACAACCAACCAGCCACACACACACAACCAACCAGCAACACACACACAACCAACCAGCCACACACACACAACCACCCAGCCTTACACACACACACACAACCAACCAGCCACACACACACACACAACCAACCAGCCACACACACACACAACCGACCAGCCACACACACACCAAACCAACCGCAGACTCACATGAAGCAAAGCACACAACTAAGCACACACACACACACAACCAACCAGCCACACACACATGCAAATGCATGCAACAAAGCACAAAACGAACCATGCACACAAACCCATATCCACACATGCATGCATGCACAAACACAGACACACACACACACAGAGAAACACAACCTAGGAGTGACCAGACTGTAGACTGTAGAGTGTTTCATCATATTCAGTGAATTAGTATGAGTGAGTATTCCACTGTGTTCCTCGTATTCTTCCTCTGCGTAGCGGCCAATCCCCACATAGTATTACTGCACTACTCGATGGTAGTTTATTAAGAAATGAACGACCCTGGCAGCCACCAACTCTCCACAGTGCATCAAGTGCTTTCATGTGCTGCAGGGGACGTCTTACACATCCAGCGTGTGTGTGTGTAACTACGTGTGTGTGCGTGTATGACACAGAGCAATGGGGTTGCTGCTGAAAGGATAAACCGTGTGTGTCATGAGAGCGTGTGTCATCGCACAGGCGTGTGTGTGCGCTGCCGTCACTCCCTCATGCCCTAGCCTGGGGGTGGTTACTGAGGGGGCACACTGCAATTAGAGTCGTACTAATTAACAAACCTTTCATCTGCAAAGGACTGTTAAGCTCCCCCAGCAATGGCTGGATACGTGCAGGGAAGACGCAGAAATATCTGCATTTGTGCGGTGCTCGTCCGTTTAAGTTGGCTGGCTAAGTCGTCAAACTCCCACTCCCACTCCCACTCACGTTCCTATATATTGTTTTTGTGTGTTTTTAAAGCATTTAGATTAATGTAAATGGGAGTCAGATGGCTAGGGAAGTCAGATGGCTCAGCGGGTTAAGGCGTTGGTCTTTTGAGCGGAAGGTTGTGAGTTCGAACCCCGGTTGTGACTATGTGATGTTGTGTGCTTGGGCAAGGCACTTCACCTTACTTGCCTCAGGGAGAATGTCCCTGTACTTACCGTAAATCGCTTTGGAAAAAGGGTTATTGTCATCATTTGGACAGCATTCCAGTTTAGCGAAAGAACAGCTTCAGCACTGAACAACACGTCTCGAAGCTTCAGTAAAACTGTGGATGAACTGAACTCTGCATCGTTTGCTCTCCTTGACGTCATAGTGCCCCATCTCCTATTCAGTTTATCTCTCTGTTCCTCTCTTTAATCTGACATATTATGCCACTCTCTCTCGCTCTGGGAGGTGATGGGGGGTGGCTGTGGGAGTGGGATAATCCTGACACTGGATTACTTAATCCCTCATCTCCCCTGCCAACCTCCTGCCACCATGACCACCGCAGGTTATCTGAAAACGCTGGATCAGATTATAATCTGGATTGTTTTTGTTTTTGGGGGATTTGACTGGATGTGAAAGCCGTTCGCTGGGTGAACTGATCACTGATGTAGCAATGCAAGGAGGCCCGAGGTGCAGACTCTTCATATCTGGACCATCCCATTTTTTAAATCTTGTATGGTGATATTGCATTTATAATAATAATAATAATAATAATACCTCATTTTATGTGTGTTTTATACATTTACATTTTGTCATTCAGCAGATGCTCTTATCCAGAGCAATTTACAGTAAGTATAGGGACATTCCCCCTGAGGCAAGTAGGGTGAAGTGCCTTGCCCAAGAACACAACATCATGTTGCCTCAGCCGGGAACCGAACTGGACACCCTAACCAATCAGGCATCAGTCATTTTTAAACATACATATTTTCTTGATATTCCCTTACAGTTCAACAGGAATAAATGGGCCTTTCCAACTCAAGCAATTGTTGTTCACTCACAAACACGTTGTAATACTTGCAATTTGAACAAACTGCCTGCGGATGCATGTGAGAGTAAACGCGTCCGTGTTTATAGTGCTTGCGCGCACGTGTTCATTCCCGGCGCCCATGCACTCACCCTTGTCGCCGACGTGCGTGTGTTCAGGGCCGTGGGCGTCAGGGAAGATGGGGCTGGTGGGGTTGGCTCCGTGCCCGCTGTGCCCACCACGCCCAGCACGGTCCTGCTGGCCCCCGCTGCTCAGGCCGTTCTCGTACAGCTGGCCCTGGGCCCCCTGGCGCAGACGCCAGGTCAGACCAAACAGGTGCACCGCTGGAGGGTGGGGGTGGGGGGGGGGTTGGGGGAGGGTTTGGGGGAGTGGGGGGAGGATAGGGGAGAAAGGAGATAAATCATTATTTATACACGAGAAAGGAGGTGTGGTTGATTCCTCTTTAATGCTCATCTTAACACCCCCTCATCTAGTTTATATGCTTATTAGTGCCCAGCAAGGCACTGGGCAATTAACACTCACACCCACGCGCGCGCACACACACACACACCCACTCACCCACACACCCAGGCACATCACACACGCGCGTGCACTCGCACGCAGCATTGCGAGGTGGGCAATTAAGTTAGATCTTTGGTAGCTAGGCCCAAGGCTGATATTAAAGAGCTAACATGTTCTTTTATGCTTGAGTAATGATCCTTTCAAAGCCGTCGTGGATTCAGAGTCCATATGGCCCTTTTAAACAACAAAGATGGGGGAGGATCGCTCGATTCCCCCGCCTACTCCCCCACCTCCCCAGTAAAAATATTTACTAGCACAACAGTCAAACACCCTGTTAAATTCAAACAACCAACACCTGCTGATAAAGAAAATGAATTAGCAGCTTGACGGGGCCGTTCAGCAAAAAGCGACATAAAGGTCTCCGAACTCGGACAAGTCACTTTGCTGCTTTAAGGTTTTATTTATGTATTATTGTTTAGGATTATCAGTTAAAATGATGCAGAAACGGGTTGAACGCTTTAGAGATATGGAGAACAAAGCAAAAAGAATACATCTTCTCTCTCATACAGTTCTCTCTCTTTTTTTTGCTGCTCTGACACATCCACCAGATCAAACACCAGCAAGGACTAAAATCACAAAGTTAAGCGCGGAGCGTTGACAGTCCGTAGACGGATATTGCATGTAGATCAAGGTAATGGAAGTTCTAACAAACTTCAAACATCTCCAGTGTCTGTATTCTGGCAGGCTGATCCCCCCCCCCCCCCCCCCCCCCCCCCCCCAAAAAGAAATATCCACAATTCACAAATTACGCACAAATAGCTGTTTGAATCTGCGCATTGTTGGGAGCTGATGCACGCACAAATACTCACAGACCCTCGCAGATACCCACTGACAAAGAATACTTTATTAAACTACAGACAGTGCAACAGGCCAGAGATGGCCAGATGAGAAAAAAAGTGCTTTACATTTTTTTAATCTACAGTAAATGTATGATGAGTTTTGAGTTGACAAAATATTTAGTCCCTGGTTCACTCACAGAACACACGCACACATGAACGCACACCAATAAAACGCACGCTAAAAGACAAGCCGAGCCACACCACACACGACCCACATATCACACACTTTCGACATGTTATATTCTGCCAGGCCCAGGTCTCGTCTGAATTATCAAGCCAGTCAGACGCCTAATACAACCATAAGGGACGCGTTAGGCGTCCTTCAAATCACACAATAATTGAACTATCAGGGTGTGGGGGGATAAGGACAATCATTTGGGAAAAATTAGGCGAGGTCCTTCACTTAGAAACTACGGCTATATTCTTATCTGTGACGAAAGGTCTATTTGGAGGTTTCTTTGGAGTGAGACAGAAAACAGACATGACTTGTTGACTTGTTTCCTCTCTCCTCCACCTCCTCACCCCCATCACCTCCTCCCCCTCCATCCCTCTCAGAGTTCCGCTCCCTCTCCCCCCTCTAAGAGCTCAGAATAGGTCCCACTACAGAAGTGGCCGTGGAGACAGCACACTGGTAATAACCTATCCTCTCCTGCCTTCTCCTCTCCTTCCTCCTCTCCTTTTTCTCTCCTCTCCTCCCCTCTCCCCGCCTGTTGACCTTTAGAAGGAATTAAGCCGAGTCTTTGGAGTACCTGTGTGTGTGCGCTTGGGCGGGAGAGGGGTGGGCAGGGACTGGAGAACACTACAGAGGTGAAGGGGGGGGGCGGTTCAACGTACTCGAAAGCCCAGACACTCACACACCTACTCACCCAGCGCACGCAGCCGAAGGGGAAAAACACTTGCGAGCTCCACAGTGCAGCAGGGCCCAGTTATTAGAGCGCCCTGGCAGAGGAGGGGAGCCGGGGTGGGGAGCAGCTAACTGGTCTGTGCCTCCTCACACATGAATCATTGATCAGTGTGACAGAGAGATGACTGCAGCTAATGCTCTGCCTATCTCTGGGAGGAAAGGATGGCTCTGAACCCGCTACACTGCATCACCCAGCAGAGAGAGGATCGTGCGCTGTGGGAGGGTGGTGTCTGAGCATGTGTGTGTGTACACGCACGTGTGTATATGTGTGGACTGGTCTACGAGGGCACGAGGATATTCTAACTGCAGGAGAGCTGGTGACTTCTCTCTGTGCCTCCCAGCAGTGATGTGTAGCAGCTTGACTATAATGATGCAGACAAAGAGGCAGAGGCAGCCTCACTTATGGGAGTGTGAGAAGGGGAGATGGAGAGAGCGAGAGAGAGCTGGAGAGAAGAGAGCTAGAGCGTGAATGAGCAATAGAGAAAGAGAGGGAATGACAGACAGAACCAGACAGAAGACAGAGCTAAAGAGCCAGTGGGAGAAATAAAGAGAGGCAAGACTAGAGAAGAGAGGAAAAAGTCTGATATGCAATACATATATACCGGGAGTCATGTGGCGCAGTCGGTTAGGGAGTCGGGCTGGTAATCAGAAGGTTCCATGGTTTGAACCCCGGCTGTGTCAACAGGACGTTGTGTCCTTGGGCAAGGCACTTCAACCTACTTGCCTCAGGGAGAACGTCCCTGTACTTGCTGTAAGTCGCTCTGGATAAGAGCGTCTGCTAAATGACTAGATGTAAATATACCTGTCTACAGTGCTAGCCTTAGGAGATGTCTACGTCTGATAACTGTACAATGATTAATAACACTAATATAAAAAAACGCAGGATAATCTCTTTCTCTTCCGCCCGCAAATGAGTGGTGGTACAGCAGACTACATGATTTATGACATTACTGTTGGACTACGTCTCTTTACAGTGTGATAGATAGGAATAAATGAGCCAGTTTGTCATCTCACTCCAGTCCAGTATTATTGGAAACAGAAGAAAATTAGCAATTGTAAAGAAGATCCGGGATTCTACTGGAAGATCTGCATTCCTGAAAGCCGGGGTGGAGGCTGCTGTCGTTGTTCTTGCTGTTGATGCAGGCAGTTTGGTGGAAATCTGTGAATGCATCTATGGATTAGAAGAGAGATGATTGCCTTTTGGTGGGGGGGGCTTCTGCCTTCTGATTGGATTCCACTGGAGGGGGGATTGGCCCTGTGCTTGTGTGCATGTTTGTACACGCGTACACTAACGGGTTTGTACATGTGGGCGATGCTAATGATTGAAGTTTACGTAATTGGGAGTCCACAGCGGTTAATGTGCGCAGGTGCATGCTCACGTAAGTGGCAATTCAAACCCCGAACGGACCATCCGTCCTGTTGTAGTGGGTCGTCGCCGCTGTGATATCCTAGCATGCTGCCTGCGTGCAATGCTGATGGTATGGATGACTGGAGAGAGTATTGAACAGCTTATCGATAGCGGTCTAAGCTGGAGAGCTACTCCAGTCTGTTAAAGATGCCTCATCGACAGCCTCTCTGGCTCTAACATCTTTTTAAAAAAATGAGAAAAAAAAGATTGACACACTGACAGCTTGTTCTACCAAAGGAGAAACAATCTGCATTTCAGCAATCACCCTAGTGGATATTCTGTTTAGAACGCTTTATGCAGTGCAATAGACATCGTTTTACCAGTGAACAAGCATTAAAATGAAGGAATTTGCAGTAATCGCATGGTATAAACAATGTTATCTAGTCTCAAGGTGGCTACAGCGTTCAAGCCTAGGGGCTTAGCTTTTTGCTATTCGCCAAGAAAGAATCTGGAGAGGCGAGGAAAAAGAGCGGGAGGGAGACGAGAAGGGAGGAGGAGGGTAAGAGAGAGAAGAGGGGCCTGGGTGGAGAAGAAATAGATAGATAGATAAATCAAAAGATAAAAATCAAAAGGTGAGGGTAGAAGAAGAATGAAAGAGAGAAAGAGAAAAAAGGAGGGAAAACAGTGACGTAACCGTCTCTTTGAGAAGTCTAAACAGTGAGAGAGATGTGGAGTCGGCCTTCCATTCCTCTCTCCGGTCGGACAGAGGAGAGGAACCATCTTTCTCACCTTCCTCTACCAATCTACTGACAGCTACTAATACTGTTGTCACGGCTGTCAGGGAAGCGCGTTTGTGTATGTCTTGCGTAGGTGCGAGTGCGTTTGTATGTCTGCAGTGTGTGTGTGTGTGTATGAGTGTGTGTGTTTCCTTGTCATCGGTGGACTTGCGTCTCGTGCGCGCGGCCATCTTGCCCTTCTGTCTAGCATTTGTCCAATCGTGGAAACGCGGTACTACCGGCGCACCGACCTTGCCGCTCAGATGCAGGAAGTTAGGAAAGAGGGCAGAAGAGACATCGTGAAAGATGGAGGGACGGAGAGAAAGTGGTGAGTCATGTGTCCTCACCAGGCAAGGAGCGCTGAGGGATTTCCGGGAGATGAAGAGGTTCTTGGAGTGCATGTGTGTGAGTGTATGTTTGACGGTGTGTAAGTGAGTGTGTGAGTGTATGATAAGGCAACATTACTCACTGCTAACCATAGGGATCAGATGACCCCTAATCATAGCCAGGAACATCAGGGGGTGAGTTCATCTTGCGTGTCTGTCATCCCCCCTTCCCCTCCATCCCCCACTTCACCCCATTCTCATCGCCCTGGGCACCCCTCCTCCCTTCCTCCCTTTCCTCCTTTTTTTCACCCTGAGCTTGGGGCACCTACTCCTTATGGCTCCTCTCCTGCTCTGTGCTTCACCTGCAGTGGGGAGGACCGGGGGGTTGGGGGGTTGAGGGGGGTGGGGGGGGGTGGAGGGGGGGGTGGGCGGTGAGGAAGACAGCAGCAATCACACTGACGTTTCAGCTTCTAATTGGGAGTCCACTCCATCCTGATGGAGTGCAGAGGAAGACTAGCGGGCGGGAAATCAGACGGAGGAAGGGGAGAAAAGATAGAGGAGGAAGGTATTAAGGAAGAGTGCGGCGAGGATCAAGAGGAGGAGGAAGATGACTGAGAAGAGAAGGAGGATAGTAAGAATGAGGAGAAGGGAGAAGAGAAAGAGAGGAAGGGTGAGAGAGGATGGGGTAAGAGTATTTTTTTTATTTGCCAATCACATTTCCATTAAAAAAACATGAAAAACCTCATTATCGTGATGGGATGTTAGATCCCTTAACGTCACACACTGATCCTCTACAGCAGTGAGGAGAGTTTACAGTCAGCCAGACGTCTGTGTGTGTGTGTGAGTTTGTGTGCATGTGAGAGAGTGAGAGAGAGAGAGAGAGAGGGAGGACCTAGCTCTAAGAGGCCATTGAAACATTGAAAGCAGCAGTCGTCAGTCAGACACCTCTTGTTGTAACCTAGGAAGACTCCATTCAATTCATATCAGCTTTAATGGCGTGGGACAAGCCATATGTCACTGCTCTTTATTTCTCTCTTCCAGTCCTTCGCTCTATTCATCATGCTATCATTCTGCCTTTCTTCTCTGTCCTCTCGCTTTCTCTCCCCCTTTCTCTCCCTTCCTTTTTTCTCAATTCCCCTCCACAGTGAAAGCCACCCTCCGGAAAGCCACCGTCCATACCTACACCCCTCCCTCTCCCTGCTGATTCTCTCTATTTCTGTAAATCGCTCCGTTTTTTTCCTTTCTCGGTCTGTCTGTCTCTCTCTCTCTCTCTCTCTCTCTCTCTCTCTGTCACCTCAGTCAATCAGTTGATGACTCGTCTGAAAGAGCAGGCAGTAAATGAGTTCTTGGCTTGCACTGTCTCAGAGCCCGCCTCTGGGTAACGGCAGTGTGCTGCCACTGCTACTGCATGAGAGAGAGGGAGGGAAGGAGAGCGAGAGACAGTGCAGCACGAAAGAAATACAGGGAGTAAAACGGCGACAAAAAGAGACGGATCGAGAAAAAGAGCTATGTGGAGAATGAGTGAGACAGGGAGCAGACAGACGGGGAGGGGGGGGGGGGGGGGGGAGACGGTGAGAGGCAGCAGGGGAGACGGATCAGGATCATACCCAAACACGATTGTGTTTTGCCTATGCTCTTAAGTCTCCGGGGGGAGGGGGGGAGGACGCTTTAATAGCTAAGGACATGTCTCGATCTAGCCATGCTCTTCACCTTAACTCAGCACTTCTTTCTCAAGGAGGCTCTCGGTCCACTTAAAATGATTTTACCAAAGGTTCTGCAGCCGTTTAGAGAGCTCTTTTACCAGAGGCCAACGATATTTGGTGAGCTCGGGGAGAAGTGTAAAGGCCTGAAAAGAAAGGGAATAGAAGGCCAATCGATACACACCCCAATGAAGCATGAAGGGTTCGGATGGGAGAGGCAGACTGCATGGAAGGTGAGGCACACACACACCAAAGCACACACCAGCAAACACTCGCATGCCAGCACACACCTGCGCTCACTCACACAACACACCAGCCCACACACCCCAACCTCACACAAATGCATGCACTCCCGCCAACACACAAACACACACGGGTGCACACCCCTGCACACACACGCAATCTGCTGTAGGGCATCCACCCTTCACCATCCTCCACATGCCACTCACAATAGGCAAGTGTGTGTGTGTGTGTCTGGGTTCAAACCGCCTGTCTCTGCCGCCAACTACCCAGCGGGTTTTTGTCACTTTCTCTCTAGCTATGAGCCAGTTGCCTTCCCAGGTTTATGTCATGACAGTGAGTGAGAGAGAAAGAGAGAGAGAGAGAGAGAGAGAGAGAGAGAGAGAGATAAAGAGAGAGAGAGAGAGAGAGAGAGAGATAAAGAGAGAGAGAGAGAGAGAGAGAGAGAGAGAGAGAGAACTGATTAACAAACATAATGTATGTCTAAAAGAACAGTGAAAAACAGCACAGTGTCAATCCTGCAGAGACTCATAGCTGCGGGTGCGAGTGTGTTTGTGTGCATGCTTGAATACATTTGTGTGTGTGCGTGCGTGCGTGAGAGAGAGAGAAAGAGAGAGAGACAGAGAGGGAGGGAGGGAGGGAGGGAGTTGGAGATAGAGACGTTTGACTTGGATGCAAGTGTGATTATTTGATTGAGGGTGCTGGGTTGTTCTCTACGCATGCGTCACAAGCTTCGGGCTGTTACCATGGAGATCACAATCTCATATAACTGACATTACATATTACCTCCCTGCACAGGCAAGTGGTTTTACATTAGATCCGACCACTAACTCAGGGTTGAGTATGTTCAACACAACCACTCCGTCATCTACTTGACCGTGTAGTCCGTTGGGAGACCAACCTCTCTCGTTGTTGCTATGACTGTTTATATCAGTACAAACACTTCATCACTAAGAGGACATAAAGAAAGGTAAAAAGGCATGAAAAAAAGAAGGAAATGAACAGGTAAAGGATTAAGAAGAGTTAACCCAGAGCTTTGCCACGTGTGAAAGGAAAAACAAAACTATTAAAATAGAGGGAAGGAGGGAAGGAGGGGGAAACAAAGGGAGGGGGGGGGGGAGGGGGGGGAGGGACAAGGCAGCGAGACAACAAATTAACAAAGCGATCGAAAGTCCATGCAGCTCCAGGGTGTTCAAGGAAAACAAGGAAGGAAGGAAGGAGGAGAAGAGGAGAGGGCAGCCTTTAGAGTCACTGTATGGGGGTAGGACTGATTTAATTTAACCATCCGATCCATCTTAAACCGGCTTTGTTGCGGCTAGTTGCATTGCCTCATTTGACCCATCATGTAATTGTCCAATTCTTTGCTGTGGTGATTTTCTTCACAAATTAGGAGTATATCAACAGCCCAGCGCTATTATAAAAAAGGCTGTTTGGACGGATGCAACTTAATGTGAAAGAGTAAAAAGAAGCAATTATGGTGTGACAAAGGGACACCCATTTACCAAACTAATCCGGCATATCAAATGTTTGCTGTCATCGTCCAATGTGTGCGCAACCACTAGAGAATAACAATTCAAATACAGCTAGGTAACGGCATCTTAATAAAAATAAAGCGCAATGTTCTTTTATTATAGCAAGTCTCCAGGCGGAAGTCATCAACGCTGAATCCCGGTGCCTTGGGAGTCCATGGATTGACAGATTTTTGAAATGCTGGATGAATGTCCCTGATCTGGTGTGAACCATCCCAGAGGACAGGTACGATGTCTGGCTCTGTCTATCACTCTCTTCTCCCTGGTCAGGTTTTCATGCAGTCCTTTTCTGCTGTCGTCGTCATGTGACACTGCATGGCTCTTCACCGTATTTGAGACGCCTTTGTTTTCTTCGGTCCATTCGTCAGTTTACAATATGTTTTATCCTCAAAGATCACATTTGTACGGAGTATGTCATTTTCTAGCTGGTCATTTAGCAGACGCTCTTATCCAGAGCGACTTACAGCTATTAACTTCTCAGAGAAGAGCAGGGAAGAGCAGAGAAGGGCAGAGAAGAGCAGGGAAGTGCAGAGAAGGGCAGAGAAGAGCAGGGAAGAGCAGAGAAGGGCAGAAATGAGCAAATAAGTGCAAGGAAGAGCTGTAAAAATCAGGGAAGAGCAGGGAAGAGTAAGGAAGGGCAGGGAAGAGCAGGGGAGAGCAGGGGAGAGCAGGGAAGGGCATAGAAGACCAAGGAAGAGTAGGGAAGGGCAGGGAAGAGCAGGGAAGAGCGGAGAAGGGCAGGGAAGAGCAGGAAAGAGCAAAGAAGAGCGTAGCACAGCAGGGGAGAGCATAGAAGGGCAGAGAAGAGCAGAGAAGTTCAGAGAAGTTCAGGGAAGAGCAGGGAAGAGCAGGGAAGAGCAGGGAAGATCAGGGAAGAGCAGGGAAGATCAGGGAAGGGCAGGGAAGAGCAGGGAAGATCAGGGAAGGGCAGAAAAGAGCAGGGAAGAGCAGAGAAGCGCAGAGAAGCGCAGAGAAGAGCAGGGAAGAGCAGGGAAGAGCACAACAACACCAATTAAGAGGTGATGTCGTCTGTGAGGCTCATCACTCAAGCGGCTCCAGAGCAGACTAATTACCAGGGCACGGACATTAATGGAAGAGCTTGGTTCTGGCTGGGGATTAATCGGTGTGTGTGTGTCTGTGCATGTGTGATTAATCGAGACCCCTGCTGGCTTCTTGGTGACCTTGAGCATCCCTACAGGAGGGAGATGGACCGGAGAGTGGAGAGAGCAGGGCTTGATGAGTCAGGGTGAGCCAAGAAAAGGGGAGGCTGTGGTGGTGGAGCGACAGCATGATGTACTGTCGGGGTGGATTGTGTGTTCGTCAGTGGGTGGGTGCATCTATGTGCTCATGAGCGTAAGTGTACTTTATGATACAGTGACGTGTACACACACACACACAGCCACAGCCACACACACACACATACAGAAACCCAACCCAAACACTAGCTTTAACAAGGCTCCACTGGCTCAACCAACGCAAAGACACAGTGTGTATTGATCCTTTCCACTCCATAACTCTACCACATAGCTCCCAGGGGGGAGGGGCAGTAATGGACCTACCAATGACGTAGGTCAGCAGCAAGCCCAGGGCCAGCGTCAGGAGCGAAGCGGAGAGGGCTGTGCACTTCCAGCTGCAGCAGCGGTGCGGCTTGTTAAAGGTGAACAAGGGCCGGGTCACTGTCCCGCGAGGGAGGGGCCGGGGGGGCGGGGAGTATACTGTACCGGAGGTCAGGGGGTAGCCCTGCCCTGCCCCTGACAGCAGTGCTGACGAACCGGAGCCTTGCTTGAACAGGAAGTGCCTGTGGAGAGGCGGGAGAGAGGATAGCATGAGACAGACAGAGGACCAGAATAAAGGTGAGGTAATAGCTCTGCACTCAGAGGTTGGGAAGGGGCACAGCATTATATATATTTTTGTTCAATCCTATTTGTTGGATTCTGGGATAACATTGACTGTTATCCAACACTAGGTCCTGACCTTGTATTAGGGAAGTATTGAAGAGATTTAGAGAAAGCAGGGACATCTAAGGTAAAACACAAAAATTGGGGGTCTGTCTCGCCTCTACCTTCCTTCTTTTTTTTCTTAAACAGAACAGTGAGTATTCTTAGATGTTCTGACAGCTGCGTTAGCCCCAAGTGTTTCTCTCTGTCCATCCCTATTAAATGCGATGAGTTGTATTTTCTAGAATATTCCATGGGATCGAATTCTGATGGTTTTGAGCAGCTGTGACTGGGCTGACTAGGCAAGGGGAAAGATGAGATGCCCAGGGATGATGTGAGAGATGGGAGGATGGAGAAAGAGGATGAGTGTGGAGAGAGGGAGGGAGGGGGCGGGCGGGCGGGGGGTTGCAGTCGGGAGGAAACAGTTACGGGGGCAGACAGGAGACTGACAGTAGGGTTGGACACAGGTCTCTCTCCTTCTCCCTCCCACTCCTTCTCTCTCTCTCTCTCTCTCTCTCTCTTCACCCACTCCCCTTCTCTCAACCTTCCGACCTGCTCCTGTACTGTTCTGTGTGATCAACATGAGAGACAGAGGGGGTTATTCTCCTCCTCCGTAGCCAAGGCACCGACACTGACAGGGGGTCACATGACTCTGACAGGAGGTCACAGGGGACCAGGAGCAGAGCAGGCAGGACACACACACACAGGAGCCACGCAGGATTCAACTGAACAAGGAGGATGTCATAGATACATAGAACAGTGTCAACAGAAGGAGAGAGAAAGGATGATACATGAATCCTGGAACATGATAATGGGATGTGAAACACAAACACACTTACTTAATCCATTCATACAGACAGACAGACCTGATATGAGGCATGACCGAAACATGAGGTTGGACCCCTGGCATTGCTGTCTGATATGAAGACTTGTGTAACCCTCCCACCCCTCTCTAGCTCCCTCCTCTTTTTCCCCTTCATCGATCCAGACAGCACCCCGAAAGCTATGCCTTGTAAGGCCCCACCCGCACAGAGCACAGCAGATTTCCTGAGGGATACGGAGAGAGAGAAATAAGAGAGAATAAGAGGAAGAAAGTGAGGCTGTCTACTCAACAGGGACAAGTGTGTGTGTGTGTGTGTGTGTGGAGGGGGATATATACGCTGATTATTTAGTTTTGTGTGCGTACGCATACGAGGAGACATTTGTGTACTTTTTTACAGCCCTAAACAATTGTTCAGAGTGTTAACACCCCGCCCTTCACAATGTCCTGTCAGATATATTGAATCCCTGTATCTGAGCGTCTGCTCACAGCAGCTGCCCCCCCCACCCACTCCCCATTCCCCCAACCCCGACCCCCAAACCCAGATATACTGCAAGATGCAAAAATCCATGAACACTTCAAACCATCTTAATCTTCCCTGTCGGAATGTCAATACGTTTCAATAAGGATTCATCACATAAGACGGCCCCGTAGAACCGCGGACGTGTCTTGCTGGTTGAGGCCCTGCCCTGATGCTGATGCATCCAGTTTAGACCAGGAGCATCTCTAATAATCCGGTAATCCTAAAACCCGTTGATGCGATTGGTATGATTTGTGCAGCCAAGACAGAGGAAGTACAGTGGAGATTTACATTTACATGTATTCATTTAGCAGATGCTTTTATCCAAAGCGACTTACAGTAAGTACAGGGACATTCTCCCTGAAGCAAGTAAAGTAAGCAAGTGCCTTGCCCAAGGACACATCACATAGCCACAGCCGGGGTTCGATCTCACAACCTTCCGATCATGAGGCCAACGCCTTAACCCGCTGAGACATCTGACTCCCGGAGATACATAATACAAGACACATCATTTGGTTAATGAACGTGCGTGCGCTCAAATCTGCGCTCCTTGAGTGCGGATGTAGAGACAGACAATGACTAAGGAATAGACGAGTCTCGTAATTAGTTGGGCCCATCCTACAAGTGTCTCTACATCGATATTTATATCCCTGACCGTCTGATGAATATAAATCGTCATCGACATCAAATTCCTTCTTCCTCTGTCAAACGGGTGAGGATCTAATTATCTCTGGATTCATTTCTTATTAAAAGCTGCTTTCCCTCATCTGGCCTCCTGTTCTCGCCCACTCTCACCCTCCCTCCCATCTCCCGTCTCAGCTGGGAACCCCACGTTCCTCATTACGCACGCAAACACGTTCTCGATTTCTCGGGGTAAGAGAACCCACAAGCGCACGCTGAAACAATGCTGGAATTGGTTTGTACAAACGTGCTGAATGTTTTACTCTCTTTGATGAGGTTGCGTGAACACGTACAATAAGAATGTTAGGCGAGGTCTTTCTGATGCTAAACATACGTTGTAGATCCTTGGGCAAGGCACTTCACCCTACTTGCCTCAGGGAGAATGTCCCTGTAATTACTGTAAGTCGCTTTGGATAAAAGCGTCTGCTAAATGAGGCATTATTATTATAATTACTTTTTACAATAAACTTTCAACAAAACCCGACCGAGTAGAACATTTAGCCTGTGCCTTAAACAGTAAATTTGAATTACTTTGCTCTCTGATACACCACATAGCTGGACCTTTTCATTCAAATTCTATGGTTCTAGGCCCATTAGAATTCTACTGGAGACCCACCTGGTCTCCAAGGGGATGTTGCTGTTGAGAGCCCAGCTGTTGTGGAGCTGTGTTGGGTCTGCGCCCGCGCCGGTCTCTCCACCCCCCTGACCGGTCTGGCAGCGTGTGGGCATGGTCTTCCTCTGCAGGGTGACCTGGGCGTAGGGGGCCGGACGGGCACAGGTGCACGAGTGAGGAGGAGGGGGTGGTGGGGGGAGCGGCCGGAAGGTGAACTGGCCACCTGGACTGGTGGGCAACTCTGTGGAGGGAAAAGGAAGGAGGCAAAGGTCAACTTGAAAGTGTTGACAATTATTATTATTATTGTTTTTATTATTATTGTCCTTCAATCCAGAAATTACTAGCCTATCTGCCTGTTTCTATTCATGCCCATCTTTGGACATCTTTTGGACAGCCTGGACCACAGTATAAATAAACTCTTGGCTAAATCATTACAGAGCAGTCATTAAAGAGCTGACCGTCTGGTCTTAATCTTTCTCAGCCAGTCAGTCAGGCAGGCAGGATAGTCCAGCAACATTATCCAATGTGATGTTCGCTAGGAGATTTATATTCGTCTGGACTGCGCTGGCCACCTGCACAGCTCACTCCTCTCCCCCTATCCTTCCCATGGGTATCTCAATTTCATCTTCATTTTTCTCAGTGTGTGTGTGTAGAGGGGGGACTGAGATAAAAAAAAAAATGTGCTTAAACGATTTTTTGTGTATTTATGTCTGTTTCTGCATGTTTGTGGTTGTTTGTGTATGTGATCCACCCACCACTAAAATAACTGTCAGAGTGTGTGTGTGTCGGCGAGTGTGTGGAGGAAGAGCTGGGCCCAGACTGGAGGGCATGGGGATGGAGAGAGGGTAATCTTGGTGCAGAGGGTGACACCGGGACCGGGCGATCCAGATGGCGCACCAGAAGACTTAGGTCCTGCAGCTCCCCAACAACACTGCCAAGTAACCCCCCCCCCACCACCACCACCTCCCTCTCTACGATGTGCTTCTGTGATGTTATTAAATGCTTCATGTAACCCAAATAGGTTTGTGGATGTAGGACAGCAGTCCAACCGGCAGTCACACACGCAAATGCATACACGAACACAATAATGTCCAGAGAGGAAATTGATTAGCAAGAGAGAAGAGATCTGTGAAGATCTTATGAACGTTAGCCAGACACTTCATCGTGCGTGTAATTTAAGATAATATTGGCCGGTATAATAATCATAAACCACAATACACGATTAAGTATCAAAGACAGATTAAAATGTGCCACATAAAAAAAAAAAAATGAAGATGTTCTTACGACGCACACCTGTGCACACACACACCGCACCCACACGCGCGTGCGCACACGTGCACTTGCACGCACACACTAATTAGTCCAAACATAATGGAGTTTTGAACGGTTAGCGTGGCTCAACCTGTGAGATGGAATCAGATAGAAATGTGAGTCATCCTCATTAAAATGTTCCTTCTTCCAATGTTCTCGTCCATGCCATATGTTCTCCTGTACCTTCGCATTTTTATTTCTAATTGGAGGGAGCCCCGGAAAGTTCCTTAACGAGCGTCTGGGAAGGAACGCAGCCGAGAAAAGAGCCAGGCATCGTTCTAAACTGCATTAGTGAGGACGTGGAGTATGAATATTTATTCCGCTCCCGTGCCTGTCAAGAACATCAACGTTCCACCTCTTCATCGCTCTTCCTCCTTCCATTCTCCTCTTCCTTTGTCCCATCCCTCGCTCCTTCTCTCGGAGTGCAAAGGGTAAAAGGTCGATTGTGGGCATATGTAAAGCAACGCGCTTTACATCTGTAAATGGACACAGTATCTCAAAGCTGCCCTACCCGACAGTTGATGTGTAACATCAATTCTCTCATCACCAGCAGTGTAAATATTCTGTCCACAGACCCCTCAATAACAGGCGAACTCCCGCTGTTAGGAACAAAGTCTGTCTAATTTCCCTAAGGGGAGTTTTTCATCTTCGTCTCTCCTAATTGAGTTAGGAGCTAACTTGCTACAAAGTTTATTTCATGTCCGTGCAGAAATACAGTACGAAATAAATAATTAACCTTGCAGAAAGGTCAGAATGCTGGAATTAGAACTTTTAAGGGTATTTTCTCCCCCTAAAGAGCAGAGACCCTGCTGGTGAGAGTTTGGGGGAGCCACCCATCTCTAATGACGACCTTAGACGGTGAGGATGGGAAGGACTCAAAACAGTAAATGGTAGAATTAATTAATTAACACAGAGGTAGAAGTTTGCAGGTGAAATGAAAGTCATCTATTGCGGGATGGTGACGATGATCATAATGAAGGTGAAGAAAATGGGGATTGTAGTTTGAAACGATGATTAGGATGAAGAGGTGGACAACAACGCCACTGATCGTGACAATGACGATGGCGGCGGTGGCATGGATGGCGCCGATGACAACGATGATGATGACGCGATGGCGCTTGACAACAATTAGCGCAACGATAGTGAAGACCAGCACCGGCGCTTGGAAGCCAATCTCGTTCATCTGCAATCAAAGACAAAGAAACGTCTGACTTCAGCTGCAGGGTAGCTTTCTATCAGGAAGACACAGTGTGATACCTATTTAACAAACTGGCACAATTGCAGGGCCCAATTAAAATAAAGGAAGACAAATGGAAAAAAGCGAGTTCAATAAGCAAGTTTTCCCTTTAAAGCCAAACCCTAGTCAGCTCCAATAAAGCCAGGTAATTAGCATGCACACATCATTTGATGCAGCTCCCAGACCAAACTGCCATTATGAGACAGGCTGAACTAGAGGCTGAGTAAGAGCTTCACAAAACACATCTCCAACTCGACAGATCCACAGCATGAGCGTGTGTACGTGCGCTGGCACGCGCGTGTGCGAGCGCCACGGGCGTAAATACCACATGAATGTCATCACTTGTGTGAGTGTGTTCATCCATATGCGTGTGTTCTTGCATAAACTGCATCGCCATGAATATAATAGCATTCTGCCATGTTTGGGCTGCAGGTGATTTAGAAACAAGCAGCGACTCCCAAGAGAGACAGAAGGGCAGGGAGAGAAAGAGAGAGAGAGAGACAGAGAAAGAGAGAGAGAGAGAAAGAGAGAAAGAAAGAGAAAGCGAAAGGTAGAGAGAGAGAAAGCGAAAATTCAAAACATAGAGAGAGAGAGAGAGAGAGAGAGAGAGAGGGAGGAAGGAAGGGAGGGGAAAGCAGAGGGAAAGTGAAAGAAAAGCAACAGAAAAAGTAGGATATGTGTGTGAGAGAGAAGTATGGAGGGAAAGAGATAAGCAGACAGAAAGAGATAGAGAGAGAAAGAGAGCAAGACATAAAAGATAATCTACAGCGTTTGACTTCCATTATGCTGGGAACTGTTAACAATAATTTAAAACCACTACAGGGGTCCAGAGGCTCAAAAGTCCATTTTAAAAGCTCCAAAGTTAGCAATGAATCAGTGTTAAGAGCTGGAGCTGTACAGGTGTGGTAATGTATGCTACAGCACCTGTTGCTGTGCTGGTAGAACTCCTGCAGGTTTGCTGGCTTACAATGTATGCTGGGCTCAGCTCTCCTTTGAGGGGAAGAGTCTTAAACTAGCCTTATCTGTGCTACAGTAACACAGACTAGTGTGTGTGTGTGGTGTGTGTGTGTGTGTGCTGATCTGAGGGCTGTGAGGGGAGGGACTCTGCTGGAGCGTGCCCAGTAGAGTCCTGGTGCCACACGGATCATTAGGCTCAGTGTGAATATGCATCAACAGGGTGGGGATGGGACAACATCCTGAGGGGACACACACTTACGCACACTCCCAAACACTCACACACACACTCTTCCACACTCACATACAGTATATCCCATATATCTCACACACATACGCAATTTTTCTCTTGATTTTTTTCTCATGAATTCTGTCTGTCAGTCAGTCAGTCAGTCAGACTGCCAGGGTGTGCTATGAGAATGCTCCTGCAGAACCTCCATCAGACAGAGGCTGCAGGTAATGCAGTCTCCCAGAACAGGCAGCCAGCCCAGCCCCATGAATGCTAATGAATTCACTGGCTTTATCGCTTGGCTTCCCGGCCTCCTTCCCCCATGCCTCTCTCTTTATCTCTCCCTCCATCTCTCTCTTTTCCAGCACCACAGTACTGCAGGGTTACAGACATGGAGAGCTGATGAAGAGACAGACAACAAGGTGGGCACACTCACACATACACACACAGAGAATCACACACACACACAGATGAACATAAACACAATCGCACAGACACTCACTCAATCACTGACACACACTTGAATACTCACACACTGTCAGAGCTGTCACACACTTTAAAACATACCCTGCCCACCCTCACACACACACGCACATGCACACACAAGGCACACAGTGGGAGCCACACAATCAAATTTTACATTTACATTTAGTCATTTAGTAGATGCTCTTATCCAGAGCCACTTACAGCACATACAGGGACATTCCCCCACCGAGGCAAGTAGGGAAAGGTGCCTTGCCCAAGGACACAACATCATGCTGCTTCAGACAGGAATCGAACCGGCAATCTTGTGATCACTAGCCTGACACCCTAACCATTCAGCCACCTGACTCCCAATCAGAGTTCCAGAACACTAGGGGGTGACCGGGGGTGGGGGGAGGGGGAGGCATCAGTGTAAAGGACAGATCCCCTTTTACCCAACATCTCCAACCGTTCCACACTGAGATCAACACCAGCCTCTTAATTGGTGTCGATTTGGACCACAACGATGATTCATCATCCAGAACTCCCTCAACAGAATATCGGAAACCCAATCATCTCTAATCCATTTGACCTTGAGTCGTCGGCAAAAATTTGCTTCTTCTTTTTCTCTCAAGACACCAACGCTCTCGTACTCGCTCTGAAAAATATGAAGGAAAAAATGACTTTAGAGCCTGAGAATTTGAACTCACTTAAAATTCAAATTTCTCTCAATGAGTCTCCTCTCAGCCAGACGGATGACTTTGAACTGGCCGCTTCTCCACAGCTCAAGGAAATAAGGGTGATGGATATCTACCTCAAGTCTACAGACATATTGTTTTTATTTTGTGCGTGTGCACTGATGTGTGTGGTGAGTGTGTGTTTTGGTGTGCGGTGGCGGCCATGTTTGTTAGGTGGGTGTGCGCGTACCTATGGGAATTTGTGTATTTTAGCGGTTGTCTATGGATCTGTGTGTGTGAGTGCATTGTTGTCTATGCATACTGGTCTGTCTGAGGGTACCTGTGTGTGTGTGTGTGTGTACTGGTTTGTCTGAGGGTAATAGTGTGTGTGTACTGGTTTTTCTGAGGGTACCTGTCTGTCTGGGTGTGTGTACTGGTCTGTCTAAGGGTACTAGTGTGTGTGTGTGTGTGTACTGGTTTGTCTGAGGGTAATAGTGTGTGTGTACTGGTTTGTCTGAGGGTACCTGTCTTTCTGTGTGTGTGTACTGGTCTGTCTAAGGGTACTAGTGTGTGTGTGTGTGTGTGTGTGTGCCGGTCTGTCTGAGGGTACTAGTGTGTGTGTGTGTGTACTATTCGGTCTGAGGGCACCTGTGTGTGCGCGCGCCCACCTTCTCAAGGAGAAACAGGGCGTCGGTGAGCCGTCTTGGACTGGACTTGCTCTCACTTTAAATGAGTCTAATTAACACATCGCTATGGCAGCCAGGCAGGCAGAACCAGCGGGAGTCTTATTATGGTCTGTATTATGCATGCCATGTTCCATGGAGGATACAGTATGGAGAGGAGGTGGGTTTTCAGAGAGCAGGAATACTGTACAGAGGGGAGGAGCGAGGGAGGGACAGAATGAAAGAGAGCGGGGAGCTGCTGGGACTGTCACAGAACAGTCAGGGTGAAAGGGAGGAGGTAAAAAGGAGGAAGAAAAGGGAGAGAGAGTGCGGGTGTATGGTGTTCATGCCCTCCTGCTGACTGGACAGGAGGTGCGCGGTCAATGAGGTGAGCTCAGCCGAAGCCCCAGGGTCAACATTTACACGGACCAATGACACGGCGGCGCTCGCCCTCGCTCGCCCTCGCTCACGACAAACACCTTGCCGCTCTGCTCCACCGCCCGCACCTCTCGCACCCATCTTAACCCGCGCACACGTCGCAGCGCAGGCACACACACACACACACAGGTCGTAACACACGCAGGACCAGATGTCCCACATCAACTTTCCCTGCACTCTGCACCCTCTGTGTCTCCTTGGAGACAGGAAGATGCCATTAAAAAAAGACATATACACACACGCACACACACACACACACATACAGATAACTCAATGGTGATAGTACTTTTGGCTATAGGGCCAGCTGCAGACTGTGATTACACTGAATAAACAACTTGCATTTGAAAGGGAACGAGAGCGAGAGGGAGAGAGAGAGAGAGAGAGTGAGAAAAAGAGAGAGAGAAGAAAGAGATGAGATGGACAGAACATGTCATAGCAAGCACAGAGAATGGAAAATTGGGTCTAAAAGGTTTCAATTCAATGAGCCATCAATTAAACAGCGTATTTCAGTCACGCCACTGAAGACTCACATAATCATTCTGGGTTGTATAGCGCAGATGCAAAGACAGACACACACACACACGAGACATTTTTGAATAGTTTTAAGTCTATGGTGTATTGGGTATTCATTGTCAGGCTCAATCCTGCATTATAGCAGCAAGCTTGCCATGCGAGAAGGTTGGACAACCATTTGCTTTTTAGATCATGCCTATTCACTAGGCACATACATATGGACACCACTATTCCCTATTCACATGGACAACATACATGTGCCCACACAGACGAAACCACACAAATAAACATCCAATAGGCAACAAGGAGAGTCGTGTGCTATGATGATCAGGCACTTAGTAAAGGTACATTCAAACACACCACACAATCATACGCACACACACAAACACACACACAGGAAACGCTGGAACAAATGAAAGAACAGACCACTGCCCTCTAACATAGAATCATAAATGACACAGAGAGTAGAATCAACTAGACTTGACCTGAGCAGAACTTGTCCTAGAAAAACATAACAAATTGTCCTGGAAATGTTAAAGAAGGAGAGAAAAATAGAGTAAGAGCAATAAAGAGTCTCACGAGAGAGAAAGAGAGGGAGAGAGAGAAATAGAGAGAGAGAGAGATAGAGAGACGGTGAGTTTTTAATGTAGTTAGTAATTGTAAATGTTCCTCTTTAATGAAAGCCCAGCATATTTGACTAGGCTAATAGACTCAGGTCTGTAAATTCTGCTGGCCATGCATTATTCAGCAGCCATTACCCAGCCGTGCCCATGTGGGATCCCGTTATGAGGACTGTCCTAGTCTGGGGCACCCCACACACTGGATCCAGGGACCTGGAGGACGAGAGGACTGGGAGGAAAGGGACACGGTGGGGAACAGAGAGATGGACAGGGGAGGCTGGGATACGTAATGTACAGACTGGGGGGAGGGACGAGATGGAGAGAGGGAGATGGAAGAGCGAGAGAGACATCCAGGAGAGGCTTGTAACATGCCATGCGCAGAGGGGGTGACAGACCGGGAGGAGGAGAGAGAGAGAGAGAGCAGAGAGTGGGAGGAGAGAGAGAGGGAAACAGGAGGCTTAGGCATGCAGAGACAGGGGTGGAGGGCTGGTGTGAGTTCATAACAGACCGGTGGGAGGAGGAAGAGGATGGGGAAGAGGGAGAGGACCTGAAGTGAAGGGCAGAGAGACGGACCTGCAGTATGGCGTTGGCTGGGGGGGGGGGGCAGGGGGTCACGGGGGAAGGACGGAAGAGCGATGGAGGGAGGCAGGCGGACAGAGGGATCGACAAACAGATACAGGGAAAGATCATAGGGAAAACGCTGCGGTGCAGCAGAAAGGAGCGACAGTTAGGGAGGGGGAGAAAAGTCCAGAGCGAGAGGAACAAAGACACGGCCGGGGGAAAACAGAGGGCGCAGATCGGGAGATGGATAGAGCGAGAGGGAGAAACAACAGAGGAGTGGCATTTCCTGTTGCCGGCGCAACCAAATGTCAAGTTCCACCTCCCTCCCCTCCTCGACCGCACTTCTGCTCTTGCGCCCCTCGTTTCGATCCCTTGTTTGCTCCTTTGCCCCTCCCTCCCTCCTCCTCCCCCTCTCCTCCCCCTCCCTCCCTCCCCCTCTCTCCTCCTCCCTCCCTCCCTCCCTCCTAAACCCCCCCCCCAAGAGGTGCTGGTGGTAATTTGACTTTTCCGAGGACCCTGGGGAGCCAGCATGGCAGGCTGTCCCGTTACCATGGCAGCGTTTGCCAAAAGTCCACCGCCGGGATCCTGAGCCAAGAGCTCTCTGTGTGTGTGTGTGAGAGGGAGAGAGAGAGTGTGAGCGTGTTGGAGGGTAATGGGTGTTTAGCGGGCCCTGCCAGACCTGCTCCAGACAGGTCTCTCTCTGAGGATAACAGGCTCCCCTGACCCTGCACTGAGGCCCAAGGACATGCACCTCTCTCCCTGATTAAAACACACGCACGTCACACACCAGCATCCTCAAAGCCACCGCTAAAAATACCCACATAGGGGAGGGACGAACCACCACCTCATTGCGTCAACTAAAATACAAACCCGAGAAGTAACCTTTTAATAACTGTTTTGCACTTCTGGTTGGACGCTAACTGTTTTTTGTTACCCTGTACTTGTACCTGTGTAATGACATTAAAATTGAATCTAATCACCTAACTAATCTAATCTAATCTAACCTTTTACACTTAGCAGTGTAGCTTTAATATCTTATCTAGAGCGACTAACAGCAAGTACAGGGACATTCCCCCTGAGGCAAGTAGGGTGAAGTGCCTTGCCCAAAGACACAACGTCCTGTTGACACCGACAGAATTTCAAACCAGGGACATGATTACTAACCAGACAGTCTAATCGACTGCGCCACATGACTCCCTACTAACCACGTTTCTCAGGCATTATGGTACCCTTGTTTTTCTCACACCTAAGGGCAGTATTCAACGCCTGGTTCAGTAAGGTGCCTTGTTGTTCGAGGCAGTTGAGCTAGCTGCCTCGGTCAGAACGACCCCCACAGCTCTCAGCGCTGCGACAACAGGCGCATTCACTTCTAAATCCACCAGACAATTTAGTCATGTTTACGTCCTTGTTAGGCATGTGAGGAGCCGTGATGGGAGAATCCTGCGGAGGGGGGCGTCGTCCCGTCGCCGCGGGTTACCGCTGCCGTGGATTTAATGGGACTGTCTGTCAGGAAGCCAAAGAATGGCATGACAGCCACAGAGAGGAGCTTGTGCGCGCTCAAACGCTCACACGCACACTCACAGAAGGTGGTGGGGGGGTAGGGAGGAGTGGGTGGGCGGGGGGGGGGGGGGTCTGACTGTCAAACGTAGACACGCTGGCCGCATACAAACGCGCCTCGCATGCGCAAGACGGACATGGCAAAATAAATGTGAGTTTGCCGTCTGTGACAGGCCACGCCCAGTAATCCAAGCGTGCGCGCACGGCGGACAAACACACAATTTGCGAGAGAGGGGGGCGCACAAACACAAGCGTGCTCTCTCTCACACACACACACAAACCCCTGCCGAGAGAGAGAGGGACTGTCTAAACTATTCCAGGTGCACTGACAGCAGTCAACAGGAGGTCCGCTCTGCATGGGAGCAGCACAGTGTTCCTTCCTACGGACCAACATAGCACCGAGACGCACTCAGGCACACCGCGACTTGTTTGGAGGGGATTCATTTAGGTACACTCTGTCTCACACCACACTGTGTGTGTACCGAGAGAGAGAGCGACACTCTCTTTGGGTAACGTCTGCTGCAAAGTTCCAAACTTCCTTGAATACGTTGAAGGTCCCTACGTCTGGTCCCTGGGTTGACACTCAGGCTGTCAGTCAGCCATCCAGTTCCAGTTCTTTAAATGCTTCAACTCTATGCCATTGACATTTAGTCACTTAACAGATGCTCTCATCCAGAGAGACTTGTATCAAGTACAGGGACATTCCCCCTGAGGTAAGTAGGGTGAAGTGCCTTGCCCAAAGGACACAATGTCATGTAGCCACAGCCGGGAATCGAACTCGCAACCTTCCGATCACGAGCCCAAAGCCTTAACCGTTGAGCCACTTGACTCCCTACATTACAGCCTGAAAGGTAGATGGAGAAGAGTGAAAGAGTAAGAGAGAGAGAGAGGTAGAAAGGTGGAGAGAGGGATGAGGGCAGCACTTCACAATCACAAGTCTCCTGAATGATGCAGAGATACTTCACCCTGAGGAGAGAGCTCTGTATGTGTGCCTGGTAGCGTGTTTCTGTGAATTTGCGTGAGTGAGGGTTAGACATCGACCTCAAGGCTTCTCTCCTGTACGCTCCTCATTTCCTGACCTAACTATCCTTCCAGCCTTCGTTCATTCGTTCCTTCCTTCCTTTCTTCCTTCCATCCCTCCTTCCTTTCATCCTTTTGATGTGCCCCCCGCCGTCTCCTTCAGACCGGTCACACTCCGTTCTCCCTGCCTCTGATAAAGGCTTCTTCTTCAAAGATGGCCCAGTGTAGCCAAATGTGATTTGCTGGAAAGGGCATTGTGGCTATAACCATATGTAATACATTTAGTATGGATTGGCTACAGGCTAAGGATACTGCTAAGAAAAGCAGAATCGATAGACTAACTCCCCTCCTTGACCGTCTGAAGGGGAAAACAAAGCGATGGCCGAAAGAAGTTAAAAACAAGAAGTTGTCCAACAAACCGCATACTGATGTTACTCAATAACCCTTACAAAGACAGGCTGACATTGTATTGGACGGTTTCGCTGTATGGCTCGAGTCCAGTTAAGCGTCAAATACCATTTGCAATTCTGTCAAATACGTCAAGCGTTCGGCTGATCTTGCCATGGAGTGTTCCATGGGAGACATTTTCCGGAACCTGCCCATCGATTAGTTACACAGTGCTGGACCAGATCAAGGGCTGTTATGTATCTGTGAACACAGCAATGGGAATGAGAGCCTAATTGTCTTGGAGGGTGAAGGGAAGACAGGCTAAATCTATGTTTGACCCCTAGTCTGTCTAATCAATCCCAGATCCTCACAGGACATGGCTTTGGCCTGGTCCACAGAGGAGCAGGGTTGGACTCTGGCCCGCACCAGAGAGCTGTCGGGGAGCAAAGCTTCCTTAGAGAGTTGTCTTGGAGAGAGACCCAGTTTCGGGGAGCGTCATTTGCACCTCTCTGTCAGCGGCCATGGACTCACTTTCACATGTACACACTGGAGATAGCTTGCATGAGGGCCCAATCCCTCTAGCACACGCACACGCATGCAGACACACACGCGCACACACACGCACACACTCACATGCAGACACTCACACGCATGCGGACACGCACGCGCACACGTGCAGACACGCATACACACACATGCAAAGATACACACACATGCCGACACGCAAACATGCACACATACACACGGTTTTGATTCCCACCGTCCACGAGTATGAGGACATTAACACTGCAGCTATTTCTGGAGGCCAGTAAAACATTTAAGACTCCAGCAGTGCGAACTCTTCCCTTGTCCATCTCCCTCCCGTTCTTTCTCCCAGGCAATGATGTCAGAATGCCCCTCTCCCTGCCCCCCTTGCCCCCATCCCCCCACCACCAGACACACAGACCTTCCATCCCGTTCATGCAAAAAAAAGAAGGGCTGACATGAAGCTTGTGACAGAAACATGTATTTGGTGCGAGGCTGGACTCGCCTGAGTGGGTCGCCGGGCGGGGAGAACGGGGCAGACTGGGGGCCAGGCTGGGAGGGGTGGAGGGGGGAAGGGAGGGTGGAGAGGGGTGGGAGGGTGCAGTGGGGTCGGAGGGGCGGGGGAATGGCAGGAGGAAGAGTGGGGGGGTGCGAGGTGAGAACGGTGGAGAGGGGAGGGAGGGTGGAATGGGTTGGGGGAGGGAGGGGGGGTGTCGGAGGGGCAGGGGCATGGCAGGATAAAGGAGGGGGGAGGGGCCGGCAGGGGTTCGTCCGCCAAATGGGTCTATTTCGCTGAAATGTGAAGCCGGCACTTTCTTGACACGCTATAATAAATCCATCCGTCTGAATGCAGCGGTTGAGGCGCATGTCAGCGTGTGAGAGGACGTGCGCGCGTGTGGCGGCGTGTGCGTGTGCGCCCGCAAAGGACAGCGCATCCACGGCGACAAACGCGGAAAAAAAATCTGTCACGCTAGATAGGACACAGTAGCTATGGTTACCAGATAGTCCTAATAAGATCAAGTCAGATAGGATGCCGTGTGTCTGTGTGTTTGTGACCACGCAAAACTATGTTTACAGAACGTTGGACTAAACTGACTCCAGAACGTGGGTTCGCTCATTCAGCTGACTGACGGGTCGAAGACCCCCCCACTGTGCCGGGGGAGATGGGAGTATTTTCTGCTGCTTCCTACGTCTCTCAGGTCGAACGCCACATCTCTTCATGCGCGCAACGTGCAACCCCATCATCTCACATGGCACCAGCACTCTAAACGCCGTGGAAACGTGGTCTGCCTCCTTCACATCGAAATGACACCCTTCTAGAACCTTCTCTAATACCCAACAGCCCTCACCATGCTTTATATATCGAACCGAAAGATTGAGTGTGTGTGTGTGTGTGTGTCTGTGTGTGTCTCTGTGTGTCTGTGTTTGTCTGTTTGTCTGTGTGTGTCTCTGTGTGTCTGTGTGTGTCTGTGTTTGTCTGTGTGTGTCTGCGTGTGTCTGTGTTTGTCTGTGTGTGTGTCTGTGTGTGTCTCTGTGTGTCTGTGTGTGTCTGTGTTTGTCTGTGTGTGTCTGCGTGTGTCTGTGTTTGTCTGTGTGTGTGTCTGTGTTTGTCTCTGTGTGTGTGTCTGTGTGTGTCTGTGTGTGTCTGTGTTTGTCTTTGTGTGTCTGTGTATGTTTCTATGAGGAGGTATTGGCAGAAAGGCTGATTGGTGCCAGAGGGAAAGTCCCCCCACGGTTATTCACTTGACCCTGTGATGTCAGCAGGTGCCGTGGAAACGTTGATGTGGTCTGCAAACGCCCACGCCGCCACGCCGCAGGAAGTCGATATCTTTCTGCACTTCTGACCCATGGACCCACCCGCTGGTCATCTCCTCCCACCCAGACACTCATTACGTATCGATTTCCACGCGGGTGCAGAAACACCCACTCACACCAGCACATACATTCAGGAGAATATGGAAATTCGGAAGCACTTGCTAACTGGGTTACGAAGTCATTTGACAAAGAGTTAGATAAAGAGGGTAAGAGAGAGAGAGAGAGAGAGAGAAAGAGAGAGAGAGCGAGAGAGAGAGAGAGAGAGAGAGAGAAAGAATGAGATAGATTCTGGTATTATTAGCGTATATGCACCTGTGTGTATGTGTATTAGTGTGTGTTAGAGAGAGAGGTATCTAGGTCTATTTGATGAATATGTTTCAGCAGCTAGGGAGCTCCATAGCGTTTGTTAATTCACACTCACTGTGGGTGGTTGGACAAGGGGAGGGGGAAAGGCTTCAAGGTGTGTGTGCAGAGTGTGTGCAGTGTGTGTGTGTGAGGACACATTTTCCAAATCATTTGAATCCGAACAGAGCATTTGCTTCCTTCGTAAAGTGAGTCTCGTGTCATAATCACCTCCTCACTATGGTCTTCAGGTCATCACACCCTCACAAAAATATGATCAGTCTCTGACAGCAAAAAGAGGTTGCTTTGAAAAATCATTATTGTGTGGCTCTCACACAAACACATCTCCCAGGGAGGGTTCTAGAACCTCCTCCTATGATGTGCTTTCAGTCCCTTCCATCTCTGTCTCTGTTTCTCTCCCTCGGTCTCGCTCTCTCGTCCCCTCCATTTATCTGTCCCTCGCTCTCTCGTCCCCTCCATCTCTCTCGCTCGCTCTCTCGTCCCCTCCATCTCTCTCCCTCGCTCTCTCCCTCACTCCTCTGGCTCTCTCTTCCCTTCCATCTCGCTCTCCCTCGCTCATCTCGCTCTCTCTTCCCTTCCATCTCTCTCCCTCGCTCATCTCGCTCTCTCGTCCTCTCCATCTCGCTCCCTAGCTCTCTACCTCGCTCTCTAGTCCTCTCCATCTCTCTCCCTCACTCCTCTGGCTCTTTCTTCCCTTCCATCTCGCTCTCCCTCGCTCATCTCGCTCTCTCGTCCTCTCCATCTCTCTCCCTCGCTCTCTCCCTTTCTCGTCCCCTCCATCTCTCTCCCTCGCTCTCTCCCTCTCTCGTCCTCTCCATCTCTCCCTCACTCCTCTCGCTCTCTCTTCCCTTCCATCTCTCTCCCTCGCTCATCTCGCTCTCTCGTCCTCTCCATCTCGCTCCCTAGCTCTCTACCTCGCTCTCTAGTCCCCTCCATCTCTCTGTCCCTCGCTCCCTCTCGCACTCTTTTCCCCTCCATTTCTCTCCCTCGCTCCCTCCATCTCGCTCCCTCACTCTCTCGTCCCCATCCCTCTATCTGTCCCTCGCTCCCTCTCGCTCTCTCTTCCCTTCCATCTCTCTCCCTCGCTCCCTCCATCTTGCGCCCTCGCTCTATCCTCTCGCTCTCTCTTCCTCTCCGCTGGCGGCCACCCATTAGCAGCGATATCACATTTCCATATCTATGTGCGTGCATCATTCAGAGTAATTTAACATATAACTGCAGATATCTCTCCGTTCCATCCATCCTTCTCTGCCTCTTTCCCTTCACCCAAGTACCCTCTCCCTTCACTTGCCCCCCCACTCTCTCTCTCCTCCTCTCCCCTCCCTCCACTCTCCTTCCTTTCTCCCCCTCAAAATTGGGAGAGATTCAGAGCAGTGTCTGAAAAGGTTATAAGCTGGATATCAGCATTAAGCACTCATAAATACAGTAGATAAGACTTACTCACAAAATATTGGACTATATACTTATATTTTAAATTGTTTAAGTGGCATCAGGCTACAGGGCTTCAGAACACTGTTAGTTCTCTCAGCCAGGTTCGGTTTGGCAAGTTCGACTCCCCTGTTGTATCATCTGATGCTTTATTGTGGGCCATTTTGTGATGCCTTGTTGTGGCTTTTTTGGGGTGTGTTTTAATTGGACACATTCTTGAGAGCATTATCTTTGTTGACTCTGTATCTTATCTCTAGCGTGTTAAGTTGTGTGTCTGAGAACCTCTGTGGTTCAATAGGGGAGTGTGTTACGATGCGTGTGTGTATCTATCTCCCTCTCCCTCCCTCCATTCTCCCTCTCTATTTATCTTTCTCTCCCTCTCTCTCTCCCTCCACTCTCCCTTTCTTTCTATCGCTCTCTCTCTCTCCTTCCTCTCCCTCTCCGCCTCTCCCTCTCTCTTTCTCTCTCTCTCTCACTCTCTCTCTTTCTCTCATGTCGATAAATATAAATGTAAATGTTCGTCCTGAATTTGCCCTAGCCAGAAACACAGCCACCGGCTGCTGTTTGTGTGCAGAGAAAAGCTCATGGTGACAAAACATCTGTTTGTGCGCACACACACACACACACACAAAATCTATTTGGACGTGGTGACAAGCATCTGTTTGGCCATCACTTCCACCCCTGTGATTGTGAAGTACTGGCAACCGTCCTCTGTTTGCTGCTGGGCCCCATTCCCATGGAACACAGGGTCTGGAGTGTACATGTGTGTGTGTCTTTATGCACGTGTGTTTCATTTCACCAGCAAGCTGCCTCGGGAGAATCTTCACTTCACAGGTCAATAACCGTTCACTCAACGGCCATTTGTTAGGCCGGTCAGATGGTCTCTTCCTCCAACACACACACACACACATCCTTATATACACAGAGATAACCATGCAATTACAGGTGATGGGAGACATCACCTGTTTTGTCACCATGAGCTTTTTTGTGAACTGCAATTTCCACCTCCTGGAGGACAAATAAAGGTTCATCTAATCTAATCTAATCTAATTATTCATTCACGCCGCAGTCAGAGGCAGGCTGATTGCTATAACTCATCACATGAATCTGTCAATCAATCATGCAATCATGCAGGAACACACGCACAAACGTTCTTGTTGCACACACATGCGCGCGCAAAAACACACATTCTCGCAGTCTTTCCGTCTCTGCCTCTCCTTGTTGCTTTCTATATCTCTCTTTCACACCGAAACACACACCTCCCACACTCTTCTCACTCACTCACACACACACACACCTCACTATGTCAACCGCCCCACTGTTCACGGTGCAAGGGCTACCTTAGATTTGCAGCCTCAGGATGAAGCCTTGTATTGTAAATATGAAGGTAATGTCTAGTGTCAATCTGTCATGTCTAATCTTAACAAATGCATCTCCACAGAGAGTCAGGGTTTAGCTTTTAGCACTGGCATAGATCACATCACTGTCACTTTCGAAAAGTGCTACATTTGTATTACCAACACTGGTGTGAACCAAGGATGTTTCGTAGGTGCGTGCACGTGTGTGCGTATGAGAAAGGGTGTGCGAATGAGCGTATTTGCGTGTGTGTTTGTGACTGAGCATCTGAGTGTGTGTATGTGTGCGTGCGTAAGAGATATGATCCCCGGAGAGAGCTAAGCCAATGCCGGAAGGAGATAGCAGTTATTTACATATTCAGATTGGTGTGACCCACGATCCCCACACTCATCAAAAGAAACCAATTAAAACTCTCTTCGTTTAATGTTTATCTTAATTAAATGCTACAATTAATGGCTTTCCAACCGTCCTATTGTGGCTCTTTCACTTAGACAGCGACAAAAGTTGCGCTGCGTCCTCATCCGTCTACTCGCCAGGTCTCCGATGACCAGATCGGAACGTGGAAGCGGACACTAATCAATCGTGGAACGTCCTTCCTGTTCTGGCAGCATCTCCTCCCCCCCCCCCCCCCCCCCCCCCCCCCCTTTCTGCTTCGTCTCTCGTTTGCCGATAACGGCAGCGCTCATTTCGTAAATCGAGCAACAATGAGATGGTGGTTCCCCCCCTGGCACTGGCGACGGTTGCCGTGGAGGAGGTGGGGGGGTACCAGCGTCCGGGTGCCAGCGTGGCCGGCGATGGCAGGGTTGCCCAGGTGACCGCAGTAGGCGCGCCATGAGCTCAGGCGGGCCGTAGCAGTTCCAGGGCTTGATGCCACCGATCCTCAGCAAGTTCCTGCTAGCATCAAGTTCCTAAGGGTGCACTATTACGACCACCGCTGAAGCCAGCATTGCCAGAAAGGGCTCCTGACACCAGAGTCCATACAAGGTAACCATTACGGATGAAAAGACGCCGCAATGCCAACGAGTGCTGCTGGCACACATCTGAAGCCAGCATGGTGACCATCATTACTACTGGCAACAGGTGCTTGGGGCAAAACAGTCTAAGCTTAAGGGGATCTCAGGTTCAGGTTCAGATTCAGAATACTTTATTAATCCTTGGGGAAACTCTTTGGCAGGACAGTGCCTACGGAGACGACCAGACAAAGTAAATTCATCGAAGCCAGACCTTCTGAAAAATCAGGATAACATGAGGAGAAAAAAACAACAGGCCAAAAACACCTCAGAAAATAGATAAGCAAACAGTACAGTATTACAACAACAAGCAGGCGAAGGCGTTGGATGGTGTGTGGGGTTATCAGTGTAGATTACGTTTGTGTGTTAATGTAGTCTGCGCTGGCGCCTTAGCACAGGCACAATCAGTCAGAGTGGGCTGTCGTCTGAGAAGGCATGACTAAAAACGATTACATTGGTATAGGTACAGCACAAAAACCCAGTGTTGGCAATAGTTACGGTCTACATGCTGCGAAAAACAACCCTAGACAACCTCCTACAAAGAACATCTGTGTCCTACATAGTGAAGGAAATTGAGTTTGTAATATGTTTCCGTTTGTCTGTTAGTCTTCACAATAAAGCTTTCAAAATGTCTTTAATAAAAGAACTGTCTCTCAGGGCCCACACAGAAAGCTTAGAATAAAAAATATATAAAATACATTAATTTCTCTTTCCAAGTCCACATTTTAATTTCCTCTCTGTTCCAGCACACATTTTCCTGTCACTCCAGCTGTGTTTAATGTGCCGTGCCTCCCCTCCCCTCTCTCACTCAGACCTTCCAAAATAAATACTTCATTGACCCCCCCCCTGCCCAGCATCCACTCACACATTCACGTGGGCTCATACACAAACGCATACAAACACTTTCCATCTCATCTCATCTCTCCCTCCATCTGCCTCTCTCTCTCTCCCTCGCCCTCTCCCCCCC
This sequence comes from Protosalanx chinensis, assembly GCA_030340685.1. Classification (NCBI taxonomy): domain Eukaryota; kingdom Metazoa; phylum Chordata; class Actinopteri; order Osmeriformes; family Salangidae; genus Protosalanx; species Protosalanx chinensis. Next base: position 7,221,073 of record CM059330.1, read on the forward strand.
CTCTCTCTCTCTCCCTGCCTCCCTATCTCTCTCTCCCTCTCTCTCCCTCCCCCTCTCTCTCCCCATCTCTTTCCCTCTCTCTCTCCCTCCCTCTCTTTCTCCCTCTCTCTCTCTCCGTCACTCTCCCTCCCTCTCTCTCTCTCTCTCTCTCTCTCCCTCCCCCTTCAAAGCAGGGTCCGCTAATCTTTCAGTACACTCTGGAGTTATTGTTTGCCTCCACTGTAGTCCCATTCATGTGCCACTCACCGTTCCCCCGTCTCATTTTAATACTCCAACTGTGCCCGCGGGCTGGAAACTGCTTAAAGCTACATTCTCACTGTTTATGGAAGGCCCACACACCTCCACACCCTCCCACCGCCCCTTCTCCTCCTCCCCTGGCTATGGGACTCCTCATTCCCACAGGGTATGATGCTGGAAATACTGTCTCCGGCTCTGTCCAGGGGAGTATCGAGAGTGTCTCCATGATGAGCAAGAAGCACGATGGGGGGGGGGGGGGGGGGGAGTGGTTGCCATGGCACCGACTGCAAAAATGTGGACGGTGCGCGGCGAGGTTGGCCATGGGAGAAGTGGGGAAGGGGATTGGACGCAATGAGCCATAACCCCCGCCAGGACATCGCCGGGACCACGGAGCTGTAGCCCGCGTTCGAGAGAGGATGGGAGGAGGGAAACTGAGAAAGTGGGGGGAGAGAGAGAGAGAGAGAGCGGGCGGAAGGGAGGGAGGGAGGGGAGCGAGCTTCATCTCTCCGCGGCTGCTGGGCCGGAGCTGCACGTCGTAATAAACATCGCCCATCCATCAGGGCTTCTATCAGGGCCGTCTGTGCCTCCTCATCTCCAGGTGGGGCGTTCTGGCGTTAGCGGGGTGTCCCCAGGCAGATGCACGGTGCCGGGGTTAAGTTCATCATCTCTCACTCTCATGAAACTGCCTGGGAAGTCCATGTACCACTAGATCAACTCTACAACTTAAAGAGCCTAAACGTTTCAGCTTCGATGATCAATACCAGACAGGGCAATGTTCTTTACAAGCTAATAGACAAATCCATTCCTCGCAAAGCCCCCTGGGTTTGTATGTGTGTGTCTCCGTGTGTCTGTGTGTGTGTGCTGAGCTGGGACTTGTGGTGTAAGGGGTGAGTCTTGGAGTGGAAAGAGTGCCACTTGAATACACACACGTGCGTGACATCGAACGTGTGCATCATCGCCACGCCGTTTCCTGAGCGCAGAGAAATCCCCGGCTCCGAACTCGATCCTTGCTCTACGGTGCTCCTTGTCCCTATACGATAACAGCCTCAAGAGCCTCCATCAAAGCGTGCCGATGACTACCGTGACTGCTTTGGAAGGCGTATTGCTGGGCAAATCTTGCAGTTGCATCATCAAGTGGAATCCCCAATGATGAGGTGTCATCTCCTGAAAAACCTGTTGAGACGCGATCTGAGAACAGCCCGTTTCACAAAGAGCGCACACGCACTCGCGCACAAGGGGGTAGGATTTACTTTGACGTTTTGGGGTGGGCGGGGGACGGATTTGCTGGTGAAACCCAATATCTTCAATATCAGGGGGTCAGGCGGCTCAGCGGGTTAAGGCGTTGGGCTCATGATCGGAAGGTTGTGAGTTCGATTCCTGGCTGTGGCTACTTGACGTAGTGTCCTCCACTTGCCTCAGGGAGGATGTCTCTGTACTTACTGTAAGTCACTTTTGAAGCGTCTGCTAAATTAATACATGTAAATCTTCCATGTCGCAGGGCCGTCTAAAGGGGCAGGTACTAAACGTCAAAAAGGGGCAAATAAAAGCCTTGAAACAAATGGATCTGGACGTATAGTTTCAAAGTGAAACAGATGTCTTTGTTTCAGTGTTTTCTTCATTAGGACCTATGTTCCAGATGACTGAGAACCTCGTACAGAAAGGGATTGACAGTGTTAATCAAGCGCGGAGACAGAGGCTGTAAACATGTGGGGGTCCAACCACGGATGTATTTAGTCTTTGACGTTATAAAGGGACTTAGAGGGAATTATATAGGGACTATGTAATAAATAAATACTAATTTGGCAGACGCTTTTATCCAAAGCGACTTATAGTAAGTACAGGGACAATCCCCCCCGAGGCAAGTAGGGTGAAGTGACTTGCTCAAGGACACAACATCACATAGCCACAGCCAGGGTTTGAACTCACAACCTTCCACTCATGGGGCAAACTCCTTAACCCGCTGAGCCATCTGACTCACAATGAAATGCAAGCGCGCGTATCCAATTTTTGGGAGCGTTTATTTGAGCGCAAAATCGATTTTGGAGCTTTATGTAAAATGTATATATTTTTTTTTCATAAAACCTTTTCTAGCGAAGGTGATGTCTTTGTCCTCTAAAGACCGATAAGTAATATTTTTGAGAACAAGCGAGTGGAAACAAATGAAAGGTTCATTTAACTTTTACCAGTAAATGTACGGGCGGGGCTCCATGTGTGTATCAACCAAACAATCGGAATCAGGCACAAATTGTCAGTTCCCTTTGAGATCAAGGGGCAAAAGGGGCAGGGGCAGATACTTTTTACCCCTGTGGTATAGGCTCACTTTTGGGGGGGATACACATACAGCATTTCCCAATATTGGGGGAGGACCCCCCAATCCCCCCTGGTTCCTACGCCAATGCTTACGCATTCAAACTCTTCTGATTTGAGTGAACACAAATGAGTCAATATAGCAAGTACAACTCCTGAACACTGAACCCCTTCAAATCTCCACTTCCTCTGACCCACTCTCCTGCAGCCTGTCCGTCTGCCTGCAGGCCAGTCACTTTATCCTGGTCTACTGGTTAAGTCTGTCTCGCCCCTCCCAGCACCTAAACCTCTGCCCGCGCTAGCATCTTGTGAGCGCAGCCCAGCCGAGCTCGAAGATCGTTTTAAAAGATCGTTACAGGAATAATTGTTGTATTGCTGCCAGAAGCGAACACAAAGAGACATTTTTTAAGAGGCAGCTAAATTCACATCTGATGAAGTCGATTGCGAGAGAGACCAATTAATTACTGTCTAATTTGGAGGACAATGGTGTTTTCATGTGAGTTTATAAGGCTAATCCAGGCTGGTGGTTTCAACCACAACACCACTCAGCCTCTCTCTCTCTGTCTGTCTCAGTCTCTCTGCCCTCCTCCTCTTTCCCTACCCTTTCTCACCCATACTCTCTTCATAACTGTGCATTAAAAAGCTTGGTGTGTATTGATTTTCACTGTTCCACAATATTTTCCCCATGGCATGCGTACACATGTACACAAAGGTAGCTGTGGTTGTATGTGTGATGTGAAAGCATGCGTGCAGATGTGGGTGTGAGTGCGTGAGAGTGTGTGTGAGTGTGTGTGTGTGTGAGTGAATGTGTGTGAGTGAATGTGTGTGAGTGCGTGTGTGAGTATGTGTGTGTGTGAGTGAATGTGTGTGAGTGAGTGAATGTGTGTGAGTGTATGTGTGAGTGAATGTGTGTGAGTGTGTGTGTGATTGAATGTGTGTGTGTGTGTCTGACTGTGTGTGACTGTGTGTGTGAGTAGTAAACTCCAGCTGAACTCGCCTTGTCTCCAGTCTTTTTGGGGCTAGCTAATCTTCTCTCCAGCAGTACTGTCATGTCCTCCAACATGCTGATGTTCTCTGGATCTGTCAGTGTTTCAGTAATGCAATCCATTTTTTCTGGGCCTCACCTGGAGGGGGGTCTCCAACACACAAGCATTTACACACAAATACCGTGCTTGTGAACATTCAAACCCCTTTCACTCCAGCACACGCACGCCCAAGCAAACGTACTTGAATGTTAATGCGGAAATGCGTCAACGTGAAAAACGATGCCATTGTGACGCGCCCCCAAAAAACACACAAACATCTACACAGGTTGCCTGCAAATTGACTTGTCAGCTTCAATCAGGCCACGAACGAAAGCTTGTGTGTGAAGCTGGCATCATTAACAGGCCTGCGAGGAGGAAACAGCATCTTTGAAGACAAAGGGGGAACAAGGTCGAGCTGACTTAGATTGTGCTTCAGTGGATGTTAGGAAGCCCATGCTTTGTGACTTTATTCAGGCAGAGGAGGAGGAGAGAAGAATAAGCAGAAGGACGAGGAAGAGGAGAAGGAGGAGGCATAGGAAGAGGAGAAGGAGGAAGAGGAGCAGGAGGAAAAGGAGGAGGAATAGAAAAAGGAGGAAGAAAAGGAGGAGGAATAGGAAGAGGAGCAGGAGGAGGAGCAGGAGGAGGAGATAAGAATAAGCAGAAGGACGAGTAGGAGGAGGAAGGAGGAGGAGAGAAGAATAAGCAGAAGGACGAGGAGGAGGAAAAGGACGAGGAATTGGAACAGGAGGAGGAAAAGGAGGAGGAATAGGAAGAGGAGGAGGAGGAAAAGGAGGAGGAATAGGAAGAGGAGGAGGAATAGGAGAAGGAATAGGAAACGGAGCAGGAGGAAGAGGAGCAGGAGGAATAAGAATAGGAAAAGGAAGAGCAGAAAGAAGAGGAGGAGGAAAAAAAGAAAGATGAGCAGCAGGAGGAGGTAGAGGAGGAGAAGGGAAAGGAGGAACTTGACAGGGCACTCATCTCTTAAAGAGCTGCACCAACACATCTGGCTGGCCTAGGGAAGCAGGGTGGATGGAGGGATGGAGATGGAGGGGTGGACAAGAGGCAGCGAGAGAGTAGGGGGAGATGCAACAGGAAAGAGGCAGACAGAGAGCAGCAGCCATCATTTTGGATTGATGAAGGTGGAGAGAGGTCTAGGCAGACAGAGATGGAAGAATATAAAAATAAATAATACGTTGCGGAGAGAGACAGAGAGAGGACAAAGAGAGAGAGAGATAGAAAGCGACGCGACGCGTAGGGCGATCAACGGGATTGCAGTCTGTACATTTCAGCAGCTATGACACACTGCATTAGAAGCTGTGGACAAGAGAGAGGTAAGCTAGTCTATTCCTCTGAGCACAGTGTCAAAAGCTTGTTACGAGACACACACACACACAGACACACACACAAACCCACACGCCTCTCAAAACAATTCCCTCTTCTCCGCCGCCTCTTCCTCTATTCATCGCCCCTCTCCTTCTTCAGTTCCACCTTTCAGAGCGCTCTCCTCCTCCCCCTGCCCCGCCCCCCTACCCCCCACCCCCCCCACCCCCACCCCCCCTCTTCATTCAGTGTGACCCTGGACAGAGACAGTCTCCAAACTAGGCTGATAATACCACTCGGCTGCACGCACAAAGCTGTGGCAAATTGATTATTTTGTAATACGAAGGGCGCAGGATATTTTTCTATTTTCCGCTCTCCTCTGCTGTCCCTTTCTCTCTCTCTCTCCCTCTCTTTCGATGGTGTGTGATTCTGATTCTTTCTCTTTTCCACTTTCCTCTGCTCTGCCTCCACCCTTTCTCTCTCTCTCTCCCTCTCTCCTTCTTGCTCTTGCTCTCTCTGTCTCTCTATCTCCCTCTCTCTCTTGCTGGTGTGTGATTCTGATTCTGCACGGGGGCAGACACGCATAGCAAAGAATAGGCAAATCCAATTCGCCTTTCATTAAACACCGCCCTGGCAGCCGCCCAATGTAAACAAGCCAGACACAAGCCCACATCCTCAACCCCATCGCCCGGTTTTCCTCCTCGCCATTCCTTCTCTGAGTCTCTATCTCTCCATCTCTCCCTCTGTCCATCCTGCCAGTCGATGCGTTCCACCTCTAGCTGCCGTGTAAACAGACATTGCCCTTGGGGAGTTCTGGGAGAGCTCCATCTTTGTTTGTGTGCGTCTCTAACTAACTCAACCATCTGTAAGGAGCTGAGCCAAGCCTGGCGGAGCAAGACACATACCTGGCACCCGTCCTCTTTCCCAATCTGCCTGTCTCACATTCTCTTCAGCGTTCCAGTCTCCCACCCTCACAGATTGTCCCCAGTATGTCGGTCTTCCAGCATCTGATTGTCACAGCATTCCAGTTATTTTCGTCTCTCCCTGCCTTTTGGTCTCTGCAGTTTTTCCAGTCTTGCAACCTCCCCAGTTTACCAGTTTTCAAGAGCCTTCAAGTCTCTTGAGTTTTCAAGACTCTCAGTCTCCCAGTCCTCCTTAGTCCCCTGCAGGCTTCCATTAGACTAGATCTCATTTACACACTCAGGAGCTCCACACCCCACCCAGCCATCAGACTGCTTCTCTGACAGTTTCTGTTCTCCCTCAACACCCGTAACCCTCCTCCCCCCACAGCCCTCCTCCCCCCACAGCCCTCCTCCCCTCACAGCCCTCCTCCCCACACAGCCCTCCTCCCCCCACAGCCCTCCACCCCCTACAGCCCTCCATCCCCTACAGCCCTCCCCCCCCAACAGGAAGCAAGAACCACAGGAAGAATGCTCACCGTTGTCCGCCTCAGACTTCCTGTCATGTTCAGTGTCGGTGAGGGAGAGGGCAGAGTTGGCTCGGCTGGAGAGGCAGGAGCTCTGGGCGGACTTCATGCCACGCAGCCACATGTGCTGCAGGCCGTGAGCAGGGGAAGGGTCGACCTCAGGCTCCGTGTCCACATCTGAGCCCACTCCCAGGGAGTAGCCGCGCCCGGCTCCGGGGTGTTGACGCCCTGTCTCCTCCAGACGGGGGTAGTCTGGACTCCTCATCTGGGAGGGTTTACAGAACTCCAGGTCTGGAGAAAGAGATGAGGGGGAGGGGGGAGAGAGAGTGGGGGAAGAGTGAGCGAGAGATTCCCATGTTAAATGTATAAATTAACACTAAACTCAAATAAAACATGATTAGACGTGTTGGGTACCCCTTCGTATGCAGTCGTAATCACACAGTCAGCCCCTGCCTGACTCAGAGCTCATAACCAGATCAGACTAGAAGCCATCTTGTCTACATTCCTGTGCCGCTGCACACCGCAAATTAAGAATTCCTAGCTTTTCTAAGCTCTTAATTCAAAATATCTCATAATTAGTTAGATTGTTTTAGCATTATAAGAAAAGATCATTTGATACATCTTTTTTTATTTACACACATTTTCATATACACATGGCAGATGGTGACAACCCTTTTAAAGAAACCTTAAAAAATACGTAATTTTTCTTTTTTTTATATTCTTATAATTTTTACATATGTTAATTTCCATGACAATATTTCCGGAGGAAATACACTGAAATAACACTTCAATCGTCAACATTGACACATTTCTGTGATTGCGGTACTTCCCAATTTGAGCAGTTACGTCTCATTTCCAAAGAGACTTTGTTGCAGCTCTTTCTCGCCGGTCTCTTTTTGAAATGAATCTCAAGCATTATTAACTCTGGCAGACGCTGGCAAAGAACAATACCTAAACTACACCTCGTCTAGTTCCTCCTTGACAGACATGTCTGTGTTTCTCTTATCTTATTAGATTTTTTTTCAATGAGATAAGAAAATAAATTAACTTGAAAAATAAACACATGGCAAACACACGGTGTATGTCACAGCTGGAAGCCTGAACCTTTCAAATTTTGGTGACCTCCCAAGTTTGTGTTCCCACTCTATCTCGGAGATTGAACATGTGGCGGTTGCTCCTCTGCCCCCCCTCTCTCCCTCCCTTCATCCCACCTCAAACCCTGTCTCAGGGGGGAAAGGGGGAGGCTGGAGTGCTTCAAATCTAGGTTAGATGTTAGGCATGAAGGGCCCATATTATATCGCACCGGGGGGGGACCTATTTTGACAAGCGGTAACGAACGCGCCATCTCAGGCGCAAGCTCCGCTGGTTTCGCATCGGTTGACACCCAAACGCACCTGAATGAAGTCGAACCGTCAAAAGTCCTGCGGTTGACGTTCACACTGGCAGAAACAAGCAGGTGTTACAGACGCCATGAATGACAAGTGTGCTTGTTAGCAGCTCGGGCGTACACCTGCAGCAGGAGCGGCGGCTAAGTGGTGGGAAGGCGCACGTACGGTACAAGCTGTAAACACACACGCGCGCGCGCGCAAGCAGGCTTGCTCGATCCCTATTATGCACACGCAGGCTAACGCGCTCCAGCTCAGTTACTCACATGGATGCACACGGTCCACCACAACACCCCCCCCCCCCCCCCCCACACACACACACACGCACGCAGGCGAGAAGGCCGTCTATTGATCAAAGAGAAGCCTTCTCTGATGAGGTCCAGTTTCTCTTTTAACACCACACATGACCTGCCCGGGCTCCATCCATCAGACCGAGGGCCCTCGGCCTATTTCCCCTCACCTCCCCTGCACAGAGCGAGGGGGGGGGGGGGGGGGGGATGAGGAGGCATGGAGACGAGGGGATGAGGACAAAGGGGGTGGGCGGTGTAGGGGGGGGCACAAAGGCTTGGGTAGTGAGAAGGGAGCAGGATGGGTCCATGGGAGGGCAGGGGAGTGGGAGGTGTGCGAAAGGAAAAGGGGGGGGAGATGAGGGGTGTCGGCCCGGCGGTGTCGACGAGAAGAAAAAAAAAAGTGAGACTGGAGCCGGAGGCTGGACTGACCCAGTTTAACCACGGGAGAGAAGCACACCCTCACCTCTGGAGAGAGACGGTAATCTGCTGTCTCCTACTGTCTGTCTGGCTCTTTTAGACCTCTAATGACTAACACACACTGGCCCTTTCAGTGTGCGGTAGCGTGCCACTCTGCGAGTGTGTGCGCTTCCTCACGTGGGTGCGTGTCGGTGTCCAACGTGTGTTTCGGCAGGTGTTTGTGACTCAGTGTGTGTGTGTGAGCTTGTTCTTGTGGGTTACCTGGCTGCGGCTGGCTGTAGTTACTCTGTCTGTCTCGATGAGCTCCCAGCGTGAGACGCAGCTCATGCGTGTAGTCCGGCAGGGTCTCTCTGGACGTGTAGGACTGCTGGCGGGCTGGACGTCCGTCCTCGCTCTCGTCGGAGGAGCTCGTGTAGGACATCTCCATCTCGTGCCGTCCCTTAGACAAGGGCTGGTAGGGCTTGCTGTCCATCTCTTCCATGGCTGCAGCTCTCCTCCGCCAGGTGGGTCGTTTTCGCTCTCTTTAGGCCGTGGGAATTGGGATCTCTCTCGCTCGCTCTCTCTGTTTCAGTCAGATAGGAAGACCACCATACACAGGTCTGGAGGAGAGATGGTGGGGGGGGGGCGAAGAAAGATATGGAGTGAGAGACGTGTAAAAAGTGGAATGAAAGTGAAAATGAGACAGAGGGAGAGAAAAGTAAAGGGCAGAAAGTGTGTTATTAGTCTTCCACAGTTCAATTTCACATTGCTGTAATTATCCAATTATCCAGGACATTTACAATGACTCAATGCCTGCTTTTCAGTGACGGAAAGGTTGGTTTCAAGCTACCCATAAGATTCTCCATGACTGCAAGGACTATAGCATGTCCACCAAAGATGATCAACATGTTTTTAAATGGTACGCTCATTTCAGCAATAGTAAATTAACTACACGGCTAGTTCCTGACAAAATCAATATTTTACTACCATTTTACAGTAGTACCACCTCAGGCACATTAGGGTTGAGTGACACATAATACAATGCTTATTCACACTTTTTCGGAATCACGTTGTAATTTGCAAATCTGAGAAATCAGCAAAGGTGACGAAACGAAATTAGACAGTTTCTTCCTCCTTTAGAGCAACTCAAACGAACAGAGAACCTGTTCTGCTCTCTCTGCCTCTCTCTCTCTGCCTCTCTCTCTCTGCCTCTCTCTCTGCCTCTCTCTCTGCCTCTCTCTCTGCCTCTCTCTGCCTCTCTCTGCCTCTCTCTCTGCCTCTCTCTCTGCCTCTCTCTCTCTGCCTCTCTCTCTCTGCCTCTCTCTCTCTGCCTCTCTCTGCCTCTCTCTGCCTCTCTCTCTCTGCCTCTCTCTCTCTGCCTCTCTCTCTCTGCGCCTCTCTCTCTGCCTCTCTCTCTGCCTCTATCTCTCTCTCTGCCTCTCTCTCTCTCTCTCTCTTGCTCATCTGAGACACATCAAACCCAACTTTGATGGCCGACGGAAGCAAACCGCTCCCACCGCCTCCTCCGGATCGATCCGGCATCCAATTAGAACACAAGAGGGCCGATTTAGCGAACACTTCATTCGCACTGTACCATCTCTCTTCTCGTCTCACCACGTCTCCCTCTCTCTCTCATTCTCGCTCTCCCTCTATTCCTCTGTTCACTCTCCCCTCCCAGCCTCCGTCTTTCTCTCCCTCCTCTTCATCTCCATCCAATATTTTACCCCTCTTCCTACCTCTCTCTCCCTCCATCCCTCGGTCAGGCCAGAGGCCTTTACGACCTATTTCCTGCAGATATGAAACTTCTAAATGGAGCTTGAGAGGGTCATTGCTCATAGAGATAAAGTGCCGTGGTATTGACCTCTCGGAGGGTCGGCTGCAGCTCATGCATCAGGCCCATTAGAGCGTGTCCGAGCACAAGCCCGGACATATCCGCCCAAACACCGTTAGCGGCTAGCTACTAGCGACAGCCGTGATCAGCGAGTGGCGGGCTGCTACAAGTTCACAGCTGACCTTTCAAACCCCCCCGGAGGCCATCTTTAATTCCACCTGAGAGGAACGTTTCGACTGGCCGCTCCCTCACCCCGAACGCGGTTAGACACAGATGAGGACAGCGCCGACAAACGCGCGCGCAACTCACACACAGTATAAGACACTGATGCATGGGGGTTTCTGAGAAGAAAAAAACAGATTCTGATTCTGATGAAGGCAGACATTTTCATGCAGTCCCGGTGGTATACTGCAGATCACACACACACACACAAATTCCCTTAGTCCCCAAAAAGACCACAGCGGAACATTGAAGTGACTGTACCACCTCACCCTATCCTCGCACTGACAATACGCCTCCTCCACTTCAACTTGCATACGCAATCGATATTGCACATAGTTCGGCAGCCGCTGTTTGTTTAACAGCGACCACCGCCCTCATCCGTCCACATCTGGAGTCAGTCAAACAGGAGGTGTTTGAAAGGATGAGAAGGGAGCCTGTCATCCGTGCTGCTCAGTCAGAAGGAGACTGAATGGTGTCAGCTTCTCTCTGGTGAAGAAGAGACTCAGGGATGTTGCACACCTGTGAGCTTCAGGCTAGCTGCAGGCAAGCACCCACCCTGTTTTGCTGTCTCTCTCTCTCTCTTTACCCATCTCTCTTTTTCTCTTTCTCTCTCACTCTCTCTATTTTTCTCTCTTTCTCTCTTTTTTTTCTCTCTTTTTCACCTTCTCTCTCTCTCTGTCTCCGCAACGCCACACGTACACATGGACGTGCACACACACGCTCCATTCCCTCACCTTCAGGAGACATCACGTGAGAAACGCTACAGCTGTTTTCATGTTACAGCCAGCCAGCAACCCCCAACCCCCCCCTCCACCACCACCCCGTACCCCTCCCTGGTTATCCTAGTGGAAGCTATCGACAAAATGCCAGGCCACAGACCCAGACTCGGCTTCACAATGTTCTCCCCGGATCTTGTTTTCAATTTCTCTTCCACCGACCCTCTACTTTCCCTCCACCCCCCCCCACAACCCCTCTAGTCTCCTTCACTTCCTACCCCTCCTTCTCCCTCCCTTGCTCTGTTTCCCTCTGAGGCCGATGTATTTAGAGCATTGAGCCTGCTAGCGGGGGTTATTCCTGCTAATTTGAGCCCGCCGTGGGGTGCCCATTAGGGGGCATGGTGCCTGGGTTTGAAGTCAAAACCTGGAGGTTGTATCCTGGAGCCCCGTTTGCTTCAGACAAGACAGACGGCGAGTGGCTTCTGGGACACACATCTGGGTGGAAGCCAGCTAACACCCATGTTGAGAGAGAGACAGGCGCACAGACTGAGCGAGAGTGAGAGAGATACAGACAGACAGATCGAGAGAGATACAGGCTGACTGAAAGAGAGATACAGACAGACTAAGAGACAGACAGACAGACTGAGAGATACAAACAGACTGAGAGAGACAGATAGACTGACTGAGAGAGGTAGAGACAGACTAAAAGAGGTACAAACAGATTGAGAGAGACCGACAGACTGAAAAAGAGATTTAGACAGACTGTGAGAGACAGACAGATAGACAGACTGAGAGAGGTACAGACAGACTGTGAGAGACAGACAGACAGACTGAGAGAGGTACATACAGACTGAGAGATAGGCAGACAGGCTGAGAGAGAGTGAGATACAGACAAACAGCATGAGAGCGAGAGAGATACAGACAGACAGACAGACAGAGCGAGAGAGAGGGACAGGCAAACAGACAGACTGAGAAAGTGAGAAACAGGCAAACAAACAGAGAGAGAGACATACAGACAGACACACAGACTGAGAACGAGAGAGAGAGAGAAAAAGAGATACAGACAGACAGGCAGACAGAGAGGAAGAGAGGCAGACAGACAGGCAGCCATACCAAAAGAAAGATAGGCAGACAGACAGGCATGCAGAAATACGAATGGATGGACAGATGTACAGGGTGAACCCTGACCAGATAACTAGTGGTAAAAGTCTGTAGTAAAAGTCTCCTCACTCCTCCAGAAACAAACCCAGGTTTAAATACATGGTTATGTACACAACCCTAACTACAGTGCCTCAACAAACTCAAATCATATAGGACATGCTTCTGTTGTAGATCAT